>CM052540.1:151731729-151806652 GCA_028533065.1 Trachops cirrhosus | reverse complement strand
CACTTCTCCTACCTCTGGGGCCTGGGCCTCACTCCAAATGCCTTTCTGAGTAGGAATGTCTCTAATTACAAACAACTATATTCTCTAATAGTCAGCTTAGGCCTCTTGTCTTTTCCAGGGAACCATGCCCGATACCTCCGCTGCTGACTTGACTGGAGTGTTTCTGCCTCCTTGTACTCAGAGAACTCCCCCCCCCCCCATTTTATATTCTCATCGTTTCTCTCTCTCTCACTGTGCCGGCGCCTCCTCCAGGACAGATTCATCTTTGCATCCCCAGTTCCTAGGGTATAATAGATACGTGACAAATGTTGGTAGGAAAGTGAATGCTTATATTATCTTTGGTATTTAGTTGTCAATTCTGTTAGCTTGTTATTTAGGTATTTCATGTCTGTATACCCTTTCTTTTCAAATAGAGGGATAGGTACATGTACATTTCTTAAAAACCCAATATTAAGCATATAGGAAGTTCTAAGTAAATGTGCTGAACTAAATTAAACATTTAGAGACTACTCATATTCCTTAGGTTAAAGCTCATTTTTTTCTAATTTTTGCTTTAAGATCATATTTCTATATGTTAAAGCATCATTCTAGAATTTCTCCAGGTTTTCCACATTAGTTTTATAGCCTAGGGTTGGCTATTCTAGTTAAAGAATGTCTTAATTTTCATAATGGGGAGAGTTTTTTCTCTCCCACAAAGAGTGTGTGGAGCCTGGCTGGGTGTGGGGACAGGGCAGGGCGATGCACAGCCAGTGCAGGAACAATCCATGAGGGGTGGTGGCTGTGTCCTCAGCTCAGACTTGTTAACTGCTGAGGACCTCTCTCTGGTTGGAAACACTCCCAGGTATCAGAATAATTTTCTGGGTACTTGTTCTGACTACTCTCTCTGCCTCCACTTTCTTCTCTCTGCAGTCTGTTTGTTCAGCAGTCTCTGGGTCAATCTCATGAAAAGGCAACCTTAGGAAAGGAAAGCTATGGTCTCACTCCAAAGCCTTCTGTGGCTTCGCATTGTCTCTAAGAAAAGTTTCTCAGCCAGAAAAACTGATTTTTCTCTTGGACCTTAAATTAAGCCCATGACTCCACAAAAGAAAACTAGTCTGTCTCGTGATTTAGCAGTTACTTTGTTTTCACCCATAAATAAAATTTCCCACCTTTTCTCCCTAGGGTGGGGAAAACTCACATTCCTTCCCTAGGGTGGTTCTGAATTTCTTGATGTTTTAAAAATTCAAATTTACATCAAGGGATAAAGCCTTGCTACCAGGCAGAATAATCAAAACATGCCACAAACTGGGAAAGAAATTCTAAAAATGTTTTAAGCAATGATGGTATCATTGGCAAATGCAGAGAGAGAGGGAGAGGAGAAACTGAGAGAGAATCCACCTAGGGTAGCCACCATAAGAGAGATAAAATTGTTTAGGACACATAAATTCTAGCATGATATTTTCCATCGACAATTTTGAGATAATTGTATATTCACATTTAGTTATAAGAAGTACTACAGATACTTTGTATTCTCTGCCCAGTTTCTCCCAATGGTAACATTTTACAAAACAATGTGTGATATCTCAGTCAGTACTGACATTGATACAGTGTACCCATCTCATTCAGGTTTCCCAGCTTTGCTTAGATGCATTAGCACGTGTAACTTTAAATTTCTATTCCATTTTATCACCTGAACAATTTTAAAAGCACAAGGATCCCTCATATTGCCCTTTTATTTCTCTCCCCCCAATATTCTTTTTAATCCTTGTCAACTACTAATCTGTCCTCTGTTTCTACAATTTTTTTTTTCATTTCAAAAATATTGGCCTGGCTGGATGGCTCAGTTGTTTGGAGCATCGTCCCGTACACCAAAAGTTGCAAGTTTGATCTCTGGTCAGGGCACATACCTAGGTTGCAGGTTCCATCCCTGGTTGGGGTGCATACGGGAGGCAACTGATCGATGTTCCAATCTCCCTCCCTCCCTCCCTCCCTCCCTCCCTCCCTCCCTCCCTCCCTCTTTCTCTCTTTCCTGCTCTTCCTAAAATCAATAAACATATCCTTGGGTGAGGATTTAAAAAATGTTGTATACATGAGATTATATGGTCTGTGACCTTTTGGGGTTGGCTTTTATCACTCAGCATAATTTTCTGGAGATTGATCCATGGGGTGTGTGTCCACAGACAGCTCCTACTTATTGCAGAGCAGCATGCTCAGCTGACACATGTGCACGGCATGTGTTGCTGTGGCGTGCACATGTGCCAGGGTGAGCGCCTGCACTAGGGTTTAACCATTCCCCTGTTAAAGGACATCTGGGCTGATTCTAGTTTCTCGCTATTACACATAGGCTGCTATGGACGATCATGCACACATTTTTGTGTAAACGTAACTTTTTATTTCTCTGTGGGGAAAATACACAGCAGTAGCGTCACTGTGTGTTTAGTTAAGAAACTGCTGGCCCTGGCCAGGTAGCTCCCTTGGTTAGAGCGTTGTCCCACTGTGCCGAGGTTGCAGGGTCCCCATCACGGCACACACAAGAATCGACCAATGAATCCGTAAATAGGCAGAACAGCAAATCGATGTTTTTCTCTTCTCTCTCTCTAAAATCAACATTTTTTTAAAAAAGAAAAGAAACCACCAAGCTCTTTTCCAGACCAGCTGTAACATTTTGTACCCCCACCGGCAACACATGAGCAACTGTTTCTCCGCACCCTCTGCAGCATTCCGGGCTGCCACCATTTGTTACTGTAGCCATTTGAGTGGTATGTATTAATATCTCACTGTGGATTTAAGCTGCGTTTCTCTAATGGCTAATGATGTCGAACATCTTTCCACATGTGTGTTTGCCATCTGTATGTCCTCTTTAGTGAAATGTCTGTACATGTCTTCTGTTCGTTTTCTAATTGGATTGTTTGAGAGTTATTTATGTATTCTAAATACTAACCATTTGTTAGATATTTTCCCCCAGTCTGTAGCATGTCTTGTCATCCCCCTCTCATGGGCTTTCACAGAGCAAGTTTTAAACTTTGATGTCTAGCATGATTAAAGAAAAATACTTCTTGGCCGTTTTCATGTTCAGTGGTCCATTGAGACTCTAATGAAAGCTATAAACTCTTGTCAGAAAAATGCACATGCACACAAAACTTCACATCTAATTTCATGGAGTTCACGGACTGTATAAAGCCTATTGATGGGCCATATGTTATGAACTCAGACCTAAATCACTGTTGCATTAATTCATAGCAATATAAGGCTCCAGGGAGAGTTGCTCTTATCAAAGTAGAAAGTGGGAAAACCTGTAGCTACAAAGCCCGAGCAAGCTTCTTTGCCAGACTTTACCGAGAACTTAACTCAAATGCCCCTTTCTCAGCAATGCATTTCTTGATTCTGGGAGATAGTGCCAGATTGCTACTTTAACTTTTGTAGGTGGAACAGCTACACTGTAAAAAAAGCAGTCTTTCTTATACTGAATTCAGACTTCCAGGCATCAGCAGTGAATGAACTTGTGGGCTTTCACACCTGCCAGTTCAGTTTTACCAGCATGACTCTCCTCTCTTTGTGTAACTTACCATTTTCCTTGCTCTAGCTCCTTTATAGAAGTGAGTGGAATAAGAGAAATGGGATGCTGGCGAAGAAGCAGGGATCTGATAAGTTTGATATGATCATTAGCTGTGCCCATGCAGAGAATTGTCAGTATCAGTTGGGCTATCATTGAACTTGATTTGCTTCCCGCTGAACGAAACGCATAAAATAAGCACATTGTAGAAAAGGCTGGAAGATATTTTGTTGAAAAACCTGACTAAAAGGTGATGTGTACAGCTGACCCTTGAAACACATGGGTTTGGGCCCTGGCAGGGTAGCTCAGTTGGTTAGAGTGTTGTGTCAATATGCCAGGGTTGTGGGTTCGATCCCTGTCAGGGCACATACAAGAATCAACCAATGAATGGATAATAAGTGGAACGACAAATCAATGTTACTTTCTCCCCCTCTCTTTCTGTATCTCCTTCCCTTCCTTTCTCCCTCTTTTTCTCTAAAATCAATAAAATCAATCAAAAAGAAGAAAAACGTATTGGAACTATGTGGGTCCACTTACATGTGGATTTTTTTTTTCAGTAAGTACTGCAAATGTATTTTCTCTTCCTTATGACATCCTTTAGTAATATTTTCTCTAGTTACTTCATTATAAGAATATAGTTTATAATACACATACAAGGCCTGTCCAGAAGGTATATAGCCATGTAATATGAAAAATAGAGACATTTTGTTGAAGAAGATAAAAGATACAAGAAACATTGTACATAGGACAATGATGCCCCAGTCTGCTTCAAAGTAGGCACCTTGGGACCTCACACAGTTCTTCCGATCGCTATCAGCCACCCTGTTGTATTTTCCAAATCTCACCAATAGTCTGACATCTCTTCCCTTTCAAAGGTGATTTTAGTTTTGGGAAAAGCCAGAAGTCACAGCGTGCCAAATCTGGGCTGTAGGGGGCCTGAGTCACCTGGGTGATTTGATGTTTCGCCACAAAACTCTGCATGAGACATGATGTGTAAGTGGGTGTGTTGTTGCGATGAATCTGCCAATCACCAGTTGCCCATAGCTGCGGACTTCTGAATCATCTGAATAGTTTCCATGGAGGAATGCTCAAGCTTAATGCAAAATTTGATACAGATTCATTGCTGTACTTGCTCTGTTATTTTGAATGTGATGGCCACACAGTACACATGCTCACTCAGTGGCGTCTACCACCCCCACTGACTAGTACAGTGAAGTCATCATTGTTCACACATGCACATTCCAGTCCACTCTCCTTGGCTGCCAGGTTATGTGATGTCGCACAAACTGTTCCCATTATATTAACAATGGGTGGACTTTCTCCATGCACATCTTGTATAACATACAAAATATGTGTTAATTGACTCTTATTGGTAAGGCTTCAGGTCAACAGTAGGCTTTTAGTTAAGTTTTTGGGGAGTCAAAATTTATACATGGATTTTTTTACTGTGCAGAAGGCCAGTGCCCCAACCCTCATATTGCTCGAGGGTCAACTGCAATTAGGAATGTTATTGCCAGGTGTCTGGCAAAGGATTTGGGGCACCTGTAAGTCTGTTGTGCTCTTTTATCACAGATTATTGTGAGTATGTTAGGGGTGCATTATGTATAAAAGTAGGAGGTCAATGACCTTTACTCCCTTGTGTTTCCAAACCTCTTACTCCAAACTATTGGACTCTTCGATGTTTCCTAAAAACAGTACGCGTCCGTGTTTTCCTTCATAATTCCTATTATACAGCTCATTCATCGCTTCATGCATGCCCTACACTATCATGTCCTGCCAGAGCAACGGTATTATTGCTCCTTAGAACCTTTAGCTTTTCACGGATATAGATGTTCCCCCGACCAGACTGGAGCTCATCAGTGGTGGGCAGTGTTTCGTGTGTTAATATCCCTCCCACAATGGGCTGCGTGGTGTGCTGTGCACACAGCAAGGGGGCGTTGACTTTTGGACACACAGGCCTTTAGAGACCTTCTGCTCCTGAGGAAATCGATTCTCTGATAGGTTGTATCCTGAGATTTGTGTTGACTATGAAGGATGCACTAAATGGATTAATAGCATGAATGAGATTATGAAGGGGGATGTTCAGTTGATTTATAAAAAGCTTCTTAAGGGCTTAATCAGTTTGTGTGCAAATTCTGTGAAAAAGTGAATGTGACAGCTTTGGCGGAACATTTTGTTAGCAGTTAGCTCACGCTCCTCTTTGTGCTTTATAAACATTCTCTAACTTAGGCTGCACCATTTCAGGCTGACTGGCCCCCCTTCTGCCTCCCTACCACCCCCTGTAGTCTGAATTAATGAGGTCCTATTGAGTAGTCACTGCTGTTTCCTTTCTAATCTTCAGACATCTCCCCACACTCCGAGTTCCCTGAATAATGCTGCTTAGGCCCACATGAATCAGGTAGATAACTCCATTCTGAAGCAGGTCTGTAGACACTGTTGTGTCTGCAACAGTGGGTTTATTTTTAAAGTGCTCTCTCCTTACCCATTTCCATTGTGTTAGCGTTGAAGGTTTTTCCTTAGACTTGGCCTTACCTCCCAGTTGTTTCACTGTTTTTTCCTCCTTCTCCAGTTAATATAGCAATTGTGAAATACAGTTATAGTTCTACACTCCCAGGTTTGTGTATGGAGCTATGAATCAACATTTCCTCTAAGTGCAGAGGTTTCAAACTAAGGTGGTAAATGAGTTGCCCCAATAGTAATTGCTCTGCCCTTCGAATTTTCAAATTGTAGGGGGAATATTCAGCTCTATAAAAATGAAATACAGCATACCTGGTTTTCAATTTCTTGCCATTGTCCTTCTCCTTCTGGCACCCCTATAATTCGGATATTGGAACATTTCAGGTGGTCCCAGAGAATCCTCAGCCTCTCTTAATTTTTTTGGATTCCTGTTTGTTCGTTCTGATCAGGTTGGATGTTTATTTCTTCCTTTTGTTCCAAATCGTTGCTTTGAATCCTGGTTTCCTTTTTGTCACTGTTGGTTCCCTGAATATTTTGCTTTGTTTCATTTTGGGTGTCTTTCATTTGTTGTTTCATTTTTCAACCAAGCTCAATCAGCTCTGTGAGCATTTTGATTACCAGGGCCTTAAATTCTCCATCAGATAGGTTGGCAATCTCCTCATTGCTTAGTTCTGAGGTTTTGCTGTGTTCCTTCATTTGGGCCCTATTTCTTTGCCTTGGTGCACCAGTCTGGTTGTTCTGGTTGATTTTTTCTTTAATTCCTTGGTTGTTGGAGTTCCATGCAGTTTGATTTTCTGGTGCTTTTGGTTGTTTATTGATTTTAGATTGGTTGTTATCCTCCTTTTGGTTGTGTGAGGAAGGGAAGGGTTTCTACCTACGCCTGCATCTTGGCCGGAACTCCTAGTTACTAATAGTCTTGATAAATATTCTTTGAGCATTAGCTGTTCATAGGTTTTGTAAAAGTCATACAACCCAATGATTATTGTATATTCAAAGACAAGATTTAAGTCATGGGCTTTATATTGAATCAGTCTTTGAATATGTCATTTAGATCCAAGAACTTAAGAAATCCAGAATTTTGTAAAATCAAGAACTGATTTTTTTCTATACAATTTTAATGTTATATTTTTTCCTCTTTAACTTAAAATTTCTTCACCTGTTGAAAATTGTCTGTTTTTCCTTTGAGTTAACTGGCAACCAAAGATATTGGGATATTTAGTCCTCATAATGTCTAAAACATTGTATCTTAATGTTCTTTTCATAAGATTCTTTTCCCTTTTTGGAGCAAACTTAAAAATGGTGGCTGTGTGCCAAGACTCCAAACCATCCCCTGATGTCTGCCCGCAAGACTGGAAATATTTTGACCTTTACCTCCCTAGGAAACATTTTTGAAACATGCAGTATGATTAAAGCAAAAAAAAAAGTCCTTGAATCTGAAAATTTGAAATTACAGGTAGAGAACTCAAGCATTAGGAAACAATGCAGTGTAGAACATGCCATTTATGTGGGGAAAAGCTACCGTGTGAGGAATCCAGGCGGTTGTAACTTGCCTCGTAAATACAGCCGGTTTAATTATTTAAGTTGTTTTAAAAGGAGGCACAGAATGGTTTAGCCATGCAGCTCTGCAGGTGAGCACAGAACGCACTGCTCTTTACTGTAAAAGAGCAGTTAATTTTGGGAAAGTCCAAATGAGAATATATCTTTCAGCCTGAAGTTTATTTTACCTACTATATATAAATTGCTCCGAATTATTTTCTCCACAACTCAACTAGGAAATGTTGACAGGGGTTTTACTCTTCAGAATACATCTTTGTATTCTCATCAAAAGTGTTTTCTTTTTGATATGCTTTATTATCAGGCAAAATCTAACAAGTATCACATGCTTAGTTGTAAAAACATCTACTATCATATAAATAAATGTATGGTAAGGCCCCCTCACTGCCTAATTTGTTTTAATGTACTTCCTAAAAATTTCAAGTCTTCACAGTTTTGTTCACAAAGGAATGCACTTTAGTTTGTTGCTTTACTATTTGCGGTATACTATTTCAGTCTTAAAAAATCACTGCATTTACTATAGAATGCATTCTTATGCCATGAAGTAGACATGTTGAATGATTTTTTAATTTTATCAAGTTCAGTGAAATGTGAAGATTTGGAATTGTGTATGGCATGACTATAAATGTCAGTGAAAATATTGTTAGTATCTTGAGACACAGTGTGCATTTAGAGTAAGGAGTCACGGTATCTGCTAGTGGATATACATTCTTATGTTAAGTGCCTTCCTCATAATTTTTAATTTTCAGGGGATCTACTTGTCATTGCTCTTGCGTTAGTCTTTATTTTTATTTCATAGTGATAAGCAATTAATATGAGAAATGGGAGTCTCAGTTTTGTCATATTCTTGTTAGTATTATCTTTAATTTGAAGTTTCTCTCCTAGACTTCTTAAGCCATTCATCAAATATGTGAGGTTAGATGCAGTAAAACTAGATGCTTATAATCCATGAACCCACTTAAGTGGGCACACACAGGGCACAGTGTGTTGGAAATGAGGCCAAGGAGGAGCGCCGATGTCCACCCCTCGGGCTTGTGGGACCCTCCGTCTTCTCTCAGGATGACTGATGGAATGTAACTTGTGACCTAGTAGGGTGCCAGTGCCAGCATGTATGCAAATTATTAATAAAACAAGTTAAAAGGTTTTATAAACAATAAGTATAGGACTTTTTGTATTTTCCTCTGGACAAAGTTTGTCCTCTGAGGATTACCATACTAACTGTCACAGTTTGGATTGCTGTGTGCCTGCCTTCTTAAGAGACGGCCCCAAACTACCGTCCCTGGGCTGTGGCCCAGAAAGCAGAGCCAGGCTCAGCCGGTCCCCCTTCTGTTCCCCATGGGGCGGGGAAGGGGGATGCGTCTCCCTGTCTGCCCCATTCAGTATTCCCCTGCAGCCCACTCTTCACTTGCTCCCTCCCAGTCTTTAGGTTCTTTTGTTCAGCTATGAGCTCCTTGAGGGCTGGGCCTTATTGTGGTGTTCAGTGAAGCTTCCTCATCAGTTATTTTATTGAGGTATAATTGCCATACAACATCTTATTAGTTTCAGGCATACAACATAATGATTTGATATGTGTATATGTTGCAATGTGATCACCACAATAAGGCTAGTTAACTTCCGCCACCATACTTAGTGACAGAATTTTCTTTGTAATGAGAAATTTTATAATCTATTTTCTTAGCAACTTGAAAATTTGCAATACGATATTATTAACTGTAGTCACTATGTTGTACATTGTACCCTTATAACTTATTTTATAACTGGAAGTTTGTACCTATTTGACAACTTTCAATGGATCCCTTCTGAGTGCTGCTGGCTCCTTTGTTCCGAAGCTGGAAGCTGGTTTTGGGGTGTGGGTGTTAAAGGGTCAGGCACACCCAGAGCACATGAGATGCGTGCAGCTGTGAGGAAGTTGGTGGGCGTGATAGCGGCCTGCACCCCCCTAGACTGAAATGTCTGGCCCTGCCTAAGATCCACAACAGAAAGGTCTGGTCATCCTTGGCTCCTGCCCGGTTCAGCCAAAGTGGGTTCTGATCTGAGAGAAGCCTGTGACTCATGTGAATAACTAAGGCAGAACTTTCAACATGCTTATGCTGACTTTTCTCACCTTTCTGAAATATGATTTTTATTCTGGGAGCAGTCAGTGGGATGTCTGGGGTGACAGGTTTTCCTTGTGTGTGGAAATTAACATGAAATAAGAAAGGGGGGATATTTTATACAGGTAGCATCTCATTTCTGTATTCTTTTATAATTTAGTCTCTGCAGTGTTCCTGACTAATGAGTTACTTCACCTCCCTGGACAGTGTTGGTGACTGGAGGGCAGGACATAGTTCTGGTGGCTGGTCACATGGGGACTCCTGCAATAAATGCTCTTCTTATTATTTGCAGATGCAGAAGCCATGGAGCTGAGCTGCAGCGAAGTACCTCTTTACGTAAGTTCCTCGGCACTGGGCTTCAGGTTTAAGTGGCCCTTTCTTAGACTCAAAACCCATGTGACTGCAGTGGGGAGAAAGGCTTTGCTCATTATTGAACTGAGGCTTTTGTAAAACAACACACAGTGCTACTGTCCAGTTTAAGTATTTGCACGAAGTCTTTTAAAACGGGTTGGCTTTTGGTTCCAAAGTCTGGGTTTTAATTATATTTCCCTGAGTAACATTTTGTTTAACTGAATAAGTTCTGAACTCAGAACTTATAATAGCCAAGAACATGTTCTGTGTGTGTCTCTTGAGGGGAAGATTCGTTGATAATTGTGTCGGTTAAAAGCATGAAATAGAAGTTTGAAGGGAAAAGTGCTGGGGCATAGATTAAGAAGTGGGGACTGGGTGACAGAGGTGCCCATTGAGATGCTCAATCGATGTGACTTCTGGTTTGAGGGAGGATTATGCTCTTAAGGATAGATCCGTGGGTAATGGGAGTGGACTGATTGTCTCCTCTTGTAAATGGCAGATAGCTTCCTCTTCCCATCTTATTTCAGACAAAACCTCTTTTCTTGGAACCTGTTTTGATGCGGAGTGGGAGTGTGGGTGTGTCCATGTGGGGAAGGAGTGTGGGTGTGTCCATGGGGAGCGGGAGTGTGGGTGTGTCCATGGGGGAAGGAGTGTGGGTGTGTCCATGGGGAGAGGGAGTGTGGGTGTGTCCATGGGGAGAGGGAGTGTGAGTGTGTCCATGGGGAGAGGGAGTGTGGGTGTGTCCATGGGGGAAGGAGTGTGGGTGTGTCCATAGGGGGAAGGAGTGTGGGTGTGTCCATGGGGGGAAGGAGTGTGGGTGTGTCCATGGGGGGAAGGAGTGTGGGTGTGTCCATGGGGAGAGGGAGTGTGGGTGTGTCCATGGGGGAAGGAGTGTGGGTGTGTGTAGGAGGACTGCTGCTTCAGGTGGCCTTGGAGCTATCCACTCGTGGACTACAGCAAGAGTATGGGATCTGGAATGAAGGATATGACCTCAATTCAGATTAATCCTTAGTAGAACAATGTGAGAAATTGGAACAAGTTTAATCAGGATCCTCAGTCAATTAAAATGTATTAATTCGCGTCCTCTTACCACACTTCACTACTCAAGTAGTCCTCATACCCCTCTCCCCTCTTACGTGTACCCCACTGTATTCTCTGGAGAAGCACAAAAGTGATCAAATAAATGGATATCAGAATTTAAAAAAATGCCTCCTGGGCTTCCCAGTGGTCTATAGAACTCTCTTTAGTTGTGTTTTATGGTTCGTAAATGTGTCTATAGACAGGCTCGGCCCAGCCATAACTGAAGGTTTAAAAAAGACTGGTCCAAGGCTCAATTGTAAAGTACCCCCAAGTTTTATTTATTTACTTTTTTGTATTTTATTCCTCCTCAGCTCTATTCATTCTACCCTGCTTCCCTACCTCAAACAAAATAAACAAATTTTATCTATGTTTGTGTGGAATTTTATCCATATTTCTATGGAATTTTGTCAAAGGTTCTTTTGGCATTTATTTAGATAACGTGTTTTTTATTTGAGTGACTGTGATATGTTGGATCTCTTAATTTTGATGCTTTCCAGTACTCTACCAATCCTATTTAGTTTTTATAACTGGTTCTTTTGGAAAAGCACATTAAGATAACTCTGGTAAGTACATAATTTAGATAGAACCCAAACAGAACAAATTGTGAACAATCCATAACATTGAAATTATAAAGGTAAACAAATCCACAAGCCTAATCGTGATATAAAGCCTTGTGGTTGGTCAGCGCACCTGTGGTCGGTGTGCTAGCTCTACTGAACTCAGCGAGGCCTGCTGGACTGTGACCAGACTCGGGGAGAGTCACTTGTAATCTCACCCCCTGTACATGATGCGTTGTTCAAACAATATGTTTCATCAGTTCTTAAGCACAAGTTTTTTCTTATTTTAATGTCTCTGACAACTGTACTTGAACAACAGTAAAAAAAATAAATACAAATTAAAAAAAAAACAGCTCTGAAACTGAAATGCTCTTGCACTGTGCATCCTGATAGAAGTCAGGATGTAGTTGTCATCACCTACACATGTGTGACCTTGGTCACAGTCGTTAGTTCAGAGTACTTACGAACTCTGCTGATACAACATGAATTAATTGCTTTCAAAATTATTTCACCACGATTTGGTATCAAAAGGCAAAGTTACTGTGTATACAGAAAGACATGGAAACAGCAGCATGATACATGATGAAATCCGTATAAATAAGTTAAAGTAAAATTCTAACATCATAATCAGTTTTTCTTTTAGTGAAATATAAAATGTATATTATAACCAATGGTATCTTATATTAATTATGTGTTTTTCATATATCCATCACTGACTCTATTTATCTATGTAAGCTGTAACCTCGTTTTTTTCCACTTAACATTTTATGGCAGTGATCTCGAAGGTTGACCTAAGCCAGGTTAGCCATTCGGCCTCATCAGGAAGGTCCGCGGGGGCGTGTCACGGTGAAGACCCGTCTCCAACCAGAGTGCTCCCAGTCAGCAACGTGCACACACCACAGACACAAAGCGGAGAGCAGCTTGCTTCTGTGTCTTGATGCGAGCCTCCTCTCTGCCCTTCTGTCTTCCGAGATTAGATAAACATTCGCTTCTAGTTTCTCCTAATTTACTATAATCTGGTTTTTAAACCCTTAATATTTTAAAATTTATAATACATGTCATATATTATTTAAAAAGACAAAAAGAAATGAAAACCATTTTCAACCCTGTCATCCTTGGTAAGCACTAGTGACATTTTTGTATTTTTTTCTTCCAGAATTTTATCTATATTTGTGTGGAATTTTATCAAAGGTTCTTTTGGCATTTATTTAGATAATGTGTTTTTTTAATTTGACTCACTATGATATATTAGATCTCATAATTTTGATGCTTTCAAGTACTCTACCAATCCTATTTAGTTGTTACAACTGATTCTTTTGGAAAAACAAATTAAGATAATTCTGGTAAGTACATAATTTAGATAGAACCCAGACAAGACAAGAAATTGTGAAGAATCCATAACATTGAAGTGACAAAAATACTGAGCATAGTAATTGCATGCTAATGTGCTGGAAAAATGAGATTTTTAAAGCCTTAGGTTGGCTTTAAAAATATAAATTACAAGATTTATCTCAAGGAGAATTAGATCACATAAATAGAGCAATGATGATAAAGAAAAAAAATTGATAGAAATTATTCCCCAACTTCTACCCACCCACCTACCTTTCAAAATAGAGCCCATCTGCCCTTGCCGTGTGGCACAGTTGGTTGGAATGTTGTCCCATTCATCAGAAGGCTGCAGGTTCGATCCCTGGTTGGGGAGCTTAGGGGAGGCAACTGGTCAATGATTCTCTCTCACATTGATGTTTCTGTTTTTCTCTAAAATCAATAAACATTTTTTTTTAAAGCACCTCATTCAGGTAGATCCCATAGGTGATATTTTGTTTAATCATAACCTGTTTTGATCGAACTCTGGTAACATTCTTACAGTCAAAATGTCTTTCTGTTTTTCTTTTTGGGTCACTAGAGAGAATTCTTCCTGAAGATCATAGAGAGTTGATTAATACCTGTAGAAAAATCTATGGATCGAAGTCCTTTTTTCCTTCTCACACATTATGTTTGGATGCATGCAGAAAACTTTCAACTTTCTTTTTAAAGTTTATTCTTTTCTGTCTTTTACTATTTTTTTATTTACCCCTTTTAGAACAACTGATATTCCAGGGTGGACTGTTTTGTCCTTTCTTTTTTTCGGGGAGGGGGTGGTGGTGGTGAGTACGTGGTCTGAATTCTGGAAGCATGCTTTCTTTATTTTTTACTTAAGTTTTTTTTTTTTGTAGTGTCAAGGTTTTTTTTTCCTTTACTGCCTGCCAACAAATATTTAGATTCCATTACATTGTTTTAGTTTCTGTATAGTGTTTTCAAATCTTGGTCTGTTTTCTTCTTATGTACATGGAGTTGTGGAGAGATAATCTTTTATATTTTACTGTGAACACAAAGCAAGAACTTAAAATATTTTTTTCTCTCTCTACCAAGAATCTGTTTCAGAGAGAGCTTCAGTCTCTGATTCTGTCATTGTGTTGTTGAATTTTTTGGCAAACATTTTTTTCTCATTATTTTGGGCAAATATTTCTGTTTGCTCATCTTCAGGAAGGAGACTCTATCTTAGTATTGGAGATGCAGGGATATTCCTGAGCTCAGCCACAGACTCACTTTAACTTTGGAAATGAACTTGGAGGTCCACTGAGTTGCTGTTGCAGGAAGAGAGAAACACTGCTCTGTGATAAAGTTAGAGAAGGAGCAGGGATTGGCAGGACTGGGAGCCAAGAGCTTTATAGTATCGGTTTGCAAACCTTAGGGATATGAGGCTGCTGATCCAATCTTTAGTCTCTGAGCAGCTTCCTGTGCCCATACCTACAGGATCACTGAAAGAGCAGTTCTGGAAGGCCAGGCTATTTGTTCACAATAGAAAAGATACAGTCTGGTTTGAGATCTAGGCTTTTTGTTTTTTATTTTTATTTTATTGAATTCATTGTGGTGACTTTGGTTAATAAACTTAGTACAGGTTTCAGGTATGCAAGTCTATAACACATCATCTGCATCTTGTACTCTGTGTTCACCACCTCAAGTCAAGTCTCCTTCCATCACCACTTACACCCTGCCTTTAACCTCCTCCAACAACCCCTGCTCCCCTTTCCCTCTGGTAATAATCCCCGTGCTGTTGTCTGTGTCTGTGAGGTGTTTTTCCTTTGCTTAACAGACTCCTAGATACAGAGAACAGACTGAGGGCTATCAGAGGAGAAGGGGGTTGGGGGCTGGGTAGAAAAGGTATAGGCTTACTTTTTAGATTGGATGGTAACTTAAACTAGTGAAAAGCTGTAGTGAGGAAGCGAAGGAGAAGGGGGACACCTGGGAAAGTGTAAGTGAGGGTTAGTATGACCCGTCTAAGGCGTTTACAGCATACAGCTCTGTGACATCACTTGGGAGTTTGAAAATCCTATAGGTTGTTTTTAGTTTGTTTGTTTTAGTTTGTTGCTTTTAGTCTTTTATGTGCCATTTTCTAGTTTGTACATGAAAAGAGATAGGAAATGATGCAAGTAGAGCTTGAAAGGAGAGATTTTTGCTGACTGGGTATTTGATTAAATTTTGAAAGAGGAAGAGATTTTGCATTCACAAGCTAAATTGTGTGTTTTTGCTGGTGAATGTTTTTCGATTACTTTTTAAATTGTGTTTTCTCTCACTTTTGGTTAAGGAAAGTTATAAGACAAATACTTGTTATACTTATTTAACTACTCACACTTTTCACATTAATTATATTTTTATTTTTATATAAAATATAATTAGCAATCATCTTCCCAAAGTATCAGTTCAGTGCTGTAACTAAACAGAAGAGCTCTTTCTTGGGAAATTGTTGGCTCCAAAGGCTTTCTTTCCTTTTGTTCTCAATAGAAATAGTTTTATGTTTAGTGATGATTTAAATAACACTTGCTCATTATAAAAAGTAAGTAAAATCATTAAGAAGAATGTAAAGATCACCTGAAATTCTGCTTGAAAGAGCTTTCCTTACGTGTACACACACACACACACACACACACACACACACACACACACGTGTTCCATAAAAGGAAATGTATGGACAAACTGTTTTTATTACCTTGGACAGATCTCATTAATCCCCCCCTCCCCCCCACCCCCAAACACTTAACACCTCCCTGTCTTCCGACACAGAACACTTGCTCTCAGGAGCAGTAGTATCCCCTGGAAACTTGTTAGAAATATGCATTCTCAGACCTTACCCCAGACCGACTGAATCAGACCCTCTGGGGGTGGGGCCCAGCAATCTGTGCTTTAACCCAGCCTTCACGCCGTTCCGATGTAGTGCACTAAGGTTCGAGAACCACTGACTGTACCTATTTCCACACTTTTCTGCGCTCATGCGGTCCTGTGCACATGTAATACAGATACAGGCTGTAGTAAAATCATGAACAAATCTGGATCATATTATGTAGGCTTTGCTATCTTTTCCAGCTCAGTGGTACTTCGTAGAAACTTCTCCAAGTCATCAGGTGTAGCTCAAGTTCATTCTTTTAAACAAATGAGTGTGAACACCAGACACCCTTGTCCATGTGTAGATTCCCAGGGTGGAATTGCTGGATGAAGTGTGTAACATTTCAAATTTTCATGGATTGCTTTGCAAATGAGATGTAAAGGTTCACATTTTATGTAGTGAGTATGAGAAATACTTAATATCTAGGGCTTTAGCTTTAATAACTGGTAATTATGAAATTGGGGGCTATGTTCTCACTTTCATTGTGCAAACAAAGGTGGCTCCTTAACTTTTGTGTTATTTATAATAGTTCCAAAAGAAGTATCTTGCTTGATTTAATCTCCACTCCCCCACCCCTGCCCCATGGTGCTTCATTTCTACTGTTTCCCAAATTCTGGTTAATATAACCTTTTAATCCATGGAGATTTTTGTAACATCTGCAGAGGGCGTGTCTGTGAAGCGTTGCGTGTGGGCTCTCTTTCTCTCCCACACTTCAGGAGTGTTAAACGTAGCAACGGCTGAGAAGAGTGGCTGAGAAGAGTATCAGCATTTCTTTCTCTGGAGGTTACAAATTGTGTAACTGTTAGGGCAGTGGAGTTTTCACTTCAGGAGCTTGTTGCCAGCTGGATCCAAGGTGCTTCCCTATTCTCTTAGCATTTTATGTTTATATTATTCTTATATTCTGAGTCACAGTCTCCTGTTGTTTGCTCCCAAGAATATTGGTTGCTGCTGGGCTCATTGTATATATGAATTGAAAGTTCAGTCTGCTGTTTAGTGATCTGATTAGCACTTCAAGTAGCTGAGCTGAACCTCCCCCTTTCAACCTCTTCTATTTCTGGGGCTTGGTGTAGTTTTCTGGAATCCTCGGCCAAGTGCACTCCCCTTGGTCCCAGCCTTTGCAGGGGAGGACCTGAGGACAGGTTCTAGGGCCTGTTTCTGAGCCCAGAAAGGCGGCTTCCTATTGCGGGGGTAAGTGACTTGGTGGCTTTGTTCTGTGCTCACCTGGCAGACGCCTCCTTCCTGCCTCCTGCAAATCCCTCTGGCTTCTGGTTCCTGTTGAAGGAAATCCTGTCCTCCAGATGCTGCCCCTTCTCTGCTTGTGGCTGTGCCTCCTGGAGGGTCGCCCATGGCTGGCCTCTTGTGGTGACCATCAACTCGGAATGCTAGTGTGGGATAACACCTTTGAGACTTGCATTTGCTTTGTGGATGAGGAAATTAAGGTTTCTGGGAGCAGTGACTTATTTGACCAAATTAACCCAGCTAGTGTGACACTCAGGATTTTTAAATGCAGTGTTAGAAGCCATAATTTTTTTTTTTTGCCCAGAAAGTAGATTCTGTAATAAGCCTGGGGTTTTCCCACCCTCACTGGTTAATGACAATGACTTTCCCCATTGGCCAGGCACTCAGCAGCACCATGTAGTCCTTCCTCTCTGCCCTGCACTCTCCCGTGAGCTTTACAACATGAGAATGGTGCCGACCTGGACCTAAAGTAGCTCCTCTGTCTCACAGTGTTTGTCCCATTAGAGGATGCTGCCTGTCACTACGTCGAGGCAAGCCCCGATCCACTCAAGCTCATCTGCTCACAAAAATCTGGGCCCAATAATTTAGTGGTCCTTTGCCCTGTCAAGTTCTCCAGCTCAAGTTAATAGAAATTTCGTTAGCTCTGGTGTCAGAGGGTGTGGGGGGAGGTTTTTGTTTTCTGCATCTCCCCCTGCCACATGTCATTGTAGATAATTCTGGTTTTGAGAATGGAATCAGAAGGGGCTTTTACCTGAAATCAACTTCTTAATCACAACTTTACTTTGTGCAGATTTATTTTAGCAAATTATATGTTAACATTACCTGTATCTTGACTTGAAAACAGCAGCATGTGAATCTTAACTAGTTGCCACCTGCTGGGTGGTTTCCCTTGTTTGAGCTGGGCTGGTTGAAGTCACTCTCCTTGGTGGCTCTTGCTTTCTAATAACTTAAGTTGACCTTTTTCTACCTTCTCTGTCTAGTTGTGCTTTTACCTTTTCTCTGTTTTTCTGATGAGAGGGGCAAACAGATTCCAAGACGGTATATTCTAACCAGAAAGCAGCCTCAAGATGTCAGTTCTGTGAAGTCTTGAGCTCCTTCCTTAGCTGTGGCAACAGATCGCCAGATGGTTCTGGCAGGGACAGTGGGGAAAAACCACTTTTCAGACTGTAGTGAAGCCTCTGACAGAGATGTTACATAAATCTTCCATTGACTTCATTCCTGTCCAGATTCTTAAAGAAATAGCACCTTTTCCTCTCATACACAATGGCACTTTATGCTATCCCCTTTACAGTCCTCAGTGAGCCGATGGACTTCTGACAAAAGGCCCGAAGGTAAAATGTCCAACTACAGGAAACTGCAGGCAGAATAGCCCTGACACCCAACTCTGAAGGAATTCCTTTGTGGCTGGGGCTGTGAGTAAATAAGTACCAAGTGTTCTTAAGTCTTATTGTCTCACTTCCCAGATTTCAGCAACAGCCCCCACAATTTTGGGTAACAGGTAGTCTTCTATTTTTTAACACAGAACTTGAAGTAACTGGCATTTGTTCTTTTTGATTTTTAAAAATTATTACCATCTAAAGCAAGGATTTTAGGCCTGATGGGTATAGACCACATTTTTCTCTGGGAGAACCGTAGAAATAAGATGTGATCCAGTGAAAATGTCTTATTTACACATTCTGGAAAGGAAGCTCTTACAGAAGGTGTGATGTATAGTGATAGATTAGCAACACTTTCTTGCACTTATCCCTAAGGCTCTGTGAGTGTGTGTGTGTGTACGTGTGTTAAATAATTTGTCTCTTGTTCTCGCCTCCTTTTCTTCTCCATACAGTCTGGCTTTAACCTTGTTATTTTTATCAAAACTGATTTTGTGAAGGTCAGTAATTTTCCTCTTGCTTAACCTAAGGTGTCTTTTTCTTAAGTCCTTTAGTGCAGTATAGTATTCCAGGCACTAAGGACATAGCAGAGATGGGAACAGACAAAGTCCCAGGACCCTGTTCCCCCAGAACCCAGTTGGGAGTGGAGAGATGGACAGTAAGGGGGTTCACAAATAAAAACATATGGACGTTATATAGTGGCATGAGTTAGGATAATCCAAGAGTGTGATATGATAGAAAATGGTGTAGGAGAGAGCGAGTAGATAGGGTGGGAGCCAGGATCCCTGGAGATCCTGCTGGAAGAAGGGTCAGAAACAAAGGCCCTAATGTAGGAATGAACTTGATGTATTTGAGGGACAGCAGAAGGCCAGTGTGGCCAGTGCACTGTAAGAGAGCAGTCAGGTTAGAGAGGTGGGCAAGGCTAGATCATGGAAAGCTTTGGTGGCCAAGGTAATGAAATGAGAAGTTGGTAGGGAGTCTAGCTGGGGGAGTTGTCTGATCTGAGTTATAGTTTACAAATGCACTTTGGTGTCCTCCAATGCTGCTGGCTCTCTTTTGAGTTTTCTCTTTCTTTGTCTATTGAACTTTCTTCCCTGCATCTGTGAGTGTTCCCAAGGCCCCCTTCTTTCTCCTCTCCTTCTACGTGAGCGCATCTCTCTTGGTTCAACTACGCTCCTCCTCAAAGGCTGCCCTCCTGAGCTCTGCCCATGCCACATCATCTATTTCCAGCTGTTGCCCTTTCTACTCAGGCCTTAGCTTCAAGTCCGGACTGTTAAATTAAAACAATTTTTTTCACGTTCTCTCCTAAAGCAACCCTCTTTCCAACTCCCTGATGCCTGTTGCCATACCACCATTCTCCCAGGCAACCCAGCTTTAAATATGTGTCTTTCCAATGGCTCTGTTCCTTTATTCTCTGTAGCCGATCAGTCATCAAGATGTGCTGCTGGCCATGGCTGTCTTCTCTCCTCTGCCAGCATCCTAGTTTTTCATTGGATTGCTGCCTTTAGCCTCCTCAGAGTTGCTATATCCTCAGACTTGGGAACACTTTATCCCATCTCCCCCAAGAGTGGTTGCTCCCCTGGATTCATCTCTTGCCTTGCAGCCATGTCCTCTCTCTACCTCAGTGGCCTTTATTCTCTTATTTGCAGGACTTTGCCCACATGGCTTCAGTTGCGTAACTGGGGTGATGGCTAAGATAGGTAGGAATGGGGTATTGGTTAGGATGTCAGAAGGCTGTACATTTGGTATAGTCTTCATTTTGGAAGCTGCTTGCTACCTCTTGGGCACTTTAGCAGTGATCAGGATGTAATACCACCCCATGGTGCCTTGGGCAGAGCCTGTGACCTGGAGGGCTGAGCTTTCTAAAGCCAAGGCTAGTTCAAAGAGAGTAAGAGCTTCCTCCTTTAGAAAAATAAATTATAATTTAAAAGTTAAAATGGCATTTAATAATACTATCACTTACATTTTAGTAGGGCAAATCATTTGGAGCAAAGTAAGCACTTGGGTCCAATGAAACAGCTTAAAATCCATACAATTCTAATAAATCTGTTATATGCTAAACGCTGTACAATATACTCATTAATGAGTACTCATTTAATTATTTACAAAAACCCTGTGAAGTAGGAATTATTCTCCATTTATAGATAATAAATTGAGGTTCAATGAATGGGGGTTGTATTCCTTCATCAGCATTTATCTGTTGGGGCCAGGAACTGTGACTAGCACAGAACTAGTGAGCTTTGCCCATCCGGTTGAATTATGGTGGAACTTGGATTTGAACACCAGACCTGATTCTCAATCCAGGCTGGACTCAATTATACCACATCTGTCCCATGGACACAGATTGTTACGCTTTGTGATATCAAAGTACCTAATGTAGTGGTCAGTGCGCTGTACATTTCCAGGAAATGTTCACTGATTGAATTTCTGCAGAATCATTGATGAGGAGGCAGGGTTGCTCTCTGACCTTTTATGGGAGCATTCCAGGTAGTGGTGGTGGTCATTGCAGGGGAGTTGCCAATTGACAAGACGGTTGATAATAATCAGTGATGGCACTTGGGCACACCTGTGGCACTCACTGTATAAACTGCTTGCACCGTAAGCTCAGCCATACCCTCCTCCTCTCAGTCCTTCGTGAATGTCATACTTCTTCCCTCTCAAAGTCCTCTAGACACTACATTTTATGTTTTTGAGGGGGTTTTGTGTAATGTCCCCTCTCTTAATCTTCTGAATGTTAGGACAGCAGAGATTTATATTTTTTCATGTCAGCTGTCCAATATCAGTTCAGTACCACGATCAATGAATACTACATGCTACTAGTTTAGTTCCATTCAATGAACAGTGCTCCAGGTTCAACCTGGAGCGCACTTAGTTCTTTTGTTTGCTCATTTCTCTACTGTTGTGTCTGTTTTCCCAGCAGGTATGTGACCATCCCTATTTTTGGGTGGGGACAGTCCTGTTTTTGTGCTCTAGGGGGCACAGTGTCAAAGGGAAGGTCAAGCAGGAGGCGGCTATCATCGTGAAGGTCAGGACATTGGTAGGTTTTGGGGGCACATGTTCCTGAGTTTGAATCTTAGCTAAATTTTAAAGGTACTCTATAGAATATGTCAAAATTATGCAATAAAAATTAAGGAAGTTTTTGTGAGGTAGATAATTCCTAGCTGAAAATTAGAATTTAATATTGAGGAAGTTCTGATAAAGTAGTGGGGAATGAAAAGCTTACCTTCTGTAACAGACAATACTCAGAGAGTCCGCAACTTAGGAAAGATGATCTGTGAACCGCGTTCCATGAATTTTTTTTACCCTCTTCTTTGACAGTATTTACTAGTGTCTCCCAACACTCGTAGCTGCTATGCCCCATGTCTTTGGGAAAAACATCATTGAACTATTACCTTCCCTGTTTAGAGCATCTTGTTATGCTCTCAAATGTTCTTAGACATTGGCTATTTTATTACAATCATGCTTCCCTGTTTTGCAGAAGAGGTGAGCTTAGCGAAGTTAGGGGACTTGCCGGGAGTGCATCCGTGCATGCATCCGCTCACGTGACAGATTTTATGTGCCAGTTACTAAGTGAGATGTACAGGCCGGGACAGATGCAGGTTTTGTGGGGCCCGAAACTTATACAATTTGAAGTTTTCCTTTCAGGAAAGGAACATAAAACTGTAAATACAAAATTAGGTCAAAAGTGAGTATAATGAGAAATTACAAAATTTTTAAAAGCTGACAAATTCTATAAATGTACAAAAATGTTCCCCATTCAGCTTTCTCTTAGCCAGATCCTGAAAATGCCTTCAGCTATTCCAGTGACACCAATAGGAAGGGAAGTGGATCCACTGGGAAGATTTAGAGGGGAAACTCAAAGCAATTTAGAAAGGGTTGCTGATGTAGACCATGTCAAAGACTAGGTTTATCTTCTGTGAAATCCCCAAAGACTGTAGTGCCAACTTGGAATTTGAAATGACCAGGATGTGGAGCAGCGTATGGATGAGGGCTGGTTTCTGTGGGTGATCTGGGGTGTGGGAACTGGTGAGCAGGGCAGGGAATTTGGAAATCTAGGTCACTGACACTGAGTAATGCATTTAAATATTGATATAATTGTTTACTGCTTAAGATATTGCCTTAGTTATTGAAAGTGGCTTTCTAGAAAGAGGAAACATAGCTTCTTGTATTCCTTTGAGAACAGATAACAAATCCACAGGAAAAAAATAAAATGATTACAAAAGTATTTATTTTCAGCAGATTATTTAATGAAGTTGCATTATTAAAGCATTAATCCATTTAAATGTCTTTGGCCGCCCATAAATTAGATTAAGAATATTTGTAGGTCAAACAGGAATCACACATTTTGCCATTTAAACTCATAAAATGGTGTGTAAATGGGATACTGCAGATTTTGGTAAGAAACCAAAAACATTCATTTTGCATGAATCAGAATTAAAGATATCCCCAGGATTAATGAATCAAATACAAGCCAAATGACTTTTTTTTTTTGTCTAAGATTAGCTTTCATAATAATGTAGTTGTCTGCTTTTATTTTGAATTGTGACCTTTGTGGTTCTTTACACCTTTACTATATTCTTTATAAGTAATAAAGATGTTTTAGAAAAGTTACATATGAATAAAGTTGTATTTCAGTAGGGGCATGCCCTCTTTAATAAAACCCAATGGTGGACACTTTTGATAATCACTCTAAAAATGTTGCATTCAGATTTTTATATACTGGATTTGTTTGAATTGGGAGCACCCTGCACATCTTTGTGTGTTCTTGAATTTAAAAAAGGGATATTTACACATGGGTGGTAGAGGATTTGACATGAGAACAGATTAATCTTGTGTCAAAACCACTGACAGAATTTACCAGTATGTTGCCCCCCGCCCCCCGCCCCCAGTGAAATGGGGGAGAAAGCAGGCCACATTGTGAGGGGTATCAGTCGGGAGGCAACCAGTTGTCAGTGGAGTTTCTGTGGGTGGCTGCCATTGTGCTTTCAGTGGAAGCAGGGACAACTGGGAAGGACAGTCAGCCATTAACTTGTGTGCAGTCTGTGATTAAAGAATGGGTACACAATAATTTTTGATGGCAGAGAATTGAAACAACTTGCAGCTTCTAATGAGTAGATAAATGATGGTCCATTCTTACACTCAACTTCCTCCTCCCTCCCCCATCCCTAACCCCTGCCAATCACTAGTCTCTTCTCCATCTCTATAATTTTTTCATGTCAAAAAGTTGCACAAATGGATTCATACAGATCGTGATCTTTTGCGATTGGCTTTTTTTTCGCTTGGCCTGATGTCCTGAAGATTTATGCACATTGTGTGCATTAGTAGCTTATCCATTTTTTGTGGACAAGCACTGGCCCATGGTGTGGAACCATAGGTTAGCCATTCACCCACTGGTTGCTTCCAGGTGCTGCCTGTTATAAATATAGCTGCTATCAACAATTGTGGGCAGGTTTTTGTGTGGACATAGTTTTCATTTTTATGTCATAAATGTCCAGGAATGCAGTTGTTGAGCTGTATGGAAAGTATATGTTTAGTTTTTAAAGGAGCTGCCAAACTAATTTCCAGAGAGGCTGTACCACATTGTGTTGGTACCAACAATTTATGAAATATCTAAATTCATTGCATCCTTTTCAACATTTCACATTGTCAGTATTTTTAAGTTTTCACCATTCTAATAGGTGTGTAGTGGTATCTAATTATGGTCTTTGGTATAGATTTTTTCCTTTCTTTATTCCGGTAAAATATGTACAACAAATTTTAACACTGTAGACTTTGGTAAGTATACAATTCAGTGACATTAAGTATATTTACATTATGTAACCATTACCACCATGGATCTCCAGAACTTCCCCAGCTGAAACTCTGTACTCACTCCTCTGAAACTCCCCATTCCCTCTCCCCCTCATCCCTGGCAACCACCGTCCTATTTTGTTTTTATGAATCAGAATACTCTAGGTACATCATAGAAGTGGGCCATAAAATATTTGTCTTTTTGTGTCTGGCTTATTTCACTTAGCATAATCTTTTCAAGGTTGACCAATGTTGTGGCATGTGTCAGAATTCTATTCCTTTTTAAAGCTTAATGAGATTCCATTGTATATGTGTACTACCTTTGGTTTATCCATTCATTTGTTAATGGACGTTTGGGTGGTTTTCATCTGTTGCTATTGTGAATAGTGCTGCTGTGGATGTTGGAATACAAGTATCAGAGTCTTACTTGTAGTTCTTTTGGGTATATCTAGAAGTGGAATTGCTGGATCATATAATAATTCTATGTTTAACTTTTTGAGAAACTTTAACTTTTCCACAATGGCTGCACCATTTTAGATTCCTATAAGCAGAGCTCAAGGATTTCAGTTTCTCTCCATCCTCACCCACATTTTTATTTTCTGTTTTTGGTAATAGTCATCCTGAGGGTGTGAAGTCATGTGGTAGAGAGTTTGATAACGATACTTTAAATGTTTATGTCGCCATTACTGTGGTATGGACGAGTGACTAGGGTTTTTCACATTTTTCAGATTGGAACCCGTCTGCACTCTGCTTCCAGGTGAGATTGGAGTTAGTTTATGCCTCACTCTGAAATCGTAGGCATTCCTCATTGTCTGAATGTACTGGGATGCTGAGTTGAGATAGCAACAGCTTATATGGTGAGTTCAGATAGTGAAGCATACTCAATCTAAATCTGTTTGGGCAGGAAAAGTGAAAGTTCAGATAATAATAGATTTGTCTAAAACATTGTATGAATCCAGTTGGAAAGCCAGAATTCGGAGAGTGAGTTCAGAGAGTGGAGATTATCTCCATTTTAAAGTCAGTTGTTACGTGGACAGTACAGCAAGGGAAGATCGCCAGGTCAGTTTAAGCAGCTGCGTGTTTTACTGTAGTCAGAAGGCCTGATGGTGCCTACGGGAACAGTAGTTCCTCAGTGCCTTGTGAATTCAAATGTAGAGCTTTTTTCAGTTTGGAGTTCTCTGATCCTCGCTCTATTGATTCTTTACTTTGATTCCCAGAAGGTAAGCCATTAGGAAGTATGAAGATGTAGGGAAGAGTCTAGTTACTCTTGGGAGTTTCCTGTGGGAACAGAACTTCCTGAGGGAGAGGGGTGGCATTCAGGGTGTGCTCAGGCCCTGGGCCTGGTCAGCTCCAGGTACAGAGGGAGGGCAGGTGCCTGCGAGAGTCACTAATTAAATGAATGTCTGTCGTGCTCACCTGTTCACCTTCAAGGGACTGGTAGAGGTAAGGTTATGGATCTTGCCTCTTCTCTCTTTGATTCAAAGATTTGAAATTCATTTAAAATTGCTACTTATCTATTTTCAAAAGTGTGTGTGTGTATTATAATTACCTGTATATGTATAGAGGCAAAGGCGGGGGGTGGGATTGGGACAACCGTAATAGCATAATCAATAAAAAATATTTTTTTTAAAAAGGAAAGCCCTGGCTGGTGTGGCTCAGTTGGTTGGAGCATAAACTGAAAGGTCACAGGTTTGATTCCCGGTCAGGACACACGTGTGGGTTGGCGGTTTGGTCCGCAGTGGGGGCGTGTGCGAGAGGCACTGGTCATTATCTCTCACGTTAATGTTTCTCTCCCTCTCTCTCTCTGCCTCCCTTCCCCTCTTTCTAGAAACAATAAGCATGTCTTTGTGTGAGGATAAAAGAAAGAGGAAAAAAATTGGATGTGAAAATAACTTAGAAACTGTGGGGGCAAACAGAAACATGTGGTTCTGTTTCCATATTACAGAAACATAACAACAAATTTCAAATCTTGGGAGTCAGTAACCACACAGGTTACTAAAGCTGTAGGATCTCAAGAGCTTCTGATAGTTAGAAAAACAGAAATTCTAGGTTATTTTTAAGCGACAATTTGTGACAGTGTAAGGGTGGCTCTGAGGTCTGACAGGAGGGAGGGTTCCATTGAAGGACATTCTGCACATCGACCTTAACTTCTTCCAGGACTGGCGCTGCCTAATCAGCCTTCCTTAGTTCCAGCGGTGCCAGTGGTTCTGACTTTCGTTTTTACCCTAGGCCCTCTGTTTTACCCTAAGTAGGGTATTGCCTTTTATCCTGGCCATTTGATCACCTTTCCTTGCCGGGATTTTTGGCCTGGATTAGACAGGAGACTGATTGCATGAGGGACTTCAGCTTCCCTTTTCCTTCGTTCTTGTCTGGCATGCGCAGTAAGTGTGCTGTTGGGACATGATACCCCAAGTGAAGACGGCTCATCAGCGTCCTCAGGAAGACCACGTTTCACCCCACCACAAAGCTGTTCAGTCACTTGGGTTGGGGTCTGGGACCACCGCAGTGCACCACATCTGGCAGAAGAGCTCCCAGATTAGCTCAGTCCCTCCAGCCGCGTGTCAGCAGACTGTGGTTCACCAGGCCTCGTCCTCATGTATTGTGGTTTCTTATAGTTTCTGGCCTACTGTTAGTTAATACAGTCAAACCTCAGTTCTCAAATGTCTTGGTTTTCAAACAATTTGGTTCTCAACCAAGTTGTTCATGGAAAAAATGTCTCTGTAGTATAGCAAAACTTTGGGTCTCAATTCTCTGGCCACAACCCTTTCATGCTGATACCTGTGTGACCAGTCATGTGTCTCAGGCGACAAAGGAGATTTGGTTTTTGAACAAATTGCTTCTTGAACAGTTTTCTGGAATGAATTAAGTTTGAGAACTGAGGTGCCATTGTATTTGATAGCGGCATGACGGAGGGGATAGGAGGTTCACGGGCACAATTTGAGTAGAATAGGTAAAATGCTTTTGTGGGTGCGTTGAAGGATTTACTGTTTTGTGAATTGGGTACTTAGACATCTTATAATGGAGATGCTTCTACTTATGACTTTTGACCTCTTTGCTTGGGTGGCCTTTAATCCTGTGCATATGTGTGAGTATGTAAAATAGAAGTGGAGGATCTCCTATTAAAGCCAGTGACACATGGGGACAGAAGCAACCAAGGCAAGCAACCATTGAGCCAGGCTTATTTAAAAAAAAAAAAACTGGGAAAATACACCATTCCCTGCTCTGTTCTGACTCAATTATCAACCTTCTTTACTCAAGCAGAGTTCCCACTTTCTCTGTTGACCAGTTGCATACTTCCTGTCTGATATCCCTCTCCTTCCAGGCTTTGGTTGACTCTGTGACCTTTGAGGTGAGCACCACACAGCACCTGGCACAGAATAAGCACTCAGAAAATGCTTATTGATTGGACCGATAGTCATGAACACTGTGATCAGCATCACCCGTCTCAGTTTTTCTGTGAATGAAAACCACCTAGTGGCCACTGTCCCAGCTAGATTACCCTCTCTCTTCAGATCATGTGGGTGCATGCCTCTGAAAGGAGCATTGGCCATTTGACTTTGTGTTGATCAGGGGGAAGTGAAAGGAAGAGGGGTGCAGGGCAGCCCATAGAAGGAAACCTAGTTTTAGTGTGCCTGCTGCACACCGGGGAACTCCAATTTCTGGCTAGAGTTTCCAGGGATTGTGATTTCCTGGACCCTTCTAGATGTTTCAAGACTGTATTTTATAGACCATGTTGTCACCTCAGATGGTGACGTCTGATCATAGGAATGACATTGGCAGTGAATGAAGTGGTTTATTACTAGTTACTGAGGCATGTGAGTGCATACCAGTCCCTGCCTGTCCACAGCCTGTATAGGCCCAGCATTCAGGAATGCTAGGTGGTGTTCCCATGATGGCTGCTTTTTGTGTGGTTACCTTAGGTAGAAAACAAAACTGTTAATCCCAGAATGCTTAGGCAGAAAGAAGGTCCAGCAGCCATCAAAGGTCTGAGTGGAACTGAGGCAGCGAAGGCTCTCTTCCAAAGGGTTCCTTAGTCAGAGTGACAGAAATAGCCTGGAGAGGAAGCAGTGAAGTATCGTTGTCCTTAGTCTTTAAGGTAGACTGTTCAAAGGAAGGCCATTAAAAATGAACCAGCCAACAAAACAGCACTGACAGCGATTTTAATTTCTCCGTCTCAAAGTTAAATGTAGCATGGCCAAACGTACAACATTTAGAAAAGATTCTTGAAGTTCATTATCACAATCGGTCTGTTTTCTCACTGGAATATGAGCTGTGAGAGCAGCGACTTTGCCTCTGCTTTTCACTGCTCAGTCTCAGGTACTGTGCTCAATAAACTCTGAATGAATGGAACTCACATAAAGGAAAATGACATGTAGTCTTATATTTATAAAGCATGACTTGTAAGGAAACTCTGGGTCAACTAAGAGGGTGGGAGAAAAATTTCCAGTGTGTGACTGACTTTCACTCAGAGAAGGAGACATTTGCAAAAAGGCCCAAGATAAGACAAGATGTGGTTACTTACAGGAAGTCAAGGTGGCCTGGGGACAGATGGCTTCCCAGATGACTTCCTTGATAGGTGTATTCTTCTCATCTTCTCCCTCTCTTTTCTCCTCTTTCCCTGCTCCTGCTTTATGTTCAGCAAATAGGATATCTGCCTGTGAAAGGACTGTTAGTAGCGGGGTTTACAGATTGTCAGCCGTGACCTTGCAATGCTTGGTCTCTGCAGAGCTAGGAGTGCTGGACTTAGGACCCTGACCCGGTCACCTGAAGCCTGCTGCTTTCTGTTTTACCTGAGTCTGACACCTACACTGACTTCAGGTCTTCTCCCCGTGGAATGTGTGGCTGCCTACCTCACCCTCAGTGAAGCAGCATCACATGCCCTACCCTACATGGGCACCTAGCCGGGTTGGACCTTATACTTAGTGTCCGTCTAGGTCCTGGCCCTTCTTGGTTGATCTCATCTTGTAGTTGCCTATGATAAGAGCCTAGAGGCAAATTCAGAAGGTTGAATGTCTAGAGGATGACAGATCTTTGAAGTAAGGGTGATAGTGTATATATGTAAAGTGCGTAAGGAAGTAGTAGTTGATAATAAGAGGGTGGTTATGCATAGTACACCTTGGGCAGGGATAATAGTTCTGTCTCTCATCTGATGGAGACATTCCTATCTCAGTCCAGGAATAAGGAGAAGGACTTGACAGAGTGGGCTGGCTTGGGCATTCCAAAGAGCAGACTGATGGATTATCTTTTAGTACTGAATCCAAGCAGAAATTGGATAATGTCCAAATAATGTAGATATAAGTTACTACCATATATGTCTTGAATAGAGTCATATGTTCAATTTAATTAACTAATTAATGACCTATTTTTAGAGAGGGAGAAAGGGAGGGAGAAAGGGAGGGAGAGAAACATTGATATGAGAGAGAAATATTGATCAGTTGCTTCTCATTTGCGTCCCAACTGGGGACAGAATCCACAACCCAGGCATGTGCCCGGGCCGGGAACAGAATTAGTGCCTTTTTGCTTTGTGGAATGATGCCCGACCAACTGAGCCACACTGGTCAGGGCTCAGTTTAATTTAACCATTCCTGAACAGTATGCAGAGACAAGCTCATAACTTTCTATTCATTTTGTTCATAAAGTTTTAAAAAACTTATGTAAAATTTTATTATATCTCCTGGTACTGCCTTTCCATTAACCAAAGAAATTTCATTAGTTCTTTTCTAATTAAAAAAATTGCAAACAAAACAAACTCTGTATTAAAGGCATATATGAGGTATTTTTGTACTATCTAGTATGGACAGGTATGTGTGTTTCTGGAAGATAGAAGTTGATGAGTGATCCTGTACTGGCTGGGAGTAAATTAAAATCCTAGAATAATACATTTGGGAGAAAAATTGAGACTCCAAATCTACCTTCTGTACTCTGTTATTATGAAGAGCCTGTTGTATTTGTGGGAATAGCTGCCTTAATCTCCTGCAAATGAAAATTCTGCCTGATGGGTTGTGAGTACCTAGGAGTTTCTATTGCAACTTCCATTGCCTGGGTTGGTTAATTAATGGTTACAAATATATATATATTAAAAATATATAAAATATATAAATATATATATATATATTTTTGGTCTCTTAAGTAGTTTTGTTTACTTTCAGCAAGTAAAGGAGACAGATGATTAATATCCAAAATTCTGCCTTCCCAAGGGAGGCTTAACCTTTGCTTACACACAGAGTTTGGTCAATTAGATGTTGATTATTTCTTCTTTCTTCTTCCTTCTTCTTCTTTGCAGTTGGCTACTTTCATCTGGTTGCGTTCCTGTCAGCTCATTCTATTTACAGCTGTGTCTACAAAATACTGTGCTACAGTTAGCAAGAGCTAACATTTAGGACTGCCCAGACCATGAGACCCTTGTCCTGTTTACCATTAATGAGGTCTCTTAAACTTTCTGATCTCAGTTTCACTACTTGCAAATGAGAGATTCATACTGGATAACTTCTAGGATTTTCCACCTCTGATGTTCTATGGTTCTATGATCATTTTCCTCCCGCAGGTGTTCTCTCACTCACCTTTCCTCTTTGTTCAACTTGCTGATTTTATGAGGGACATCTTTCCCCTAGCCTTTTCCTTCTGTCATTTTATCTATCCTTCTTGCTGCTTCTTTTTAAAAAAAATATGCTTTTTTCTTATTTAAAAGAACAATAATGCTGGCTCATGTTTTGCTTAAGATCATTCGTGACAACAGGCATGAGCATTGTCTTTATAGATCTGTATCAAGACTTGATAGTTTCGAAGTTCTAACAAACATCTTGCCCAGCCACCTGATGTGGGTAGTGCTTACTCATCTAGCAGGAAGGGTCCTGCCCAGGTCATGGAGAGAGGGACCACACTAGAGGGCTCTGATTCTATGTCCTGTGCTTTCCCTCGGCTCTGGGTCAATTTGGTTTCTTCCTTCACCTATCAAAATATTCTAATATTTATTTCTGAGCATCATGGACCTCTACTACTTATTTATTTTCCACCTTTATTGCAATATAATAATATCAATAAATTAAGATTTCAAATTATTACCATATGTTATATAATTATCTAAATATATTAAAAAGCTCAATAAATTGTTTAACTGACTTGTACCACTGTGAATTTACATTGCACAGTATGTTGACTTAATACATTTATGTATTGCAAAATGATTACCATCATAGTGCTAGATAACATCTTCATCCATCATCTCATACAACTACCATTTCTTTTTTTGTGATGAGAACATTTATAATCTATTCTCTTAGCAACTTTTGTATATTATATTGTTAATTCTAATCACTAAGCTGTACATTAGATTCCTCAAACTCATTCATCTTATAACTGAAACTTTTCACCCTTTGATCCACATCTCCCCATTTCCCCCACCCCCAGCCCCACCATTCCACTCGGTTCTATGAGTTTGGCTTTTTTAGATTCCACATATAAGTGAGATCATACAGTATTTGTCTTTGTTTGAATTATTTCGCTTACATAATGTCATTAAGGTCAATCCTTGTTTTTGGAAGTGGTAGGATTTCCTTCTTTCTCATGACTGAATAGTATTCCACTGTATGTATATACCACCTTTTCTTTATCCACTCATGACTGAAGCTTAGGTTGTTTCCATATCTTGGTTACTGTGAATCATGCTGCAGTGACAATGTTTATATTACTATTTAATCTCTCACATCATTAATGAAAGCTGAGTTTTCTATGAAAATCACTCATTTTTATTACATTAAATCATTGTTAACCACTGAAGTATGAACTTCCAATCAATTATTTCCTCTTATTAATCTGTGCTATACTGAACAGACTGGTATTTCTCTCCTCTTAGAAACTAACATTCCAAAAAATATTAGAAAATTATCACAAAGGCCTGGTTATTTTACCAGTTAGAAATGATGTTTTCATATGGTAAATTGTTTATGAAGAAAGTCAAATATAATCCCAGAAAATATTGTTTCCATTTTTATTTTCTTAAAATTTTTTATTTTGAAATATTTTTAGACAGAACAATTGAGTGCTTGTAAAAACTTCACCAAGCTTCCCCTGATATTAAAATTTTAATTTTAATATTAATATTAATTTTAAATTAATTTAATTAAATATTTAATTTATTTAATTAAATATTTAATTTTAATATTAAAATTATAATTTTAATATTATAAGATTATAATTCAAAACATTGTTTTTCTGAGGCTATTAAAAAACTTGTTTTTCCTTAAAACAAGTATAAACATGGTGTAATTGTCAAAACTAAGGAATGAATTGGTGAAATAGTATTAACTAAACTGCAGACTTTACTTGGATTTCATCAGTTTTCCCACTAATGTCCTTTTGATGTTCAGGATCCCACCTAGGATACTACATTACATTTACTTTATCATGTCTTCTTAGTCTTTACAATCTATGAAGTTTTTCAGTCTGTCTTGTTTCTCATGCCCTTGAAGGTGTTGAAGAGTAGTTGTTAGGTATTTTGTAGAATGTCCCTCAATTTAAGTTTGTTTGATGTTTTCTCATGATAAGACTAGGGTTATATAGATCTTTGAGAAGGATACCACAGAGGTGAAGTAAGTACCCATTTCATTACATGCTATCAGGAGGTACATAATATCAATATCTTATTACAGCTAATATTAACTTCAACCACTTGGTTAGGGTGTCTTCCAGGATTCTCCACAGTAAAGCTAATACTTTTTTCTGTTCCATACTTTGTTTTTTGCAAGCGAGTTACTAAGATGAGCCCGTATTCAAAGGGAGCAGAATGAAGTGCAGAATTTATAGACATATGTTACAGGCACAGTGACTAATATTTTATGGGAGAGAATTTGAAGTGACAGCAGGACCAACTACCTGACTTGTGGAGGCCAGAACAAATGAAAATGTGGGACTCCATGTTCAAACTTAAGAATTTCAAGATGGTGTGAGCCCTGCTGGGTGTGGGGCCCTGTACATCTGCACAGGTTGCGCATCCATAAGGCCTGCCCGAGGCCATTCAAAACATTGTTTTTCTGAGGCTATTAAAAAACTTGTTTTTCCTTAAAATTTTGCCCACTAATTTTAGGGCTCATTTGTGAATCTTCCTGCAGCAGCTGTAACTGTGGTTTTCCAATGACAACTTTCTTTTTCCCTCATTTGTTCTATATTTATTAATTGGAGTTCTTCTGTAAGGTAGTCCAGATCAGTATAGACTTAAGGATGTTTACATTATTCTTTACGTTTTAATCAAATACTATTGTTGTTATTTATTGCTGAAGTTATCCTAGCTTTGGAAATTGGAGTTTTTTCAGATTAATCTTTTGTCTTTTTGAAATCCTTCCATCTGTTTTTCTTGTTGAGAACTTGCTTCCTTTTTGGTACCATAAGATACCCCATGCTAATCTCGTATTTTCCTTGATGCAGCCATTTCTCCAAGGAGTCCTGGTTCTTCTTTATTGAAGAATGGCATTTAGAAACCAAGATCTGAATACTTGGTGTGCTCATTGCCACTGGGGTGTCACTTTTAGGCCCTCTCAGTGGGCAGAGCTTGGAAATGTATGTGTACTAACCCATGTACACAAATACATCCATGTTTCTGTACCTACCTGTCCGTATATATTAAAATAAACATGAGTTCATACTGGTCTTCAACTCCAATCCAGCACCCCAAAGTTTACTCTAGTATTCACCTAGCCTTTGCTTATAACTCTTTTCTTTGACAGTGAGAAACTTGATTCTTGTAAGCACGTATATTAGTTATTTGTTCAAACTTAGTACATTTGTAAAGTAGTTTCATAGTATTTTTACCCTGTACCCCTGTAAAACTAGAGATTTACCAACTAGAGTACAGTCTTTGTGTGTTTTTTTGTCTTCAGCTTTATAGCCAAAAGAGTTTTATAAAGTTATTTAGATCACCTCCTTTCTTTCAAATCCCCTTCAGTCTGCTTGTGTTGTGCATTCATAATACAGTTAGATTCATTGCCATGGTCTATATTCTGTCCCTCATAGTCCTGCTTGATTTTTAAAAGTCTACATGTAATAAAATGTATTTGTTGTGCTGTACAGGTCTGTGGGTTTCCGAAATACATAGTCTGGTATCCAGCACCTTAGAGCCATACAGAACAGTTCCGTCACCCTCCAATTTCTCTGTGCTGCTCCTTTGTAGTCAGACTCTCTCCTCATCCCCATTTCTGGCAACCACTATTCTGTTTTTCTTTCTTTTGGTTTTGCCTTTTTTAGAATGTCTTATAAATAGAGTCACACAATAGGTAGCTTTTGGGTCTGGCTTCTTACAATTAGCAAAATGCATTTAAGACTTATTTATGTTTTTATATAAATCACTAGTTTCTTTTTATGTCTCTGAGTACTTTTTATTATTAGTGGATGTTGAATTTTGTGGAATACCCCTTGTGCAGCTATTGAGATGATAGGATTTTACTTCTGTAGTCTGTTATTATGGTGATTGTAGATTATATTGTAGATTACATTACAATGTAGATTACATTGATATTTGTTGAACCAGTATTGCCCTTGTGGTATGAACCCCTCTTAGTTATGATGTTATTACCCTTTTTATGTATTGCTGGTTTTAATTGGCTAGTATTTTGAGTTTTGTTTCTGTGTTCATGAGGAATACTGGTCTGTAGTCTTCTCTTGAAATGTCATTTTTAGGATTTAGTACTAGTGTAATTCCATTTTCGTTTGAAGAACTAGATCCCATACACGTAGACTAGGAATTCTTCATATAAAATGGAAGGGGGAAAATGGTAAGTGATACTATGACACTACAGGTAGTCCACCTTTTCGACTGAAGTGAAAGTGTAGATCTCTTCTTGATCCCTGTTCACCTTTTTCCGTTTCTTAGTGAGATGAACTCTTTCTGCTCTGCCAGTGGCTTGGTGCCTGCAGGGCTCTCCAGGGCCAGTGCAGGGGCACACCTTGCTGCTGAAGCTATGCTAGGCTTCTCCAAGGGGCAGAGTCCAAAAGTCTCAGCCAGCCAGGGCCCAATCTGCACAGCATTTTGCATGCACGTTAACCAGTGGGGCGAAGTAGGAAATAAATATTTGTAACTGGCACAAAGTTCAGTGAACTTTTCCCTTGAAATGATCAGCATGCTTCTATTATACAGAGAACAATAGGAAAGTCCTAATTAAACTAGCAGACTGAGGCATATTGCCACTACTGCATTCCAGGCTCTTAACCTAGTTCATAAACTGCCCTTCTTTCAGACTCTTATGGTGGAGAAATGGAAGGAAATAAGGTGTATGATAATATACACTACACTTTGCTTGGGGATTGAAGATCATTACTTTATTGATCAATGGGGTGTAATTATTTAAATATAAACACAATGAACATGTGTTGAATGGGGTTTCTTTTTTTTACTTGTGGCTTCCCAAGTAAAGTTATATCTCCTTCCTCTTTTACTTGCAGGTGGAAGAAATGCAAACAGCCCTAAGAAAATGAAATAAAATTACTATGTGGAAACCAAGTTTTTATGAAAATGTAGTGTTTGATGAGGCAGTTATTATTATGAAAAAATTCTATTTTAAATTTAAACTTTATTTTTTTCCATTACCACTAGTCCCCTCTAACCCTCCTCGCCTACAATCACCACACTGTTGTCCATGTCCATGAGGCCTTCTCCTTTTTGCTCCATCCCTCCCTATAAAGGGCTTTCGTTAAGTCAGCATGGAAACTTGATTTCACAGAGGCCAGACTGGTGAACTCCATTGCCCAGGCAAACTCTAGAGGGCCAACATGTACTCTCAGATGCATCCAGCCATTCTCCCAGGACCTCGTGGTCTTTCTTGCTTTCTTCATAATTTTTCATTGCTTTGTGAAACTCTCTTTGTTTTTATTCATTTTCACTCCCCTCCCCTCCCCCACACCCACTCCCACTAGGCTGTGGACCTGGTGCTGAGTGGAGGAGCCAGGACTAAGTGTCAAATCATAGATGCAGTAGTTGTATGACTAACACAACTTTACCTCTGCCTCTTGGGATGAGCGAGGGGTGGCTCAGATTAAGGGAGTAGAAGGGTGAAGGCACAGGACGAGGAAACTGGGCTACTAGTGACTAGTGTCTTTCCCGGCATGTTGACTTCAAGTCATAGCAGATGGAAGTTTCTGGCAGAGCTATTTGAGATGTGAATAGTAGTGTGTGAACACCACTACTCAGAAGTTTGGGGAGAGGCAACCACGATGGCATTTTTGGAGGAGAGGGGAGGGTTTGATCCGTCTGAATGTGTGTTATGTTTGTAAGATGGACTTTTATATGGTAGGAATGACCATAAAAATATTCATGGCAGATTAAATATTTTTGGTTCTCATCTTGAAGGAATACAGAGTAAGAATATATACAGCTTCGGGGGTGATGTATCCCTTTCTCTCATATTTGGCATGATTTGTTTTGCTTCTGTCTGTGTGTGCATGCAGAATTTGAAATGGCAAATGGTTGTCTTTAAAGAGAAATTATTAGTTTCTCACCAGAGAAAATGAGGGAGAGGGAGAGGCCAAGCATATCCTGGATTTTAGATCTAAGTGAAAGAGATGAGCTGGGAGACACAGGTCGAGTCAGCCCTCCTGTGTTAACACTTTAACCTCAGGGAGGTTATTTAACCTCTGTGTACCTGTTTCCTCATATGTCGAGTGACGGGAGTAATGGGACTTGGCCATGGAAAGTGCCTGCACCAGTGACTGGCACACAGTTAAGTATCATCTCTGAGACAAGATAGTGAGTGATCAGGGTCAATTGGTAAGAAAATAATGCATGAGGGCAGGACTTGAAGAAAGTAGTTGTTATAGAATGGACTTGGTGGGGGGACGACAAGATATTGTTATAGAATGGACTGCCCTCTTCTGGGGTCCCCCTGTATTAAGTTTGCCTTGACTGCTGCCCTTAGGAATTATGGCTCTCAATGCCACAGTTTAGAGAAAAGGAAAGGAACTATTTATTCAAATGTTGTACAGGTTTATAGTAATGACAGAATGTTGCCATTAAATACTCAATGTCCCTTAAAACACCTGCATATACACACAGTCCTTCTGTCCCTGCTTTGCCCAGTCAGGCCAGTCAGGGGTACCATATCTCAGAAAAAATAAAATTCTATAGTTTGGCTAGTTCCCAGTTCTCAGTAATCTGTGCTTGGCTGGCAGGCGTCTGGTGGTTCCCAGCACCATCAGCTGTGTCACTATGATCTCCAGTTCTTAATCCCAAACCATGCAACACCTCCTCATGGTCCACCAGCAAGAGAGCTTTCACCCCTTTCCTTCCCTGCAAGATCTCACATTGTCCTTATCCCTAGTCCTGCATTGTCTCTCTTGTGTTCTTCCAAACCACTAAGAGAGAGTTCCACAATGTCTGCTACATTTTGCTCTCCTGCTTCCTAAGCCATGTGGTAAAGGGAACCCCAAAACCATGTGGTGCCAACCCGCATGGCTATCTTGCCTGGGTTTTTAAATCCCAGCCAAATCTTCCTCTGCAACCCCATTTTTGACTCCTCCCACAATTGGCTACACCTACCAGCACTCCTGTATTTTTCCAGCCTTCCTGGGCTGCCATAGTAAGTCTGGGCAGGCATGGCCCCTTGGCCTGGAGCAAACCATCTCCAACCTCTCACAGAAGTGCTGTAATCAGGGGGAGCTGCCTTCCAGTTATAGCATGGGTTAAATTCACACCTGTCTCCCTGGCTCAAAGCATGGCCACAGCTACTCAGAATATCTATGAATCTGGCCAACTGTTGATATGAAGAATAACTCTCAGTGGCTCTGCTCCATGTGTCCCATCTCCCAGTTCAGACTGGTCGGGGTAAGAATATCCTATATTTTTATATTTCCTGGATACCCCAAGTTCTGGACCCCATTACAAATTCCTCTTTGGGGGGCCCTGGTGGCACCCCATTACAAAGTGGGTATCTGGATTTTGGAGTTGAGGTACAGCAAGATGGGGCAGGAGGTACTTAAACTCTCTGGGTTGGAGTCCTGCTGAGATTTTCACGTAAAAGCTGTGAAGAGAAGTGAAGCTAGAACTGGATGTGTCCATCTTCAGGAGGCATTGAAATGTGTCCCATGGTAGGTCGTCTTAAATCAGAATAGCATGCCCAGGAGAGTTCAAAGGCAAAGGAGACAGTGTGTAAGTTTATTTTGAGGACATTCTTTGTGTTTTTTTAAACATCAATATGATATCTACATCAATGCAATTTCTGGACCACATGTTTCTATGTCTCTGTATATATTATTTAGTTAGATAAACTTACTTGCAATCATGTTTATAAATCTTAAGAGTACATGTGGTTAATTTTTAGAAATAGGTACCCGGGTCAACGTCAGCCAGATCAAGCCCAAGAACACTTCCATCACACCCTTGTGCCCCTCCTGATTCTTGCCCTCCCTGAAGTGAATACTGTACTTCTGTCATCACGAATTAGCCTCATGCAGTAAGAGGTTTGAACTGAATGTTTGTCTTTGTAACATGTTAGTATTGAGAAAATACAGCTTCAGCAAAACACAGAAATATTTAGCTGAGATAGAAAAATATAAAGAGAGATGTCTGATTATGTTATCTTTACCAACGACTCCATTATCACTCTTACAAAGTGAATGCTAATGTATGAGGTTGACTCATCTCTTATCACTACGTGACAACATCTCTCCCATTACATGAGTCAGCTCTCAGTTGCAACCTAGACTACTGTGATTTGGGTAAAATGTAAAGTAAGTAGACCTGTGTTTGTTTCAGTTTGCTTTGTTGTGGAAACACCATTTTTCTCCTATGGCGAACTACAGGTTCTTAGTTACCTTCCTTAGACTTTCTCCGAGTGGATGTTTTTCAGCGTTACCCATAGTCACATGGCTGCTCCGTAATGAGGGCGATTTGAAGGACTGTTTCATGGCTTGGAGAAAATGTTTGTTTCAGCTAAATAAATATGACATAAAAGTATTAATATTGAATATTTTCTAATACTAGGAAAATATCTGTGAATTCTAAGGCTTTTTGAATCTTATAAAGGTCACATTGAGGGTATAAATCTCATTATGGAAAGATACTCTATGCTTCCTGGGCTCAGAATTTCCACTGTAAAAAGCACACTGCCGCTGTTACCAGTGACCTGTTTATGTACTTAGAATAAAGTATATTCTTTATTTGAATAGTTGGTGAGCCTAGAGCATTTATTGAGACAGAAGATCCAGAATGAAGTAAAAAAAAAATCCTGAAAAAATCCACCTAAGCTAATGCTCAGTTAGTTCATGTTTGTAAATTAATGGGCTATCATACTGCCACGGTCCTAGTGTGTAGTGATACTCAACTCTGTAACTCAGTAACTCTGTAACGCAGTCCTTTCGCTACACCGGTGTGACACATTGTTTACTGCTTGGTTCGCTATCAGGCAGACCCTGCCGGGGGCATTTGTTCCTCCTCCTCCTCTCCTTCCTTGGTCTCACGAGTGTTTTTCTGGAAATCTGCCTGTTTAATGGCTCACGGCAGTTGGATTGTCAATCTTTTTTACTTCTCATCTTTAATCTTGTCCTCTTTGCTGTCGGTCAGTCTCCCTGCTCTCTTCTAAGTGTAGCTGCCAGTCTCTAGTGCTGCCTGGGAAATCTCTTTATAGAATATGAACACGATGTTTGGGGAAGCTGGAATGATGACAGTAACTTAGGTTGCTTGCAGTATAAACACGACACCAATAAAAATGTAGGAAGTGTTTGTGTTTTTATTTATTACGGAATGTTCATTCATTCATTACTACTTTCATTTATCCACTGTAAGTTAGGGTGCCAGCTACATGTCAGGTATCACCCTAGGGGTTGGAAATACATAAAGAAAACAGCTCTTAGTTTTCTGGACCTAGATGACATAAAAGAAAGATAAACCATAATTATAGTGAGTTTTATTTATAAGTTTATTTTTATATCAGTTGGAGCAGCAAAGAACTGTTGCTATTTGTCATGGAAATGATACTGTTATGCTGAAAATGGTATTTATTAAGATGGAATTCTTCTATATATTAGTTAAGAAGGGTTTAGACCTCCTCAAGCTATGTTCAGGTGTGCAGAAGAAATGTAGTTTGCTTCATTTCTTTGTGATAAAGACTGGTCCTCCTGACCCCTGTCCACCTGGCAGCAGGAGATAACACAGTGTGTCCACTCTAGTATGTGTCGTCTGATGCAGGGTTAGAAGTAGTTCCTTTAGATTTTGCATGCTCAGTTATTTAGATGAAATACTCAGTCTCTAGATATTTGGTTTCCTCTTCTGTTCTTCTCCACGGTGGGGGAGGGGAGTAGGGGTTGGGGTCCCCTGGCTTCAATGGACTTGTCCAACCTTGGGTACTCAGCTGTGATCCGCCAATGGAATCTGCAGCTGTGTGGTTCATGGTTTGGTCTCTTTCAGCTGTCAAGGCCCAGTGGTGCTTTTGAGTTGACCTTGGCTCCATCTCCTCTCAGCTTTGCCGACACTTTTCTTGGACCCCTTCATGTCTCAGTCACATCATTCCGCGTATGGACTAGGTTGACACCCCTGTAATCCCTGCTGTGAGGACATCTAGCCAGGCCTGCTGCCTCTCAACTCACCTTTGTCTGAATCCCCTCAGGGGTGCACAGGAACTTCCTGTCCCATCCATACCACACCAGGACTCAAATTAGCTGGGGACAGCTAAATGCTGTGCCTCCCTCTGTCTGGCCACTTCACATGGCTGTGTTTACTCTGGTCTCCTAAGCTGATGGAAGGACAGCCTCCTCAAATTACAGTGGGTCAAATGCCACTTGTTCTTGGAGTGCCCGTAACTACTTATCTGACACCCTTTTCCATTGCAGGGTCCAAAACCCAGAGAAGGGAGATTAGGGCATTTTAGCTGACCCCCTTAAGGTCTGAAGAATCTTTGGGTGAATTTAAAAGGCCTTTGCTGGTTAAATATAGCAGCTTTGTACAAAACGTGCTGATTCTCAAATTTCCTTCTAACAAATTCAAACTCATACCATATTAATCATTAGTTTTAAATAGGAGATTAGAGCATTTCATCACTTAAATTCTCTATAAGGTCTTTGTTTTTGAGAACCTGGAGAGCAGGAAACTGTTGAATCTGGAATTCTTTCCTTTCTCTTTTTTCTTTTCCCCTCTGGCTGTGAAGGGCAAGGGAAGCCAGAGGCTGTTCTCCCTAGTGGGTGGTGTGCGAGAGAAGATGGGGGGCCCTGGAGCAGGGAGATAAGGCACATCCCTTTGCCTTGGCGTCCCCGGGGCCTCCCTCTAGTCTGAATTTCTGCTTCAAGGCTTTGTGGATGCCCATTGGCCAAAGACTCCTCTCACTTCGTCTTCTTCAGGCATTGCTTTTTCCAGCTCATCCTGTAGAAACTAGAAAACTAGTTGATGAGATTTTTGAGATGTGAAGTAAAAGCAGTGGATCCTGTTGCGAGGGTGCAGAGAGAAACGTGGAAAGCGTCTGTAGTACCGGCGGTCTGGTCTGTCCGTCAGTGACTTCAGGTGTGTTTCCCTCCAGAAGCCGCCCTGCTTGTGTGCTACGCGGCCTTCATCTACAGTGAGCCTGAGTCTGGCATATCAGGCCAGTCGCGTTTGATTTAAAATTGCCCTGCTTAATTAATTAATTAATTTTTTAATTGATGGGTATCTGTTTTTCTGTTTAAACCCTGGGGTTAATAATTGTGAGCCCTGTGCCATTTGCCTAGACACTATTGAGGAGTCTTGCTCTCATCTGACTGTGCTCCCCTTGTCCACGATGCCCTTGGTGTAAAGGGCTTAGCAGCAGTTCTGACATGAGCCCGGTGCGGGTCCCACCCTGACCTGGAAAATTCTCTGCAGACCTGGGCACACAATGTGTAATGATCATATCCGGGAGCTGGTCAATTATGGTCTGTTGCTGCTAGTCACTGCTCATTGAAAAATAATTAAGTAGTAGCACACAAATATTTCTGACATATATGGGCTTAGAGACTGAAAAGCTTGTTTCTATGGTAAGCCGTTCAATAGACTAAGCAAAAAGATTCATTGTGAACATGTAAGAAAAGCTTTTCAGAAGGAAAGGAGAGAGAAAGAGATAACAAATATTCTCAAACATCCACTAAATACCAGACACTGTGCTGGCTTTAAAAAAATTTTCAGTTCCCATGAATTACTCAGTTCCTCAGCGTTTCCCCCTAAGGTTCAGAGATTATGAATATGTCCAAGGCTGCACAGCTATTTAACAGATACCTGGGGGCCGCCAGACTGGGAAAACTCCGCAAGTGTTTGTGGAGTGGGTGAGTGGGGCAGAGTGGCCCAGCTCTCTTCACCTGCAGCTGAAGCAAGTTTCCACATCACCATTTCGCCTCTCAGTTCACCAAGTATTTTTCTTTTTTTTAAAGATATGGAGAAATCTTTTTTTTAAGATTTTATTTATTTATTTTTAGACAGAGAGGAAGGGAGGGAGAGAGGGAGAGAAACATCAATGTGTGGTTGCCTCTCACGACCTCCCTACTGGGGAACCTGGCCCACAACCCAGGTATGTGCCCTCACTGGGAATCCAACTTGCGACTCTTTCATTCTGAGGCCAGTGGTCAATCCACTGAGCTATACCAGCCAGGGCTCACCAGGTATTTTTCAAAATAGATAATGCTTTGTTTGTTTTTAGGAAGACTCAGTTTGCTTTGAGTAGGACATGGAAATAATGGGTGTGAAATTTTTTGTTTTCATTTACTGTTGGATGTTTGGATGCTGATTTAAATCCAACAGCGCTGCTCCGCATGTGAGTTCAATGTCCAGAAAAGCCCTGATGAGAAACAGTCAGACACATGGTTATCTATCTTATGAAGAATCCTTTTTAATTCAGAATTTCACAGGCAATGAAGACAAGAAGATGAATGTGAGTGCGCGCGTGTGCATAAAAACAAGGCTAACCAAGTTTTAAAGTAGTCATTCTTTGGTGATATGGTTTAAAGAACAGATTAAGATAATCTCTCTTTTTCTGATATAGACAGTCCTTTTAAGACTTTAAAATAATTTAATCTCATAATTAGCCTAATCATTCTCTAAAAGACATTGGTGTGCTAGTCACCCTTTCTTATATAGTATAAAAATATATTTCCACATTTTAATTTAAGAAAATTTTACATTTTAGAGTGTCTGAGAATGAGATTAATGTAAATGTCCATTAATTATTCCTTTACCTGTCCTAGGCCAGTTTCCTGTCTCCTCCATACATGAGAAAAATGAGTGCCACCCTCTTCCTTCGGAGAGAAAGAATGCTGCTTAGGAACAGTATTTCCTACCTTATAAAAGCCAGCTTTTATATCTCCGATATAATTATACCCTTTTAAGCTCATGATGAGGATCAGTTAAGGCTTAGTTGTATGCTCTTCTAAGTGAAAAAAGAAAAAAAGAACAAAACCAAACCAAAAACAAGTTCCCTCATTAAGTTCAAGAGAAAAGTTCTTGTTCCCAAATCCGTTTAGGAGGATAAGCCGTTCTAAATCCCCTTCTCCACCTCTCACAAGCACTTTCGTAATATCACAGAGGTGTGGAGAGAATTTTAAGCCCTAAATTGAGCAAAGAAATTGGCCTGGCGACTGCTGAGTCATGCATTAGTTGGTCTAGAAATGGTTCTAGCATAAGCATTAGGGAAATTAAAAGTGCTCAGCTACAGCCAGAGCCCTGGCTCTCTGGAGTGGATTCCAGAGTTTGCATTTGGGCAGCCGCCTTCCTGAAAGTATTAGGCTGGAAAACATAATCTTCTGTCCCACTCCCTTTCGAGTGTCTTCTCTTTAGACCTGTGTTGAATCCCTTGGTTGGTGTTGGGTGGCCCACAAAGGTGCTTGTGGCAGGGTCTGCAGGGGCATTAAATCAGGTTGGGTCAGAACCTTGTTTAATCCCTATTAAAAATTCTCATTCTGTTTCATGTTCCTTCAGAATTTTGTGTCAACCAGGTGATGATGATGTAATCCTAGAAATCACCTTTTTTGAAACATGTATACATTTTGGAGAAAGAATTGTACAGAACATAATATATTCTGGACATGAATAGACTTTCAGTTCCAAAGGATATTTTTTAAAGGCAAATTTATTAAGATATGGAGTGCATATATTAAAATTTACCTTTTTAAGGGTACTTTTCTGAGTTCTGACCAATGCATAGATAGTCCTGTAACCAACACCAGTCCAGACAGAGAACATTGCCCCCAAATTCCCTGTGTGGCCTCTTCTTGTAGCCAATGCCTCCCCTAACCTGAGTCTTTAACAACTACTGATCTGTTCTCCTTTCTATAGTTTTACCTTTTTCAGAATTTCATATAAGTGGAATCGTATATTAGGTAGCCATTTGAGTCCGGTTTTTCCCATTCAACATAATGCATTTGAGATTCATCCCTTTGTTGTATGTCTTAGTAGTTCATCCCTTTGCATTGCTGAGTAGTATTCCATTGTGGGGAGGTCCTATAGTCCGTTTATTCATCCACTGAAGGATATTTGAGGTGTTCCCAATTTTCAGCAATTATGAATAGACCTGCTATAACCATTGGTACATAGGTTTTATGTGAATACAGGGTGGGTCAAAAGTACATTTACAGTTGTTCATATGGAAAATAATACAATAATTAATATATAATATGAGAATAAACTCTGTGTTTCACATACTCACAACTGTGAACCTACTTTGCCTCACCTTGTATAAGTTCACACAATAGCTAGATAAATCCCTAGGGGTGGGATTGCTGGGTGATATGGTAAGTTTATGTTTCTCTAAGGGTGATTATTAAATTTATTTTAAACTTTATTATTTTTAAATAATGATTGATAACAAAAATGGTTGATATTAACCTATTGCATTCTGACATGTTTTTCACTTCACAAATATTTTTCTTTATCATTAAATATTATTTATCGTAACTTTTAACAACTTCATAATATCCAAGAAGGAAATTTGATGATAGGAGTATCATGAATCATGCCAGACTAATACAGGAGATATTTTGGTACAGGGGAACATAGAATTCCTCGGTTGTAGCTGTTTGCACATGCCTAGTCATATTTGCAAAGTCCTGTATCATGTGAGTTTATTCAGGAACAGTCAGAACTGATATGGCAAATTACCTCTGTGAGAATATGCCTTTTAGTTTTAAGGCTTATGGATAGGAATAGAATTTTGGTCTACTCTACATAATTATCATTTTCCCTTATATGAACTCAATAACTATTAACAATGCTTTAAATGGCAACTTTAAGAATATTATTGTTCTTCACTTTTGTAAAAGAATTTGCACTATTTTTCTGAAGTGAAATTAAGGATAGAGACTGTCATGTATTAAATAAGTAGCTAATAACTTAAGATCTTTTTCTTTTTTTTATATACTGCCTGCATTACTGATTCAAGTGAGGTCTCTGTACTGAGATAGTGAGTTTGCTATTTTTGTTGATATTTAGGAAAACTAGGGATGTTCTTAGGGGGAGAAGTACATTCATTCACGTGCCTGACTTGTAAAGCCCTAGGCCTGCCAGGTGTAACTTCCTGGCTCTCTGAAGAATACACTAACAGCATTTGGCTGAGCAGTGAAGATGAGTGGAGAAGGATCGGAGAGCATCCTCAACTTGGATGTCTGGCAATGCCTTTCTTTACCTAGGCATCAGCCCTTTCTTCTACCAGGCCTCATCCTCAAGATACGAATTTCTTAAGAAAGCATTAACAATAAAATGACTCTCAAGATCAGTTACTAGAATGCCTCTACCAGTTAAAGTGACTGACTTGGGCAATGTGAGCCACTGCCTCCCTTGGACTGAGCTTGTTTACAAAGACCAAATTCTTCCAAGTTTAAACCTGGGAGATAGTGTGTGTGTGTGTGTGTGTGTGTGTGTGCACCTCTTGATAGAGTAAAAAAGTCACCATCAGCCCAGAATGGAGGAGCCCAGTGTTCAGTCTTGAGAATGAAAAGAAGTTCTTTGGAATGTCTCGGCTCTGAACTTGTCTGCTAGGTATGGCTAGGTATGGCTAGCCAACCCCTAAACACAATTCAAGGTATGTGGATACTAGTTTGTCGTCTTGCTTATGGACATGTCTATAAAATCCCGATATAGCAGTAACAAAAAATAATTTCTTTAAAAAGAGTTGATTTGGAACTTGGTTTTGTTTCATTTCAGTGAGGGAAACATTTAAAAAGAATCTAGTATATACTCTTGAGTTAATTGGGCAGGAGTCGTAATGTTCCCATTAAGGTTGGTTCACAAATAGGCAAATTTGTTTGGTGCAGGAGTGCATCAACACGGTATGTGATCAATTTACTAAGCACAGTGTAAGCTGCTAGGAATAAGGCCAGCCGGAATTCTGTGCTAAGCAGTATTTCAAGACAGCTTTGTATTCGGGGAACTTATCTAATTCCTAAGGAAATAAGAGAACAACATATTTTATTTAATTTGTATTTGGGTACCTTGTAAGCAAACTAGGCATTTTTAAGTACTTAATGTCACTAGCCTTTGAAAGCTCTCCTGTATTCCTGCTGCTCATTGTGGTTTCCCCCTGGTTTTGAGATGTTAATCTAAACACATTAAATTTCAGTCTTGTTCTTTCTGCAGTGATAGAAAGCTGGGTCTGAAAAGAATAGCAGAGCTCTAATACAGGAAGGTCAATGTTTGCACTCAAAGGAGAAAGTGTGTAAACTAGTCTCGTAATGGTTTTTAGAATTGTTCTGAATAACATTGGCATTTAGAGACTGGAAATATTTAAAAATGTATCGCTTAATATTTTTTCTTTGCAAATATTTTTCTTTATTATATGTTATGTTAGTTGTTCTCCTGTCATCATCATTGCACAGCATTTTGGTATCCATGTGAATTGGTTGCTGAAATAATTGGAGCAATTACTGGAGCAAGAGAAATTTGGTTTATCCATCAGGAAGAACTTCCTGAAAAGCCAGGGCTATGCGAATACTAAGAAGATGGGGAGCTAACCTTTGGAGACATATAAAGAGAACATTTTACTGTGATCTTTGGGGGAAAGTTTGCTGTGTCTTTGCTCAGAATTAGGGGGAGGGCATGAAATGATCTTTGTGAACATTCCTACTTTGTGCTTTTGTGATTCTCCTAAATATAAGCAAAGGGGAAAGCCCTGTGTATCCAGTGCAAGTCCGAACCATTTTCATCATGGTCTTATGTGTCGGAATTCCCTCTGACAACAGGAACAGACAGTCATCTGCTCTCGTTAAATGCTCCTGTTGGAGAGACACCTCTTTACCCACTACTGAAGAGCATCTGTATTTGGGTAGTTTTATTTATTACAAATAATTTTGGGTGAATTGTGGTCTAAAATCTAAAACCTTTTTCTGGTAATTCTCTTGACTGGTTCAAGTTTTGCCCCCCAAGACATTGTGTAAGAATTCTGCTCTTTCTTGTACATGATCCTTCAAAAGTTGGAGAACAGCTTTCATGTCGCCCTATTAAGTGTTCTTTTTCAACAGTCTTTTTCAACCGCCTTTCTTCACATAATGTGGGAGGTGTCATCAACGTGGTTGGTGACCCTCACCATCCAGTTAAAATGTGTTGAAAACCCTGGCCAGTTTTGTTCAATGCAAACGACAATGGAGCTGTTCCCTTGTTCTGGACACTGCCCTGCAGTCTCAGGTTGGTCTTAGCTTGTTTTGAACAGATGTGTTGTACTGTCAACCAAGGTTACTGCCATTTGGATTTCTAGATCCTTTCCACATCAGTGGTGTTTATTTGGTCCTCTTCCATCCTCTATTGAGCTGCTGAGTTTTCTTTAACTACAATAGTTTCATTGATAGTTGGGAAGTCCATCTTGTTAGTGTTGGCCCTGTTCTTTGTAAATCTTGATTTGCAATAACTGACCCTCCCAATTTTGCTCCTGCCATTTATAAATTTGATAAGGACACCTATTGAAACCATTAGTAAACATGTACAACAGAAGAGTCCTGCTTTTTTTAAAGAAAGGCTTCTCATTCTTTTTTTTTTAATTGATTTTAGAGGGAAGGAGGGTGGAAGATGGAGGTGGGGGTGTGGAGAGAGAGAGAAAGAGAGGAAGAAAACATTGATTTGTTGTTCCACTTATTTATGCTTGCCTCTTGGATGTGCCCTGACTGGAGATCGAACCCACAACCTTGGCATATAGGGACAACACTCTAACCAAATGACTACTTGGCCAGGGCAGCTTCTCATTCTTAAACCAATTATTTCCTTGTTTTATCCCCAAATAGTAAAGACATGATTGGAACAGTGGCTGATTGAATCCTGGGTCACAGGTGGTGGCTTCCCTTTGTGGTACCTCTATAGTTTTTGGATTAACTTGTTAGCTTTGCAAGTCTGAATGATAGCTTTGTGGGACAGAGTAATCTTGGTTGTAGGTCTTTGCCTTTCATGACTTGGAATACTTCTTTCAGCCCCTCCTGACCTGTAAGGTTTCTTTGGAGAAATTAGCAGATAGTCATATGGGAACTCCTTTGTAGGTAACTTGTCTCCTTTTTCTCTTGCTGCTTTTGAGATTCTCTCCTTATCTTTCATCTTGGGTAACTTAATTATGATGTGTCTTGGTGTGTTCCTCCTTGGGTCCAACTTCTTTGGGACTCTCTGAGCTTCCTGGACTTCCTGGAAGTCTATGTCCTTTGCCAGATTGGGGAAGTTTTCCTTCATTATGTTTTCAAATAAGTTTTCAATTTCTTGTTCTTCCTCTTCTCCTTTTGGCACCCCTTTGATTCAAATGTTGGAATGTTTAAAGTTGTCTCCGAGGGTCCTAAGCCTCTCTTTATTTTTTTGAGTTCTTGTTTCTTCATTGTGTTCCAGTCAAATGTTTATTTCTTCCTTCTTTTCCAAATCATTGATTTGAGTCCCAGTTTCCTTCCCTTCACTGTTGGTTCCCTGTATATTTTTCTTTATTTCACTTTGCATAACCTTCATACTTTCCTCTATTTTGCGTCCGTACTTGATCAATACTGTGAACATCCCAATTACCAGTGTTTTGAACTCTGCATCTGATAGGTTGGCTATCTCCTCACCCTTAGTTCTTTTTCTGGAGTTTTGATCTATTATTTCATGTGGCCCATATTTCTTTGTCTTGGCATACCTGTTGCATAGTAAGTGGAAGAGCTTTAGGTATCACCAGGGCAGGGCAACCCATGTCACTGCATTGTGATGCTGTATGTCGGGGAGTGGTCCGAGAGGGAACAATGCCACTTGCTTGGCTCTTGGCTGGCTTTCAGTCACTTCCTCCACTACCCAGAAGCAAATTGGGCTCTTCTGGTGCTGATTTCCCAGATGGGTGGGTCTGTGTACATTCTAGGACCCTGTGGTCTCTCCAACTAACTCTCTTGTGAAGCTGGGAGTTTCTCCCGCCACAGCAATGCCCACAGGTTTTTACAGCCAGAGGTTTTGAGACGTTATTTCCCCATGCCAGAGCCCTGGGTTGTGCAGTCTGTCTTGCTCTCCAGTTGTTCGTCCCAGCTTATCTATGTGCGAATGTGGAACCACCTGGTTGGCCAGCTGTGGCCTTGCCTCTCGTCTGCCACCTTGTCACATGTCCTCGCCACCCTGGCTATCCGTCTCCACCCCTCATACCGGGTGGATGGATGTTTCTTCTTTAACTCCTTGGTTGTCAGACAGCCATACAGTTTGATTTTTCCAGCAGTTCTGGTGGTTTTTTGTTTTTAAATTTGTTGATGTCCTTCTTTTGGTTGTTCGAGGAAGCAAAACATATATACCTACGCCTCCATCTTGACTGGAAATAGCTTTGCAAGTCTGAAAATTTGATTTTTTTCAAGTCAGATATGATATATAAATCTATTACTGAAAATTACTTTTAAAGAAGTTTTCAAATTATAAAGTATTAGAAATACAGAAAACAATGCAGAACAAAACTCTTTTTAAACTTATCACATAGAATTAAGAAAAATGGAAAGTCTAATATTTTTTCCTCCTGTTCAGAATGCTAAAGAATATTCTCAGACACAGAGAGCTAATATAAACCCTACACTGGACATGTGGTGCCCAGCGCCCTGGCCAAGGAGAAGGTTCCCACTGGAGAGTCCTGATGAGATCAGTCAAAAAGTGAGCTGTCAAGTGGCCCTGGGTTAAGTGTGCTCTGAAAATCATGTGTTTCCTGCAGCTGCTCTTTCCACCTTTCATCTTGTGTTCTAAAAAAGCAGTTTGATGCAGGGCGTTTCACCAAAGGTTTGTAAACTGGGCTTTAAAATCTGAGTTTTACAGCTCAAAGGAAACAGATAGTAAAGATGAACAGAAAATTAGGAAATAGTAGAAAGCCCTGGGCATTATGAAAGGTCTTATAAATATCACTGGAACCTGGAAATTTTGTGTCACAATTAAGTATAGATAGCTAGAGAAATGTCTTGGTGTCAAGGGATTTGAAGAGCTCGTAAGGATTGCCAGGGTGCATACCTGTATAAATAGGAGTTGTATTTGAGCCCCTACCTCAAAGGACATTGTTGTGGGATTAAATGAGTTAATATCTGAAAGCATCGGCTTGGCGCATTGGTAAACAGCGAGAGTAATATTGCCTATGCTCTAATGATGCAGGTGTCCCGTGGGATGTAAGGGGGGATTGTTGCAAATGCTGCTTTCGGGAGCTGCAGTGTCCACTGTAGGTCTCTACTGTCAAACTGCCTGAAATATTCAGATGAGTTAGTTGTGTCTTCTTGTCTCTAGCACAACACTGTGAATAAGGGTAGAAAATCCTCAGTCACGGTTTTCTATTTCTAAAAATCATTTAGATCGTAATCCTTTAATTTGTCTTCTTCATTATTGTCACCCTTTATTTCAATGCACAGTCAAAATGTATTAAATTTCTCATGTATCTAGTCATTGACCACATTTAGGTATGCTTTTTGATATTATGGAGGCAAATACTTTCCTTTCCTCAATAGGTGTCTAAATTATAATAAGTATCCAATTTCACCAAATTTCTGTGGACTATATTTTTAGTTAGAGAGATTGGAACTTCACAAGTTGGGGCTTAACTTTGGGGGACCTGCCAATAGCTGTGCCCCACACTAAGAGCTGTTTTGATCTTGAAATAGTAGCAAGCAGTAGACAGATCTGAACTCAAATCCTGTCGTGACCTTCTAACATGTACTGAGTCCCACTTTCTTAATTTACAAATGGGGATTATAAAACTCACCTTGCAGTGTTATTCGTGAGGATTAAAGGTGTTACCTAACTGTGTCCTACAGTGATATTAAATGAAAAGTAGCTTTAAAAAATCACTACTATAATCCTGGATAAAAATCACTTTTACTAAGGTCTAAAGTTTAAGTGAGAGCATTAGTACATATTATTACATACACATTATTTATAGTTTATGGCTGTTTAATGTTTCTAAAAAATAAATTTATAGCTTATAATTCTGTTTATGTTTGTAACATAAAATTTAATGAAATCTACCTAATTTTTCCTTAAATACAGAGTTACTAAAACAGTAAAGTGACCAGGTGGACATGTTGTATGTTCTCACAGAACAGTAGTTAGAATAAAAATGCTTCTCACCTGGTTAAAAAGGCGGGCAAGCAAGGCCGAGAGGGAGGGTGGTCCCTGGGCGCAGCCTGAGATCAATACAGGTTAAAATGTCTGCTCTGAAGAGGAATTTCTTTAAAGATTGATGTCTTTGGTGGTTTAAAACTTTAGTGTTGAAAAAGAAAAAGTTATTCTTTAGGTTAAAAATTACCCACCTGTGTTGAATTTTTTGCTCTTTTTACTTAATCTGTATTGTGTCTTTAATCAAACAGTTGAAGACCAGCCTCTTGAATGTGTTTGAGACAGTTTGAATCATTGAACTGGATTATTTTTATTGTAATGATCAGGTGAAATTCTTTAAATTTCCCTCTTTCTCTGCCTTTAAGCTTCAAAACAAAACAAAACACCTCAAATCTTCTATCCAGAAATGAGGAAGGCTCTTGATGTTCCCTGTGATAAGAAAATCCACTTTTAGAAACTTCGTGCTCCATATGTTCAAAATTTAGCTTATTGAGTTTCAGTGGGAATGCTTTAATTTCTATAATTATTGGCAACATGTTTACATTGACTTGGTGAGGGTTACATGTGCCGTTATTGTGTGGTCAAAAGGTTTTGGAGATATGTAGTTTGGAAGGAGGTATAACTAGATAAAAACGAAATATGAGTCTGTGTCTATCCTGTTAGGAATGAGAGAACTTCAGGGATTGCTGTAATTTAAGGATTTCTTCAGTTGGATGTCTTTAAAAACACAGATTATTGTAAGTCTTGGGCATGCTTTTGCTTGGCTATAAAAGAATGTTTTCATAGAGAATGGGTCTTGTGTACTGTTTGTGTTCATTCAGGTTAAGGAAATAGGACACGGGCACAGTCAGCAGAGCGGCTGGCAGTTCCTGTGTTGTCGTTTACTTCAGAGGACCCACGGCTACCGTGTGACCAGCAAGCCTCTCTGAGCATTGTTGATTGTGAAGGGATGGGGTGGATATGGAATGAGAATCAAGGTGCCTCTGCTCAGTAAATTATAAAAGTCATGTATACATGTGGAAATCTTCTAGGACCCATTAGTTGGGCTGTACTTTGCGTGGTCTCAAGACGCCCAGGGTAAGTGGTATAATTTAGTGTACAGTATCAAAAATATCTTTTATCATTAGGAATGACATTTAAAATAATGCAGTTTTTGTTTATTATGTAGATAATTCTTTATTGATGGAACTATTCTCTCCCAGCTCCTTTCTTTTCTGAATTAAGGGACACGTGTAGGAGTGTGGCTTCTGGCACTATGTTTGGGGTAAAATTGTGCAGAGAGTGAGAGTATGTGTCTGTGTGTGTGAGAGAGAGAGTGAGAGAGAGAGCGAGAGCGAGAGAGCCAGGCAGCAGTGCACAGGAGTGCGCAAGTGCACCACACCATCATTTGCAACACAATCCATGAACTCTTGGCCGTCTTCTCATGTTTTTTCTTTTTTCTTTTTTTGAAGTGTAGAATTATTCAACTTTGATTAAATTAGACTTGAGATTTAGTGACATTTTTAGACCCTGGCTAGGTGGCTCATTTTGTTAGGTCATTGTCCTGATACTCCAAGGTTGCGAGTCCCATCCCCAGTCAGGACACATTCAAGAAGCAGCCAATGAATGTGTAAATAGGTGAAACAACAAACTGATGTCTGTCTGTCTCTCTGTCTCTGTGTCTCTCCCTCTCTGTCTCCCTTCCTCTTTCTCTCCAATCAATAAATAAAAACTTAAAAAATTGACTAGTGACGTTTTTAGCTCTTAGATGTTTTCTGGACTCACTCATTGTGCCTGAGTCTGTGGCAGAGATTGAGCCAATAACCAAACCATTCCTGCCTTCTGTTGGGCGAAGTTATGAAATGTTTCCCAGTTATTCTTTGTAGGGGAGTTCTTGCCAATGGAATGGGAGCAGAAGAGACGGGTGCCGTGCTCAGTCCTGGACAGCTATGAATGTCCGTATTCTTTTCTCCTTTTGGCGGGAATAGAGCAGGATAACTTGGGATCCAAGTGTTGCAGGTGGGAGAGCTACACAGCGGCAGGAATCTTGGCTTCTGGAAGGCTACTTGGAGGAGAGACACCCAAGCGTCAATAAGTGCGTTGGGGTTATTACATGGGCAGAAAACGAGCTTTTATTGTGTTACACCAACCAGCTTTCGGCGTTCTCTGTTACAGCAGCTAGGTTACCTTCCTACATCCCCTCACTATTGCTCAGTTTAAGGCGCTGGAGTCACCCCTTCACGTCACACCCATGTCTGGGCCTGGGGACACAGCCCTCATTGGTTGTTTCCAACAGATTGGCTGTATTCTTCACTGACCCATCATTTTGTGTTTTCATCTCATTCACTCCATTCTCATTTCTTTCTCTTCTCTTAGGTTATACACATGAAAGTAATGTAATACTGTATGTCAACTGTAATTGAAAAATAAAAAACTATTTAAAAAATAAACAAACTTGCAAACCTGGTAATTCAGATTTCAGCCTCCATGCCTTGCTTCTCAAAGATCTCATGAAGAAATGTACACTTGAAACCTATATGATCTTATTAACCAATGGCACCCCAAAACTTTAATTAATAAAATAAAGTAAAATAAAAATAAAAAAACTCCCAAAGATCTCCCTGACCTCTCAATGTAAATAGCTTCCTGGGCACACCTGAAACTAATATAATATTTTATGTCAACTGTAATTGAAAATAAAAAAATTAAAAACAATTAAGACAGCTCCCTGGGCACTTGGCATCCTTTTAAATTCTCTGTGTAGCGCTCATCATTATCTGATATTTTCCTGTTTATTGTGTCTTCCTAGCAGAAGACTGTAAACTGTGAGTGTCAGGATTTGCTCATTTCACTGCTGCATTTGTTCTTCTCAGAACACTGTGTAGAATAAGGACTTAATAAATCTTTGATAAATAAATGTAAAGTATATTTTATTCTGAATTAAGAAAAACGTGGTATAAGAAAGATCTTAGTGGAAACACACAAACAGTAGGAAGCAATTTTTTTCGGTTTACAAAATGTTCTTTTCTTTTAATTTAACTTTTTGAGACCTTTCTGTGCATAGGGTACTATCAAGGTCCCATGGGATCTGGAGTCTGCCCGCTATTGGGGGACATTTGGGATGAAATGATTCATTAGCACTTTGATTATTGGAAAGAGAGGTAGTTTACAAATAAAAAATGAAGAATTGCTAACACTTAGTGAACTCTTACCTCGTGCCAGCCACAGGCATTTATACCTCATTTGACCCTCACTGAAATCTAAAGAAAGAGCATCACTGGTAATCCCATTTTACAGATGAGGGAAGGAAATTAAGGCACAGAGATATTAAGGCCCTTGTTTAAAGCTAGATAGCAATGCGTGGTGGAGGCAGCATGGGGATCCAGCTGTCTGTCTCCACACCAGAGCCTGTGCACTTCACCACTATGCACACCTGCCCCCAGTAAGAGACCCGGTAAAAATAAGGATGGAAGGAAAATAAATTAGTGAATAAGTAAAAATGGAGGCTCCTCTTTTGGGCAGAGGGAAAAGAAAGACTATAAGGTAGGATGAGCTAAATACTACAAGAGAGGTTGAGATAAGGTCACCTGGAGTTCGGAGGGGGTATCATGGAGGCCAGTCTGGAAGAGATGGCATTAAGGAGTATATGGAATTGGGTTGGACAAAAGGGATGGGGCAGAGTGTTCGCTGATGGGGAGAAGGTGTAAAATCCTGAGGGCTTCACTTGAGGGTCTTCAGAAAGACAGAGGAGCAGGATATATTTATAGACAAATTGCTACTAGCACTTGTGCACAACAGAGGAATGAGGGTTATTTATTGTGTGTCCTTGAAAGGTACTGAGTGGTGCAGACAGGGTAGCTATTTAGTACAGAGCACCAGTAACTGTTCTCAGTGCTCGCATGGCCTGTTGCTCACACCACTTCCTGTTCCAGAAAAAATCAGATGCACAAGCACAACTGAGATAGCTAAAGATACTGAAGAGGTGAGCCCTCCATTGATCCTCTGAACAGATGGTGGTAGCATCAGGTCCAGAAGAAGGGGGTAACTGATATTATCATTACAAACTCTGTTACAGTGAACTATCTTCTGGATAGAAATTCCTCTAGTTTCTTTTTTTTTTTTTGAAGTTATTGTTTCTGTTGTTTGGAGGGAAGAATATTTTCGAGCTGGACAGGGTTTTCACTAATAAAATGTCAAGTCTTTTTAATGGGTGTATAGTGTTTACCTTTTTACTTTCTTTATTGCTGGCTCCCAGAGGATTTGAGGAGTCATTGTAACTTTGGTTAGATAATTCAACCTTCTGCCCTGGCTGGCGTGGCTCACTGCGAGCCAAGGGATAGCCCATTGGATTCCCTGTCGGGGCACATGCCTGGGTTGTGGGCCAGGTCCCCAGTGCGGGGGGCATGCAAGAGGCAACCACACATTGATGTTTCTCTCCCTCTCTTCTTCCCTTCCCTTCTCTCTAAAAATAAATAAATAAAATCTTAAAAAAAATAATTCAACCTGAGCACAATATCCTCATCTATAAAATGATAGTGTAACACTGATAGTGTACCACCAGGCTCTGTGTTATTTAAAATGGAGGAAAGTGTATACAGTAGGTTTTCAATAAATGTTTTTTCAATGAACACTAATAATGATGTTGATTTTAGTGCTAACATATCAGCAGGCAGCTAATTTAGTATTTATTAAGTTATTAAACCCTAATTCAGTGTTAGGTGCTGTGCAAGTGTTAATATCCCTGATTTCCTTTAGTTTTCTCAGCAACCCCATCACTTAGGTAGGTGCTGCTTTACCCACGTTTTACAGTTCAGGTAGCTGAGGCAGCTGGGATTGGAACCCAGGTCTAATTTAATTCTAGAGGCTTCACACTCAACCTGTGCCTTCCTTCTACGAAAGCTTCAGGATGTGACTGGTCGTCCAGACCTGTGTCTGTTGTCTGCTTCTGTAGCCATGATGATCCAGATCAATGCTTTTCAGACTTCCAGTGTTGTTTTCAGTGCTTTAAAAACTACAGAGCAGTAAGTACTGTGAAAGAGACTGTACTCGAAGAACGGCCAACCTCTATAGACAGCATCCTTTCTGGTGTCGCTGGCACAGGGTTGCTGGAGCAACTGCAGTCAGTGATAAGCAGAGCTGAATAAAGATGTGGTCTCCTAGGAGACCTGTGGATTTGCCTCCTCTTGGCACAGAGAACATCACACCAACAGCCTCCATGCTATGGCAGAAAACACCCTGAAACAATGCCCTGTCGTTCTTGTCTGGATTTCTGCAGTGATTTCTGGATTTCTTGCCTGGATTTCACCGTTGTCCCATCACTGTCTAGTCTCAAAGCAGCTGGAGCGATGCTTTTAAAACAATATCCAGATCTTGTCACCTTTCTATCCAAAACGAGGCTTCCCATTGGAGAGTTAACACCCACGTCCTCACCATGTCCTTTACTTAGCCCCAACCTTGCCTCCCTTTCCTCTTCTGCTTCTGCCAACAGGTTTCCTTGCTGTTTCTCAACCACTCCTGCCACATGTCACTTCAGGGCCTTTGCATTTGCTGGTCCCTCAACCTGAAATGCTTTTGCATATCCACATGCCTCACTCCCTTACAGTATTAGGGTCTCTGTTCGAATGTCACCTCATTAGCAGACTTTTCCAACTCTCCTGTCTAAAACAGCTCTCTCCTTGCCCCACCTTACTTGTATCAGTTCTTAGGAATCCCTCACATAACAGGCGCTAACTCTGCTTATTGTCTGTGTCTTCCCACTACAACAGTTTTTACAAGGGCAGGTAGTTTAACCATAGTACCTAGTGGACACCCAGTACCTATCTGGAGTGAATGAATGAATGAATGAGGAGATTTATGGGCTGGTTCTGGCCACCTGGGGCACTGTGGGCCAGCCCCTCACCTGCCTGCATCTCTGTGGGTTGTGAGACACAGAAGTGTCTTGTGAACAGTGAAACACTAAGACGTGGATGGTATTATTCTTTTAAAAATTTAATTGTTATTACAGTTTGCATTCACCACTTTTTTGTATTAGTTTCAGGTATAAAGCATAGTGGACAGACATTCATATAGGTTACAAAGTGCTCCCTCCTATAATTCAAGTGTCCCCTGGCACCATAGATAGTTTTCATGGTATTGTTAATTATATTCTTTATGCTTTGCCTTATACCCCCATGCTTATTTTGTAACTACCAAGGAAGGTATTATTCTTAACAAGGTCAACGGCATGCTCAAGCTTTTTGGATTGTTCTCTGTGTTTGTTGCTACCAATGTTGTTCTTGTATTTCTGGGTTTTGTGCTGAATTAGCACGAGGGGGGTGACTCCAATCGGCTTTTGGTTGAATGGCACCTCTGGTGAAGCCAGCATTGGCAGTTCTGTGTGTCGGTCCTGTTTTTCACTGTCTGAGAGCCGCGTCCAGCTGTCCTGAAGATTCAGAGCCCTATGCAAGCAGCAGAAAAGGACGAGGCCAGAAAAATGGACCCTGCATTCTAAAGCCATTGCTGACTCTGAAGTTGGAGTGAGAATGAGAACGGAACCGAGTGTGTCCTCCTCGGCCCGACACTGCTGTGTGTGCCGTGGGACAGATGGGCTTCCAGGACAGGGTGTGGCAGTTAGCTGGGTGTCAGTAGTGTGGAAAAGCACCCTCTCCCGTGATGATGTGTCACAAGCAGACACATTCCGTAGTGCTTCTTTTGCCCTTAGTTCTTGCTTTTTGTTAAATGAAATGTTCCTTGTCAGCTTCAAGATGTAGCTCCTTTTCCTCTTCATACCCCTCCCATTTACCAAACTGTTTCCAGATTGAGATTTCTGGTAGAGTGGGTATTTCTCTCTTCGGCATATTTTCATTTATCTATTTATTTTTCATAATTTTTGCCCTTGTCCTGTTTCAATTAAATTCCATGTTGCTTTGGGTTTTTTTTCAGTCCCTTCTCCTCTTGTCATTGTCATCACTCTCCAGCCCCCGGATGCCGCTTCGTGTTTGTCCTGCCCTCCCCACCCAGCCCTCATCCTCCTGTCTTTGTCTTTCTTTCCAGGCAGTCTTTTAGAGTTAGGGCTGCACTGAGCTTCTGGATGCCCTTTCCCTTTTTTTAATTTGTTTTTAAAATTGATGCTTTCAGAGAGAGGAATGGGGGGAGGGGAGAGAGAGAGAAACATTGATTTGTTGTTGCATTTATTTATGCGTTCATTGGTGGATTTCTTGTATGTGCCCTGGCGGGGGGATCTAACTCGCAGCCTTTGTGTATGGGGATGCCCTTTCTTCGTTGCCCTGCTTCCCTTGTTTCTATGGCTTCATGGTGTCCATGCTGTAAATGCTGGCTTTTACCTGCTTTGTGTTGGTTTGAGAAGAAAAAGTGTGAGGAGGAGAGCGGCAGGCCCCGAGGTGTTGGAAGTCTAGGAAGAGAAGACACAAGAGTGTGGAGGGGTATGGGTGCTGGGGGCGGTGGGCATTGGGGAACGTGGGGGGAGCACTTCTGAATCTGTCTTGTTTCCATAAAGGTTCTTTCCAGCAGCGGTGGTGGCGGAGGAGGGGCTCCCTGGAGGGCCAGAGGCTGCAGCTCTCCAACTAGCAGCTTTGAGCAGTGGGAAGATGTTGGGTGGAGGGCGAAGACCTGGTTCTGGCCCCAGGTCTGCTGTGTGATGAGACTCAGAACAGGTTACCTTCAGTTCTTCTGCTGTAAGGTAAAGATTTTGTAAGTTTTGATCCAGATGCAGTCTAAGCTTTCTTTCAGCTTTATATTTGATGCTATAAATTTCTGAATCTATGCTTCTCTTAGTGAGGATTCCCCGATTCTTTTATTTAGTGTGGAGCATTACTTGGCAGGATCTTAAGTGCTGTTGCTTAAGAATGGCCTGCTGTGTGTGTGTGTGTGTGTGTGTGCGCGCGCGCACACGCACACTGGGGTAGAGGGTGGAAGGGATGTTCTGGCACAGATGCTGGTCAGATGAGAGGGGCCAAGGGCCAGCACTCTTCTCACTGCTGGAAGCTATCAGTGGGAAGAGCTGTAACCTCTGACCCCCCAGGGAGCCCCTCCTCCTCCTCCAGGGACTCCCTCCTTTTGTACCCTCACAAGAAGGACATCCTGTGCAATACAGGGACTCTGTGGTCTACCGTGACATAAGATTACAGATAGTCGTGTCACTGTTCTTTGCCCAGAAGGGATCAATTCACGGAAACTTAGGGTTCTTTGTATTTCCGATAGTCTTGGTTTGGCACGTTCAGTGCTATCAGCGAGCTGATCCGCACTGATCTTCAGACAACACGTGGTTGGCCATAAATCCGGAGACTTCGAGTGTAGAGTAATAATCATGCATGATTACTATCTGCGTGAGTTCCACCTGAGTCTGAAATTGATGAGTTGTCGTCTTCGCTGTGTTGCAGATGTAAAGCTGTTTGAGATATGAAATGTAAAATGAACTAGCTGTGCTTCATCTTCCAGTATACAGCAGCAGAGGGGCGGAGGGCATCCTGGAGTCAGAGATGCCTCAGAGACCCTAAGCAGGTGGTGTTCTAACATTTTTTTGGAAGGACAAATCTTTTTTTCAAAACAAAGTATTATGGAGAACTTCAATATATAAACTTGATAAAAAACTATTATAAATATATTCTTCAAGTTTAAATTTATTACATTAATTAATTAATTAAGTCAATGAGAGCAATGACTTAGCCTGGCAGTTTGGGTCTTCCCCACTGTATTAAAATTTGGTAAATAATATACTTATGTAAATGCATTATTTTTAGATGAAAAATAATCAGAAACATTTTTCAAAATGAAATTTAGATGGGATATTTGAACTGCTAACATTCTTCCATTAGAACATAGGGTTTCCCTGATCTCAGTTTGAAAAACCACTAATATTGCGAATTAAAATAAACTAAGCAATTAATCCAAGGAGCTAGGAAATACACCAAAGCAAAAAGAACAAGGGAGAAATTAATTAAAAAAAACACAAAACACCATTTTCTAGAACTTCTCATTTTTTTCAAATATAGAAGTTACTAATGTGAATGCCAGGTATCATAGATTCTAGCCTTCCAAGACTAGGTATGTAGTCTCCTTCTCTCTGAGAACAAACAAATAAGCAAAACAGAAACAAAGCCACCGTTTCCTGGTCGTGCTTATTCCTCCTCAGCTGAAGCAGTCCTTGTCATCCTCAGACACCCCCGGTCCCTTACAAGGCTCTGGCTGGGGGACCGCACTGTGTCCGGTCCTTCCCTCCATTGTTTTCTGCTTTCCCCTCGGGGCCTGCAGGACACGTCTAATCCCTTGTCTGCATGACAGAACCTCAGATATTTGCAGCCATGACCATTTACCCATGAGTCTTTTCTTCTTTGGCAAAACAGTCCCAGTTCCTTCAATTGTTCCTCATGTGACAACATGGTGTTTGAGTCCCTATGGCATCCTTGTCATCTTCCTCTGAACGTGCTGTCATTTCGGTCTGTATTTACACTGAAGCACTCCTTGGCGAAGGTGTGCCTGGTGGGCGCAGAGAAGAGCTGCCCATGCCCACTCTTATGGGGATCACTCCATTTCCGTCCGCGCGGGGTTGAGCAGAATTAGCCTTTTGGTCTCAGGGATGACTCATGCTTTGTTGACTTTTGGCTAAAATCCCAACTGGTGGCCAACTATTAAACTGCACTTGCTTCATTCTTCATTTTTGCATTTGATTATTTTGAAACCAAGTGCAGGACTTTTATTCCTCAGATGAATATTCACATAATGCAAGAGTAGAGATTATAATTTTTAAGTATTCTTATTTCCCAGTATATTTCCTCCTATTATCCGCTTAAAATGTCAGATGTTTGTTTTTAATTTCCAGTTCTATGTTTTTATGGAATCTGTAAGTTAGTGATTTGAAAAGGAAGCAAGTAAGAAGCTTTTTGGCCTGCTTCTTGTCTTGTGAGGAATCTGTGGAGTCATTTACTGACCTCTGTCATGAATTGTTTTTTACTCAATTCAGCTGTGTTGCAGGAACAATGGCTATTTCAGTTCTGTAGCAGTGAATCATTCCAACAAGTGTGAAAGTCATCAGGAATTTTTGTGTTTATTTAATTGAATTCATTTTTAAAAACTTTTTAATTTTTTGCATTAACTTTTATTGTTGTTCAACCACAGTTGTCCCCATTTTCTCCTCACCACTCTCCCCTGCTCCACTCACCCCCACCTCCCACCCTCAATCCTACCCCTCCTGCCATTGTCCTGGTCCTGGGTCCTTTATACATGTTCCTTGATGACCCTTCCCCTTCTTCCCCTGTTTTCCCCCTCCCACCTCCCCTCTGGTTACTGTCAGTTTGTTCTTTATTTCAATGTCTCTGGTTGCTTGCTTGCCTGCTCATTTTGCTTGCTTGTTTATTTTGTTTATTAGGTTCCACTTATAGGTGAGATCATATGGTATTTGTCCCTCACTGCCTGGCCTATTTCACTTAGCATAATGCTCTCCAGTTCCATCCATGCTGTTGTGAAGGGTAGGGACTCCTTTTTTTCTGCTGCATAGTATTCCATTGTGTAAATGTACCACAGTTTATTGATCCACTCATTTACTGATGGGCACTTAGGTTGCTTCCAGCACTTGGCTATTGTAAATTATGCTACTATGAACGTGTAGTGCATAGATTCTTTTGAACTGGTGTTTCAGGATTCTTAGGGTATAATCCCAGCAGTGGAACTGCCAGGTTAAAAGGCAGTTCCATTTTAAGTTTTTTGAGGAAATTCCATACTGTTTTCCACAGTCTGAACATTCCCATTTAATGCAGAGGTTTGAATAATGGATACTTATTAAAATAAATCTTACTGTATACATTTAATTTGTGATAATTATTCCTTTTTATTAATAATATTGTTAATTGTGTATCCCTGTCCATTTTTGTCTGTTTGTTCTGTCAGCTATTGTGAGAGGCAAGCTAAGGTCTCCCATTGTGATTAGGGATTTCTCTATTTCCTCTTTTGGATTTGTTAATATTTCCTTCATATTTTGAAGCTATGTTTTTAAGTATATGCAGATTTAATATTATGATCTCACCCTGTTCAATTGACTCTTCTTATGGCAAAGAGTTCTTCTTTCTCTTATAATAAGTCTTGCTTTAGATACTCTAAATATTATTATTTTGGTTATACTGGCTTTGTTTCTGTTAGTGTAGCTTAGTGTATCTTTTTACTTTTAAGCTTTCTGTGTTATTTTTAAGTGTCTCTCTTGTAAGCAGCATATATTGTCTAGTTGTTATCAGCAAGAATATTGGCCTCCTGTGCTCTATTTCATCCTGTCAGGAAATGGAAACCATTTCTACTTCAAGGCTATTTCTAAAGAAATGCCTGAAGTCTTTTAGATCATTTTAGCTTACCTTCCTTAAAAAAAATGGCATTCTGATATTTCCTCCTGGATCTAAATGATCTATATTCACCTGTATTTTTTGACTTAATTTTTGTTTGGGATAATAAATGCAAATGATCTTGATGTTTTATATAAGATGCTTTAAATATGCTTTAAATCAGTAGTTTTTAATCTTTTTGAGTTATATGCTCCTCATACCTTCTAAGAATTTCTGATCAAGAGACAGACACTCACCCCAGATGATTGCTAAAGACTGCATATGTCTTTAGAGGATTGAGGAACATTTTTTGAACTCTCCTCTCCACCTCCTGTCTACCCATGGACTTCAGGATGAGAATCCTTGTAGTAAGTACATAAATAAATGTCGAGTAAATATACAGGTATAGATAAATCAATAAATACTTGAGTATTTGCTGTTTGTACAGTAACACATTGGGGAGAAGTGTGCTGGGTCTGGAATGGGAAGATCTAGGTTAGATTTGTGGCTCTGCCACTCGATGGACCCAATACTGTTGGTGCTCTCATTTATAGGGTAAGAACTGTGGTTGCACTTCCCCGTGTTATTGTGGGATAAGATGAGGAAACACACAGGAAAGCACTTTGTGAACTGTGAAGTACTCTACACATAATAGATAATATATGCATGTATGTATATGGATATACATATGCCTACATATAATGATGTGCACACATATAAAATAATTTTTGCATTTCCACACTTTGTTTTTAAGAAGAACTTAAGTTACATACAGTAATTAGAAATAAAAGACTTTATGCCTATAGCACTTTCTTTAGAATTGTGCTTGAGCCCTGGCTGGTGTGGCTCAGTGGATTGAGTGCTGGCCTGCGAAACAAAGGGTTGCTGGTTCGATTCTCAGCCAGGGCACATGCCTGGGTTGTGGACCAGGTCCCCAGTAGTGGGCACGCAAGAGGCAACCACACATGGATGTTTTCTCTCCCTCTCCTTCTGCCCCACTCCCCCTTCTGTAGGATAAATAAAGAAAATCTTTAAAAAAGAATTGTGCTTGAATATAATAAAGAGGATAACCTAACTTGGAGGTTAGGGCAGAAATCAAGAAACCCAATACTGTTCATTTGTCTCTGGGATCCTGAGCTAGTTAGTAGTACCAGTACTCTAAAGTCACTTACCTATAAAATGGGCTCATGCTTTTCTTTCTTTCTTTTTTTCTACTCTTTTTAAGCACCTTACAATAGTCTATACACTGCTGTGCAGGGAAGGCTGTAGGTAGCATCATCACTTGTTTTGTTACTGTAAACAGGACAAGTTTCAAATATTAAAAACAAGGAATCAAATTTGATCACTTAGAGCATTATATTTGTGATGATGGTTTTCAAGACATACATTAGTAAACTTTAATTATAACATTTAATATGTCAATTCATATTAACCCTCCTTGTGCGTCTATCCTAAAAATCATTCCATATAAAGCTGTGGAATACTAGAATACCTTAGAAAACAGAAGAACAGTATTACTGTCATATAAAAGGTGACCATTATCTTTAAAAAGCATTTCCATTTCCATTTTTGTTTGTGACTATAAAAGCTAGAGTTCATAACAATCTTTGAATCTTTGGATGTCTTTGAGAATATAACAAAAGCCATAAACTTGCCTCATAAAATCAGATGCACGTATACATACAAAAATAATTTTACTAATACTTTAAGAGGTTCCCAGACCACCTGAAACTCGTTTATGGACTCTTCCTATGGCCCCAGATTAAGAACCCTCCCCCCCATAAAGAGATGCACACTTTGTTCTAGTTATCACAATATGAAATTACAGTATTCATTTATTGTCTACTCATGCCAGACATTTTAGGAGCTAGATTGTTAGGGTTGTTGTCCTATAGATAATATTGTTATTTACTAACATGTAATTATGTACAGATACATTGTCTATAGAAGGTGAGAGAGAAGAAAGGGAGTAAAGGAGGGAGAACATTAGTACAAGAATCCCAGTGATGAGCATAATACAGCCACCAAGGATTGTGGCTAATATTAGGATATCAGAGATCCCGAATTGGGGACTGTTAGAGATTAATAGAAAGATACTTAGAATGTACACTTCATTGTCCCCGACCACTTTCATCTTAAATGCCTCGGGAGAGGAGTAGGAGAGTTGGATGAAATAGGTGAGAGTGAGGAAAACATTTAATATCTTTTTGGTTTTTTTGAGAAGAAATTCACAGATGCTGCAGCATCTCATGCAGAAGGCTTGGTCTTTGAGAATTATTGATGAGTTCTGCAAGTAGAATTTCTCTAGGGGGCTGCTTGATGGTAAAAAATGTGGGTTTAATTTACTTGATTTATTTTTGTTTGTGCTTATATTAAGATATATTTAGTATGATTATACTTAGGTCAGCTTTTCTGGTTTACATTCATCATCCCTGTTTTTATGTTGCCTGGCCTCCAGAGGTTTTGCAGAAATATCTGAGTACTTTTTATCTGGGCATGAGCAGGGAAACTGGTGGTACACCTTCACCCTTCAGAGGGGAAAGGGAATAATTTTGATGTTGATCTCAATTGATTCACTTGAGAAAGTGAAAATTTTGACCTGCTTAAGGCAAAGGTGAATAGAAGAGGGAAGACCAGAATTCTTTAAATTGAAATTTATTCAGAACATTAACAATGACAGTGCCATTTAGTAATAGATTTTTATATGAGTGGGCAATAAATTTCAGTGACAATGTGAAATCTGAATTAAATCAATGAGGAACTGTTCACTATCTAGTAATCCAGGAAACACTACAACAGACAGTTGTGGCAGAGTTGGGATGAAAATGATGTGCTTGCCCAGTACAGGCGGTGGCGGAAGTCAATGCAAAATTTCTGGAAAGCGGTTTTGCAATTTGTGACAGTTGTTCACATTCTCGGCCCATTTCTGGAATTTCATTCTGAAAAGTGATTCAAAGCATAAAAACAATGTATGTGGGAATGTTTACTGTAGTATTTTTTGTAATGTTAAGCTAGAAATACCCTTAGCGTACAACAATAGATTGATTAAATCACAGAGCATCAAACACTTGATGGAATGCAATTAAAAATGGTGCCGAAGACTGGGACAACGTGGACACTATTTTTGATAGAAGAGAGCAAAGCACAACTATATGTGTTGTGTGTTTATGCCTTGAGTATTGCTGTGCGAAGTTAGCTGTGCGCTGAACAAAGACTGGAAGGAAATGGGAAAAATGAAAAACTGTTGATACATTAGGGTGGTGTCAGTATAGATGAAATTCAGAGATCTTTAATTGCTATTATTTTGTGCAATAATGAAAAATTTTAGACAGTCTTCTAATTTTATGTGCTTATGAGTCAGGTTCAGTGGTGTATTAGTTAGGAATTTAACTGTTTGGTATGAAGAATGTTTTTGCCCCTAATAGTTAGCTGTTGTTTCAAAACCATTTACTGAGTAGAACACTTGCTGCTGATTTGAAATGCCACCTTTGTTACATAATTTCCATGCATCTGTCTCTAGACTCTCGGTACTTAGTGGTCTGTCTCTGTGCCGCTATTGCACTGTTTCAATCACCATGGCTTTAGTGCATGTTTTGCTTTCTGAGGGGCAGGTTCTGATCTCTCCCCACCCCCAGCTCAAACATCATTCTTTCTCAAAATGTTTGCTTCTAGTCTTGTGTGTTTATTCTTCCAGATGAACTTTAGAATAAGCTTGTTGAGTTTCACTTGAAATATTCTGTTTGGGTTTGGTTAAAGAGCACTAAATTTATAGATCAATTTGGGGACATAATCTTGCCTATTATGCCTTTTATTGTTTCCAGAAGGTTCAGTGAAATAGCTGAGTGCTTTTTTTTTAATTTGGGATACAGTGCATTGACAGAGAGGTGATAACACATGTATTATTTCTGCATAGAAGAAGAGTGATTCTGTTATTAATGCCAACAAATTTACTTAGGGAAGTTTATAGTTTTCAGTTGTTAAACACAAAGTGTGCAATTGAATCCAGATGGAGAAATGCTGGAGGCACACTGGAATTCTATAAACTCGAATTTATCTTTGCCATTAATAGTATCAGTGGTCTTTTAAGTAAAATAGCAGATTGTTAGCAGCCAGGGTGATGAGAAAGACCCCCAGTCTTAGTGAAAAATTGTCACCTGTGGTCGATTATGTCCACCTTGTTCCTCAGCACAGTTTCCTCCTGCTGATCTCCTTTGTAGCTTTAGCTAAGCTTCGTTTGAGCTTGATCTGACTTCTCTGAATGAAGATGTTCCTTTGTACTCATATTTTCCTTCCCAGGCTCCCTCTTTCCCTCTTTCCCTCTTGCCATCTCTCTCCCCCACTGTCCCCCATCCCCTTCTATCTCATTGGGTCTCTCTGTTGGTTTCTTTACCACCCCCTCTCCATCCTTCTCCTGTAATTACACTGTGTCTTTTTAATCTCTTTGTGATTAGCAAATAATAAAATTCTTTTATGCTGAATATTACCCTTAATGCTAGGACTTCTGGGCATTTCTCTTTAATGGACAAGTGTAACTTCTGACCTGATTGTTACCTTCCTTTCTTAATGGAAAGCATGGTATGGTCTTGAAAGGGAGGCATCACGGAATTATAAAACTTCTGTTTTGGATTGTATTGAAGAGGGTTGCAGTTAAACTCTTTCATAAACTGTAGTTCTTATTCACCCAACCAGATAAAATAGTAATATGATCATTGTTTTGAATAGATACAGATTAGATATCCTTGTGATCTGTGAAAAACTGTGATCTGTATATGAAATGTGCTTTCTACTGAAAAAAAACAAAACAAAACACCAAAACCCCGTCAACAGGTCGGGTCGGATTCTGTCCACAAGCAATTAACAGTGCCTTCAGCAACCAGGGACATGACCAAAGCAAGCTGCTGTTCTTCCTTTTTTAGGAAATGGAATTTCATCTAAGTTTCCTCTCTCAGTCATGTCGGACATTTGTTATTGTTTCTTTTTTCAGATCCTCTTCCTGAACTTTTTTTTTTTTGGAAGCTATTGTATGGCAGATTTTTCTTGGCCTGTGACTTTCTATTGATTATGTTTGTGCATGTGGGCGCGAGCTCACACACAGAGAAAGGACAGTTCAAAACCGGGAGCTAGAGACTTCTTTTTAGAACTTCACAATTTGTATTCATACCAGTTCAAAATTTAAGGTAATGTTCCTTGTGTATCATGGATTGCAAACCACTAGAAAAACCTAGCCTTTTTATTTTTAAAATTTTAGAAGGAATAAGCAGGTGGTTTCTGGAAAGGAGCTCCACCTTGATTTTGTTTTGAGACCGACTGGCCTAACTCTGGATGTCCTACAGAACATCATGCTAATACCCATCACAGGCAAACAGCTGTTGAAGAGACTGTGCAGACTTCTCTCTGCTCACTTTTCTCCCCTGTCACAGGGCGAGGTGTTCTCGGAGGGCGCGTTTGTTTTTGTTGGGCAGTGCGCAGAAGCCCAGATGCTCCTCCAGGCTGGGCTGGGCCAGCTCTGGAGGCCCTCCAAGGTGGGCGACCCCCTCCACTCCTGGTTTCCATTTCCCTGCCACTCCCACAGGCTGGGCGGAATGTACCCTCTCCCTGGAGGTCCCTTTTGTACTGCCGTTTTTTGTGTTCGAGGGAGGGAGTGTCCTGAATCCTCCAAGGCCTCGGGATCATTTGGCAGGCTCCTCCATCCCGCTGCTCCCTTGTACGCACTGCGGGTGTCGCCCCTCCGCACACCCATTGGATGGCAATGTATCTACCAGCACCAGCCCGCTGCTGCCCTTCCTCCACTTTCCTTCCTTCCTCAGAGTGTGGATGGGTGGCTCAGGCAGCACCTCTCCTGGGCACCGGGGTACTTAGCAGGACTCTGTTCCAATCAGAAGCTCTCAGGAGAAAGTGTGAGACCAGGCTGGTGAGAAAGAGGACCTGGAAATCCTTCAGAGAAGACTGATAGCTATTGGAAAAGGCACAGCAAAGCATGGGGGCATGTGGTGCTGTTTACTTGGCAATGTGTGTGAATATTTAAGGCTCTTACAACCAACTCTGATGTATGTAGGGCAGGGTAAGGCCAGAGCTAAAGAGTACTTATTTTGAATCTTTACCATGATGGTGTATCACGTAGAGGAAAAAATGCAAGCAATGATGTTCATCAGGCAGGAGTTCAAACAGAGTAAAAGACCAAGTATCATATTTTCACATCTCTTAATGAAAACGAAAAATTTGGCCCTGACCCATGTGGCACAGTTGGTTGGGCGTCGAACCACAGAGGGAAAGGTTGTTGATTCAATCTCTGGTCAGGGCACATGCCTGGGTTGCGGGTTCGGTCCCCGCTTGAGGCACATGCGAGGGGCAACTGACCAATGTTTCTCTCTCACACGGATGTTTCTCTCCCTCTGCTTCTCCCTCCCTTTCCCCTCTCTAAAAATAAATAAATAAACTCTTAAAAAAAATAAAAACAGTTCTTCCCTACACTCCAAACTTCTTCAACTTTAGAAACAGAACAAGCCAGCTGTGACCGTCATACTTCAATGCCTCAGAAAGCATCTCCCTGTCACCCAAAACGCTGCTGGAAAGCAGCATGTGTAGTAGTGGAGCTCACTCACACAAAGTGACTGGGATGAAGTGTCCTGGCTGGGACATAGGTCTTTTCTATCGTGGCTTCTTAGAGCCAGGATGACGAAGTATGATGATGCCCCAACTTACTCATTTTTCAGGGGCAGATGACGGTCTATGCGACGTTTGGCAAAAATGTCTATCTCCCGAAGGATGCTGAGTTTTACTTTATTTATAACGGATCTCATCAGAGACACATCGTGATCGCAGAGCGCACGGAGGATAATGTTCTCCAGTCCAGCATTCCAGGTGAGGCGTCCTCTTTACTGTGCAGGTGGGAGATCTGTCTGTAAGCACCTTCCCACCAGGGACATGGGCTGGGAAGAGAACCAGGAGGAGAAAGTGAATAGTGCTTCCAGGAGGGTGGGTGTGCGAGTGTGTGTGTGCGAGTGTGTGTGTGTGTGTGTGTGTGTGTGTGTGTGTGTGTCTATGAGGTTCTCCCAGCTGTATCTGCAGCTGCCTGAGCAACCTAGCCTCAAACTCGGGGTTGGGTGTGCTGTGGTTGTAGTCCGGTGGAGGTGACACTGCATGTTAGGGTCACCTCCCGTGGCCCCAGACCCCGTGGCCAGAGATGGCTCAGGCAGCTCAGAGGCATTGGCAGTTGTCTTCATTCTCCCTCCCTCGTTCCCTGGGGTCAGTCCGGCAGGCCCAGGGGCTGCTCTCCTTGCTTGCTCCTTTTGGTGGCTGGGGCTCCTTACCTGGCACCCTGTCCATCCAAACACTTCATTGCTGGGTCTCAGGCTCCAGAACTTTCTCTTTCCACCACCAAAATGGTCGTGTTCCAAAACCTGTAGTTCTCCCAGATAATCCCTTCCTTCACCATGGTGACAAATGACGAGTTAATGGATCATGTCAATGTGTTATCATGAGCTATTAGCCCTTCTCAGATACAAGTGTTTGTGTTTTCTCTGGGATGTGGGTTTTGCATCGAGACAGCAAGCTCTAGCCCAACGGCGTAATTAAGATGTTAGTCATTACCTGCAGGAAGGGAGGATTTGGTTGTTTTTGCTTGTTGATTGATCAGTTTTATTTAACTGTGGGTCTTTCAGTTACTCTTATATTATATAGGGAACCATCAAATTTTCTCATAGGGAAGATCGGCTTCATATTAGAGGAAAAGTGTTTCTAAGTGCTTCTGTAGTGTATTACTTGCGGGAAGAAGGTAGACAGTGAACATGCAAACACAGGCATAGTTAGATCTGCAGAAATGTGCTAAGTTTTACCTTTCAGCTACCTGGGTGTGGAAGTCTCTGTCCTTGGAGTCCTCCTAGCCGTCAAGGATGAAATGAGACTTCAAGATAAGAGCTGCTTGGGGACAGAAGGCTGACCAGTCTCTCAGAGGAGAAAGGCCTCGAGCACTTCCTACCCTGCATATATGTTGAGTTGAGCTCACACAGAGATACCTAGTGTGCACATAAAGCTCATCAATCAATGTCCAAAAAGCTACAGTCATGAAAAACTGACATCTACAGATAATAATTGAAGAAACCCAGGGACTTTCTCTGGTCAGGGCCGGTGGGATATGCTGACGCTGGAAGGTTGTTGAGGCTGTGTATCATGAAGGAGGGAGTTTCACTCCCTACGCTTTGAGCTCAGATGTCTAGTTCATACCAACAGGGCTATGGAACAAGCCTCAAAGGAAACAATGTACATTCTTTCTCAGGCCAGATTTGCCCCCAGGAGCCATCCGTTCCAGTACAAGGCTGCAGCTGCCTCTGGCATTGTTTCCAGGCTGAGTCAGGCAGGGAGAGCAAAGCAACCAAGAGATCAGGAGATTTCTTATGGATAGAGTGAGGACTCAGGCTATGACAAAGCTGAGGGGTGAGGGTCTTTCTGCCTCTTTTCTATAGTCCCCTAAGTCCTTCCCTGATGGCCCTTTTTGAGGCTGTGCCTGACTTAGGTTGTCCCTCCTTTAGGGATCGTACCCATCATTGACTAACCAGCCATCTTTTGGGGCCAAGCAGGGTGGAGTGAGGGAGGCAGGGGCCGTGCTCCTGCCCGGAGGATAGGTTCTGTCTCCTTAGTGGCTCATGGCCCCAAGGCCTTTTCACTCAGCCCTAGCCGTGGGACTCTTGTCCGTTAACGAGGCTACAGTCCTTGAAACCAGGCAGGATGGCTCCCAACACCTGGGCTTGAGTCAATCTGTTGTTCTGTGGGCAATTTTAAGCACTTCTCTCTTGTTCAATATCTCTTATCTTTATAAGAAAAAAGTCAAACTTCATTCATGACACAGAGTCACCTTGCACAGGTCTCTCTTGCCTCTGCCCTTTTGCTTTGGAATTAAATTTTTGTTTTTCCTGCCTTGAGCTTCCCCCTCTTTTCTTAGTTTACATTTTTGTGAAGCCTTTCCTAGAGAAAGAATAAAAATAAAGTGCCACTTCTAATATCAAAACTTTTCTTTATTTGCACATGCAAATAACTCACTTCCTGTGTGTTAAAGACAGTATTTTTTATTATATTGTGGTTTATTTGGAAATGAGCATTCTTACCTTCATTTTAAAAGATTTCCTAAGGCGGGTGGCAGTCCCTGTCTCTGAAATTTCCCTGGTTACAGCTTTACCAGGGTAACCTTTCAGAGGTATTTAGAACAGATTTCTGTGTTAAATATTGGACATGTGTAGGCTGGGGATGGGGGCTCTGTTCTGTGCCCGCATATTAGACCATTTTTTAAAAAGATTTATTTATTTTAGAGAAGGGAAGAGAGGGAGAGAAACATCTTGTGTGGTTGCCCCTTGCACACTCCGTACTGGGGACCTGACCTGCAACTCAGGCGTGCACCCCGATTGGGAATCGAACTGGGGACCCTTAGGTTCACAGGCCAGCACTCAATCCACTGAGCCACATCAGCCAGGGACATTAGACCATTTTTAAAAAGTCAGTGTGAAAGAGGCAGTAGTTCTTGCTCAGTAAACCAGGATGCTCTCATTCCTTGAAGCCTGAGCATAGTATGTTTGGGGAAAGGCTTTGGAGAATAAGAGGGAGCAGGAGTGACTCTCATTCATTTGCCATATTTTGGGGGGCCAGTGGTGGCTGAATGTTAACCCTTCTTCTGTCTAGCTATGATTATCATTATCATAATACAGAGGTTTGGTGGTACTAATTTTTGGAAGTTCTGCCAAGGGTTGCATAAAAATAGAAGTTCACCAACCTTGGCAAGATGGAAGAAGTGTGAGGAGGAGGAACAGATTGCAGGACTAGATGACCACCCACTACAGAATTATTAAGAATATCTCCAAGACAGAGAAGCCACTGTCAGAAGTGGGGAGAAAGATGTAACTATTTCTGCTGAGTAGTCTTCCACCACCCTGACTCACATTCAGTGGAGCTCTGTGGAGTTAGGATGAACTTGTGTAACTGTTGTCCTACTTCATAAAACTGTCATCTAAATAAATTACATAAAAATGTGTGACTCAGGAGGAATTGGCAGAGCAGAAAAGGGCAAGATCTGTAAGATGACAAATTTGAATTCAGGGGTTGGGGTAGAAGTAAAAGGTGAAGGTAATGCCTAATAACAGTGTCTGATAATCTTATGTGAATAGACCCTGAAATGCTCAGAGCTCGTAAAGGTTGCCTTTAAAATCAGGAGTCATTGGAAGCAGGTGGAGTCAGCTTTAATTTGGCCCCACAGGCTTGGCAGCATTTAAAGGTAACTCGCTGCATTTCCCTTCTGCCTTTGTCTCTTGTAGCATGCAGTCTGCTTAGACAGCGTTATGAGACGGGTGGCCACTAGCACTTTGGACACAGTGACAGCATCTCCTGTAGACTCTGGGTGAACTGTTCTCTGTCTTGTTGTGCAGGCCACACGCTTCAGGAGACGGTGACAGTGTCTGTGTGCCTCTGCTCAGAAGGCTACTCCCCGGTGACCATGGACTCCGGCTCGGTGACCTACGTGGACAACATGGCCTGCAGGCTGGCCCGCCTGCTGGTCACCCAGGCCGATCGCCTCACTGCCAGCAGCCATCAGACCTTGCTGACCCCGTTTGCCCTGATGATGGGAGCCCTGCCTGCCTTGGATGAGGAACTCGTACTGGCCCTGACCCATCTGGAGTTGCCCCTTGGATGGACTGTCTTCGGAAGTTCTTCACTTGAAGGTGAGTCTTTACCAGGAAATTTGCTTGTCTCCTCAGAATCTGTCTTACAACTTATTGTCTGTTTTCCTGGGTGGATTTTCCTGCCCACTTTTGGGCAGACCTCGATCTGATGTGGCCGGTTTCCCTGAGGTCCTGAGCTGCTCATCTTGGGGCTGGTGGGTACTACTCTGTTCCAGGGAGTGAAGAGCTGCCTCCGGAGGGAAGGGCTGTTCTTTGTGGAAGGCTCTTGAGCCCGCTGCTTTGGGCTGTGGCTCCACTTCCTTTGGCAGCTTTCTTGCTGGGAGATGGGGATATTGCAGCCTGTTTCCAAATAGGGACTGTCATCGAGCAATGAAGAGCATCGGCCAGCTCTGGAGGATGTATAGAAGAAATAGGGCCACGAAGGAAACATAACCATTGTGTTGACATCTTTTAAATTGTCGGTGTCACTGTGAGCATTCATACTATGTTATTTGTACTGACTTTAGGAGTTACCTCTGGATGCCCCCGTTTACTAAAAGACTGAACAGACTGTAAACACCAACCATTTGGAATCTGTGTGAACAGAGATGGTGTAGTATTGAGGCCCATTGTAGGCACCAGGCTCAACTGTCCATAGCTGCCGGTTGCGGTGATACGAATTCCCTGCTTTTGTTGGAAGCACAGAGGTTGCTCTGCAGTGGTTTTCTGACCACAGCGTGCGCTGTTGCTGCTTTTCTGGGTTCTTCCCATGACTCTAGTTTTTGTGGTTGGATAATGGTGTGTTCAAGAGTTTCTGCTTCCTGATGAAATCTGGTTACAGGTGGGTTTAAATTTGATCATGGATAACATTAAACATGCTGCGCTAGGTTAAAGAGGTGTGATTTTTGTAAACAGAATCATACGGTCAGAGTTACATTCGGAGAGGATCTCTGTTTCTTTCCTTTAATCAGGGTTATACTAAAATTCTCCCAGGCACTTAAGAATGATTCTCATTTCTTTTTTTTACACACATTACGTGTTTATTTAGACATATAGACATACACACATATATGGACACACATAAATGTTATAACATTTATGTATGTATGCTGAACTAAAAGTTTGTCATTAGTATTGGTATTTTTTTTTTAACACATCGTTGATAGTTTTTCTTTTTTTTTTTTGTAATTTTTTATTTTAGATTATTCAGTACAGTTTCTATCTTTTATTCCCATTCCAGCCCACCCACCCATCCCTCCCCACCTCCCTTCCATTTCCAAGCCCCGTAGTTTTGTCCATGTGTCCTCTATA
>CM052540.1:151664396-151731229 GCA_028533065.1 Trachops cirrhosus | reverse complement strand
CCGGTTGTCTCCATTTTCCTCCCACCATGCCCCCCCCCCCACCCCACTGGCCCCAGCCATCCCCACCTGCCACCCTCAACCCTGCCCCCTTTGGCTTTGTCCCTGTGTCCTTTATACATGTTCCTTGTCGACCCTTCCTACTTTTCCCTCCGTAATCCCCTCCCCTCCCTCTGTTTACTGTCAGTTTGTTCTTTATTTCAGTGTCTCTGGTTCTATTTTCCTTGCTCGTTTGTTCGAATGATTCTTATTTCTTAAGGCCTTGAATGAGAGACGTCAAAAGCCTAGTTCAGCATTAAACCATGTCTGACCCTTGTGTGCTGCACCGTATGGGAGCTGATGGATATGTACACAGGGTGGCTCCCCAGGGGAGTGGGTGGTGACTGTGCAGCTCACTGTTGTCCCCAAGGACCTAGCAAAGGGCTCAGGACATAGCAGATGTTCCAGAAGCATTTGTTGAATGAATGAAGGTTGTATCCTTAGACCTTTAAGGAGTCATGCATCATTGTTTTAATTCTCCTATGTACGTACAGGGTTGGGCAAAAGTAGGTTTACAGTTGTGAGTATGTGAAGCACAGTGTTTATTCTTGTATTATTATTTATTAATTATTGTATTATTTCTATTATAAGTGTAAACCTACTTTTGCCTGCCCCTGTATATAGAAGGAAAAAATGTTTCCTGGCAAAGAAACTTTATTTATATTTATACACACATGTGTATATTCATATGTATACATGGATTATATACATGGATATATTCATATGTTAATTTAATTATATACATGTTATGTACATATACTCATTCATACATATATGTAATTGAAAGCAGGTCTGGCTGCCTGCCACTATGAAAGAGGCAGGTCCTGATGTAAAGGAAAGTGGTTTATTTTCAGGGGCCAGCAACCTGGAAAATGGGGGGAGCTCATGTCTCAAAGCCCATCACCTGGGAAGATGGGGGACTTGTGTCACAAATTCCATCTCCACCTCTTAGTGGAGGCAGAGGCTTTTACAAGGAGAGAGAGGAGAGCAGAACAAAGAGGTCAAAGGAGGGGGTGGAAGAGCTCCCTACGTGCAGATGAGCACAGTCCATTCCAATAAGCAAGTGATGGTCCGGTGTGCGTCATCCTGATCCTCGATTAAAGGTTATCAAATTTCCTGGAACTTGGATGCCTGAAGGTCAGAGTCTGTATCTTTTGAAGTTAGTTCCTAGGATTCTTATACAAACATGCTGTTTATCTGTAAGCCACGCATTAGTCAGAGTCGGCACTTACAGAAACAATGTCAAAAGAATGGTGGGGTGGGTTACAGTTTCCCACTGTTAGAATTTTCCACTGATTGATGTATGTGTATGTATCTATATCATAGGTATATCTATCTATAGATATAGATAGATATACATAAATAGAGATATATACATATATAGATATAGATAGATATACCTATAGATACAGATATATATATAGATACACACACACACACACACACCTATATATCTCTATAGATACACACATGCATGTATATGTTTTCTGGCTAAGGAGCTTCATTTTCTTATGTTTTCTGGCTTAAGAAAAAAATTCTGACAATAATATTTGAGGTGTTTTATTATCACAAGGCAGATCCATTTTAACAAAAACTTAAAGCCTTCATGATTTCTCACCAGTGGCTCCACTCAAGGCCGTAAGTGAAGATCCTCGAGGCTCAGAGAGAGGCAGCGGCAGGCCAGGTCCAGGGCTCCTTCGCCAGCCAGCAACTCCCTCTGCTTAGCAGCGTAGAGTCTACAGTGGTTCAGTTTGTAAAATGGCAGATTATTGAACGTATGGAACGTTATAAATCTACATGAATAGCTTAAACTAAGATTCTCCAAAATGGGATTTATGTCATCCACATACTATGTTTATTTTTCATCCCAAAACTTTGAAATAAATGAAGGTTTCCTAATATTTAACCTGTGGATTGACAATAGTGCCCGCATGCAGGGCTGCTGAAGACGGGGCCTTGTGAGCGTCACTCAGTCACAGGGTCGCCAGGAGCGGGAGCTGACTCGACATACGCAACGTGCACGGTCGGTGCTGGGAGTGCCTGTGTGATTAGTTTTGCTTAAAACACGTGATCAAATACGTTTGGAGAATACTGGGTTACCCCTAAGTAGCTAAGGGTCATCTTGTTGCCATTTTCATTGCTGTTTGGAGATGTATTCTTGTTTTCCAAGCCTCCATCATCATGACGTTTGGTTTATTCATATCCTCGGTGACTTATGCCACCAAGGGGTCCTTGCTGACCTCTCTGCCACACTTACTTAGGTATATGTATTTTCATGAGAGGAAAATGGAGCCGTTCCTTTTTTGCGGTTTGACATTGTATTCTCTGGGAGAACAATTCTAGTGTCATAGTCATTAAGAATATGTGCTCCAGAGCCAGGTTCAAATCCTGGCCCTGCTGCTTCCTGGTTCTGAGACCTCATGGGCAAGTTATTTTTGTTCTGATGCCACAAAGTTACAGTTTCTAAAATGAGGCACAACAGTACCCATTTCATTGGTTTCTTGTGGTGGTTAAATAAATAACATCTGCTGAAGCTTCTAAACAATGTCTGAACATCTAAGTTCTCACTATAAGTTGACGTGTGTTTGTACACAAATGGATTTCAATATACAGAGAATATATTGTATTGCATATGTGGAAAGTGCAATTGCTCTGGACAAATGAAGCTACAGGCAAAGCAGTATAATCCTGGTTATTGTAAACAATTCCTTGAAGATTTCTAGAACTTTTTTAGACTTTCTGTAAGAACAGTTTGTAGTACTGGAGGTAACATTACCTGCAGCCTAGACTTGTAACGGAGCTTCTCTGAACCACCAGTGTTAAGGGATAGGATTAACACTCCTTTTTCTTTCTGCTCCTTGAATGGATGGATTTCACTACGGTCTTCAAGTTCGCTGATCCTGTTTTCCACTAAGCTAGTCTACTGTTGAACCCTTCTGTTGTGTTTTTCATTTCGGTGATTATATCCTTCAGCTCTGTGATTTCTGTTTGGTGCTCTTTAATGTTTTCTGCCTCTTCCTTGAAATACTGTGTTTGTGCATTGCTCTCCGGACCTTGGTAAGCATCTTTGTGACCATTTTAAACTCTTTATCGGATAAATCACTTATCTTCATTTCATTAAAATCAGTTTCTGGATTTATCTTTTTATTTGAAACATATTGTTTTGTTTCTTCACTTTCCTTGTCTTGCTGTTGGTGTCTGTGCATTAGAGAAAGGAGGCATCTCTCCCAGTCTTGACAGACTGGTCTTGTGTAGGAGATGAACCTCATCAATCAGCCCAAGCTCTTGGTTCCTCTTAAACCCTTTGTGATTGTTCATGTCGCTGTCTTTGTTTTTAGTGGGCTGCAGTCCTTGAGTGTCTGCCAAGACCCATTAGTGCCACCACCACCACCCCCTCCCCCCACAAGGAGAGGATCTTAGTAACACCTAGATCTGGGCCGACTAGAAGGCAGAAGCTGGGAAAGTATGCAGTCAGACCCCTTCCAGGGAAAAACTAGGAGATAGGCTTTTTTTTTGTTTTGCTTTGCTTGCTCCTTCTGTGTGGAACTTTGGAGGGATAGCCATAGTGAGTGTTCATGTGTGTAGCCAGTAGCTGCTGCTTTATCCACTATCGTCCTTGAGAATGCAAGCCCCATTGGCTATCAGAGCCAGGTGATCTGGGAGTCTGTCCCTTGAGTGGCATCAGACATGTACACAAGATCCTTCCAGAGAGGCTTGTGATCTGGCTTTATTTTTGGAGTGAGCTGGAGTGAGGAGGGGAAATGTGCCCATTGGTTCCTGGGTCCAGGCAGCCCCTATATGCATGCTGGTTAGAAACGGGACCCCCAGGCAATAGTTTGTATGCAGTCAGATCCTTCCAGGGAAAGACTGGAAGCTGGGCGTTTCTGCCTGCTCCCTCTACACTGAGCGCTGGGGAGATGCCATTGTGCATCTTGTGTGACCATTAAGAAATGCTTCTTTGTTTGCTATAGTCTGTAGGACATGGATACAAGCCCCTTTGGCTTTTAGAGCTAGATGATTTGGAGGCCTGTCTCTCAGGTGGGAGCCTTAAAAGTTGGGGTACTAGATGTGTGATCCAAACCTTCACTACTTAGGGAGAAGCTGGGAGTTGTGGGTTCCCTGTGGCTTGTATGGCTTTACGTTGGGATGGGGCCGTTGAGAGTGTGTCTCAGCCTTCCCTACTCGTTTCAATGTGGGCATCTTCTCGTTCATCTGACATTTAGGGGTCATTCAGATAGCTTCAGATTTCTCTCAGGGAATTGCTCTGTGTACAGCTGTCCATTCGCTGCTTTGATGGGAGGGGGATGTCTCCATTTTGGTTTCTCTTCTTTAATTTAGTAGAGTTTCATTCTAAGCAGTTTACAATCTCTTATGTGCTCAGTGCATCTTTTTCTAGTTTACATACCTCATTAATGTTGCTTGTCTTCAAGGTAAAGGAATTATGGGAACAAAAAAGAAAACTGAGGCATGGGGCCCTCTGGAGTTTATCACATGTTAGTGGAAGGGATGTCGTAACTGGAAAAAGTTTTTTCCTAGTAATTATTTATTCTAATACTTATCCAAAAACAGTTTAAAGCTTCACTATTCACACTTGTTAAAAAGTCTTTGTGTTTATTTATTTATGCTTTTTTGGAGGGTATAAATGGATGTTAATGAATATCGATTTCTGTAATGATTTTGTCATGGAAAAGTCTGATTGAAGCATTACTGTATTTCCTTGCATTTTATAATAAATCCTTTTTTTCCCCTTAATCACTGCGCATTATCAGGAAGGCTGAGATCCTGGAGAAAGCCCAGAGTCGGAATGGACTGTGTGTCTCTTAAAGAAAAGCAGAGCCGTTCTTGGCCCTGCATCCTACCCATCATTACTCATGGTGCAACCTTGTTATGTGTTCTAGGGAAGGAAATGTCCTGGGTTTTATTTAATTTTGTGCCATAAATAAAATTGGATTTCTATTTTGTAAAATTAAACCCATTTTTTCTATAAAGGAGCTTTCATGATAAAAGCTTTTGCGGGTCTTAGGACCCCGAATTTGCAGTAAAACCTTGAATACTTATAATCAATAAAATTTCATAATTTATCTTTTTTTGTTTGGGGTTTTTTGCTTATTTGTTTTTTCAACAGAAATCTTTCCTCAGAGATTGATGTACTTTTGAAGGTTAGGTTAATGAGGATAAAATATTCTGTTTTCGTCTATTGGTGCTTGGATAACTTTTGAGTTAAAGCCTTGCCTCCCGGTTCAACTGCATTTTCCTTCACTTGTGTTCCCAGATGCTTGACATGACTAGCAAGCATCACGCTTTCCATCACCACTGGGGAGGCTGATAATTGAGAAAAGCACCCAGAGGTACTACAGATGCCATCTAGGAGGACTGATAGCATGGCCCCGGGGACATAGTAGCTCCTCTCCCAATGGAAGAGGTAGAGCTTGTCCTGTTTAATTTTTCTGATTTAAGAAAAAAACCCACTTGCTTAAAAAAATCCATATAGAGGCTTTCATATACATTTATACTTACAAACTAAGATATAGCAACAATTTGCAGATCCAAGACTTTTTTTTCCAAAGTAAATTACTGTTATTTTGAAAAACTGATTTGGACTTTTTTGCAGTTCTCTAGGTAGAAGTAGTTCATATGTTCAAAGGTCTCCTCGTAGGCTGAAGTTCTTTGTTGTAGAAGAGATGGAAGGCTTCATTATACCAATTATAAAACCGTAACAGGATCGTTTTTTTCCCCAGCTTTCAAGATAAAATTGGCATGTAACATTGTATAATTTCAAGGTATACAATGTGTTGACTTTGATACATTTACATATTGCAAAATGATTATCACCATAGCATCAGTTAACACGGCCATCCCATCACATAGTTACCATTTTCTTCTTGTGGGGAGAACATTTAAGAAAGGCAATATCATGAATTAAATCTTCAGGGCAAATATTAACATCTTTAGTAAAACAAAGACAATTTTATGTTAGATTGCTCTATCAAGTTTGAAGAGGTAAACTTTCTTCCTGCCTTTATAATTAATTCTATGAATGGAAGAAGTTTTTAGGGTTTTTAGGGGAAGAAGTTTTAAGCCAACTGAGTTTTTGCAACTTTTCTGCAGGGCTATCTTGGGCACAAAGTTAAACACAGCTGACGTATTTAAAAAGCCAACTTTTCATTCTTTAGATGTATGGTTGGTTGGAGAGCTGTCCCCAAGGACAGTTAACTGTTGGAACTGGTAGGACCTACTGAAGGTAGTTTACAGGATTAATTATTTTAATCATTGATTCCAAAGGTCACATCTAGAGTATGGTTCTAACTGTGCAAGTAACATCAAAGGAGTTCTAGCAACCACAACAGATTTAAACTTGACTCCGGAAATCAGAGAAATGTTTTTTTAGTTGTGGAATCCATGTGATGAGGGCAAGTCCAAGCAGAGTTCCTGTGCCCACACGAGGCATGGCGTGATGAATCGTGAGCTCAAAGGAAAAGTAAAAACCTTGTCAGGGACCCCAGTTTAATGTATAGGTTATGTAATATGATGCTGTTACTAAGAAGAAGGCTGGTTAGCATGAGGCTTTGTTTTATTAATAGAGTCTTCATAAATTATTTCCCTTTGAAGGAGAATGTTTGTTTTTCTACACTTCAGAACTAAGGGGGAAAAAGGAAAGCCATGCAGAGGGCCGAAAGGACTTCAGAAGAAAGTTTATAACAGGAGGGGTTATTCAGTAACTGTTAAAATGTTGTCCTGATGGCTTAGCGTTCTCTCAAGGAGTTTAAGAGCAGTCATAATATTTCTTCTTATCTGCAGGAAAAGCTATTAAGTGAGAAATAACAGTTCATTACGAAAGACTCAGTGGGAACTGCCAAATTTCTGTGACATCTACGTCTTGTTTCCAGCCACATACCCGAAACCATCACCTTCTTTCTAGGCAACAGGAGAAGGGATGCGTGGGCCAGCAGTGTTTGACAGGGGAAAATATCTGCTTATCTTTCTTTGAAGAGAGGAAAGAGATCCATCACTAGTAAGAAGCAAGATTTTTTTAACACTTGAAACGGAGCAGGTGGTTTTGTCCTTGACAACCATTTGCTGGCTGTAGAAACAGAAGGAAAGAGAGGGAAGCTCTGTCGGTCGGTCGGCCCTGACGGGTGCTCCCGGCCTCGCCAGAGGGTGGCGCACTGGACGTGGCCCACGGCCTGTGTGAAATGCCATCTTTGTTCTTCTGCCCTTGGACTTTGTACTGGAGAGCAAGTTTTTAGCGTCAGCTGAAATACCAGTGGGTAGAAACCCATAAAGGACAGAGTTATTTAAAAATACAAATTTCTAGGTTTTAAAAAACCTTTCCCCAAGGGGTTTTAAATGAATACATTATGGGTATGACTGATTCTGGGGTTTTAATATATTTTTTGGAAATCTTGACATATTTCAAGCAGTGGTATATACACCCTGTATTACTTCCTAGCCTTCTATCACTTTGGATAGTATCTGAAGGGATAAATATACCCATACTTTCTTTTCTGACATTTAAAACTGGTACTATGTTCCTTCAGTTGCTACGGTAACCCACTGGATAGGTGCCAGTGGCAGACAGGCTGTTGTTTAAAATCGGTCCAATGGCGAATCAGTAACATTGTTTCCCAGCCCTTAGCTGTGCACGTGCATACAAATCTGCATCATTTGTGAAGTTCCGAATCTTTAATTTAAACACATTTTCTGTGTCTTCCATCCATTTTTAAGCTTTTCTATTTTTTTAATCCTCCCCTGAGGACATTTTTTTTTTCATTGCTTTTAGAAAGATTGGAGGGAAAGAGAGAAACATCAATGATGAGAGAGAAGCACTGATCAGTTGCCTACCATGTGCTCCCAGACCAGAGATTGGTACCTGGACTGGGGATCGAACCCGCAACCTAGTTATGTGCCCTGACTGGGACTCAAACGCGCTGCCCTTAGTTATGGGACAACACTCCAACCAACTGAGCCACACTGACCAGGGCTAGCTTTTCATTTTTAAGGAATGGCTTTGCTGGAAGTAAAGAATTCAATACAGAATTGAACTTAAGGAAAAGGGTATTTTTTCCTCCATCAGTTAAAGTTGTAGCTCATCTCCACAGAGTTTAGCACTTCTCAGTCTGAGCCTTTGGACTTGCAGCTTGGCTTTCAGTGCGAAGGCAGTGAGGGGACCCTGTCTGCTCGCAGGTGAGTGGCCAGTTTTCTGGTTGTGCTTGGTATCAGACTCACACTGCAGATTTCAAAAGGCCCTTTCCACTGCAGATCTGATCCATCTACACTTTTTCTACTTGTCAATAATGAAATTAGGTTGCACTGTATTTCATTTGTCACTGAAACAGAACAAGGTTTCTGGCAGGTTAACGGGAGGGTGCCTGGGATGTGCAGGGAGAGCAGAGAACGCCTGGTGCATTTAGGTTGTCAGCAAATATCTAATGAAGGCGTGAGTGGTGGATATAAATCACAGCCTTGAAGAAATATTAACAAATGAAAAAAATCGTTGCACAGTCTGGGAAGGGTGTATGACATGACTGCTGCTGATGGCACCTAACCGCCGCCTGAGGCGTGGGTTGAAGCCCATTTGTCTAAATGGCACATCTGGTGTTTTACACTGGTGCAATTACAGTGCTTCCTAGGCAGACAGCTAGCTCCCTTAAATTATGCTTTTAAATTATAAACAGAGGAAATCTGTTTTCAAATATACCACATATCAATTTAGCGACTGCTTATTATATTTCTGTATTAAAAGATCAGACAAATGTATGTGACGGATAAGTCCCCCAACACTGGCTTTCCTAGTTCTTGAGGACTCTGTCTCATGTAGTATTTTTATTATTGCCCCCTGACAATCCCGCAGGGAAGACTGGGCAGATTTCACTTTCCTTTTACAGATCAGGCAACTTAAAATTGAGAATTAAGTGGTCTGCTTAATTCAGTGGTGCCAAGCCCAGAGTCTCAGGTGAGCTAGTGCTAAAAGACCTGGCTCCCGATGGCCTCCAGGAGTTGGGTTATATAGGGGAGAAATCACTCATCACGGTGGCTAAAGGAGTTGGGGTTGTGAGCTCTACTGATTGGCTGGAGCCAGGGCAGGGAGTAGTTGTATCAGGTCATGATGTCAGCCACAACGTTGTTCTGACTGGTTCCATGAGGGTGGTTGGTAGGGTTGTGGGACTGGGGCTGATGTTATCTTTAGCTTGGTCAAAACTCTCTTTCTGTGATCAACAGAAACCTGAGGCTTTGTTCTCAAGATATTTTGATACTAACCAAAATTTGATGTCTTAAGGACTTAATGAGGAAGGATGGAAGTGGGTGGACAGAAAGGAGAAAGCGTCGTGTTAAAAAATGGGGCCCTTTCATGGTTACAATGTGTGGCTTTGGAAGCCAGAGTGGGACTTATTTAATTTCATGAATTGGATTTATGTGAATTAAAAAAAATGTTCTTCATAAACTTACAGTATTGAATATATTTTTAAAAAGATTTTATTAATTTTTAGAGAGTGAGGGGAAAGGAAGGAGAAAGAAAGGGAGAAAAACATGGGTGTGAGAGAGAAACATTGATTGGTTGCCTCTCATACATACCTCTACTAGGGACCGAACTTGCAACCCAGGCATGTGCCCCGACCAGGAATCGAACCAGTGACCCTTCACTTTGTGGGATGATGCCCAACCAACTAAGCCACACTGATCAAGGCAACAGTGTTGAATACATTTTAGTGACTCCACTTAGAAGTTGTGAAACATTACTAAACCCTGCAGAGTACGATAGAACTACTTCTGAGTTAACTTGTGTTTAGAAATATCATTTGCTTCTAGATTATTGCCCCTATCATATTTTAGCTTAATTTTAAAACTATTTTAAATACGTTAATAATTTTTAATATTTTGCTCAATGTTTGAGGTTATATCCTGGCTTACCAACAAGTAATATGAATTTAAAATAACTTGCAAAAGTCAAACAGAACCAGAGACTTGGAAATAAAGAACAAACTGACAGTGACAAGGGGTGGGGGAAGGGGGGTAACAGAGGAAAGAAGGGGAAGGGGCAAAAAAAGGAACATGAACAGAGCACTCATGGGCACGGACAATGGGGGGGATTGACTGGAATTGAGGTGGAGACAGGGTGGGGATGAGCAGTGGGGAAAAAGGTGGGAGAACTGCAACTGAACAACAATAAAAAATATTTAAAAATTTAAAAAACACTTGCAAAAGTCACAAACAGCCCTGGCTGGGTAGCTCCGTTGGTTAGAGCGTCATCCCCATAGGCCAAGGCTGTGGGTCTCTGTTCAGGGCACATACAAGAAGCAGACAATGAATGCCTCATAACAAACTGATGTCTCCCCCTCTCCCTCTCTCTCTCTCTGCTCTCTCTAAAACATCAATTAGAACAGTCACAAACATTTTTTTTTGTTCTTACTCATTTGTGTAACTTTTTACCTAAGAGATCTTAAGAGCTGATTGGGAAGACAGAGGTATAAAAAGAAAGCGTAGATAAATGTTTGTTAACCACTGATTTAGTTAAGGTAAGGGATCCCAGCCCTGCCTTTGCATCAGAATCACTTGGCAATCTTCAGAAAAGATTGATGCTTGGACCCCACCCCGGAAATTCTGCTTTAATTGTTCTGGGGAGGCCCTTGAACACAACGTGAGTTTTGGTAGGGAGCTGGGAGTAGATGGGAAGAGACACCAGGTGCTACTGAACTGCAGCAGCACCACCATCCTCATCTTTCCCTGCTCACGTTTCCTTTTCCTGTTCAGAAGTATTATGCTGATTTTTATAGTAACCATGTCCTTGCTTTTCTTTATAGTTTTACTACTTACGTATCCACAAATAATATGGTTTGGTTTTCACTTTTTTAAACATCATGTTAGTTGAAATCTATTCTGTATATTTTTTATGACTTTTTCTCTTCAACATTATAATTAGAGTTCTTAGTTTCTTCTATGTGAGTCTGTAATTCATTTTTGTTAGAATACTAGTGTATGATTTTACTACAAGTTTTTCTGTTGATGGACATTAAGATCACTTCTGTTTTTCACCATTTTACATTTCAGGGCGCGTTTTCTGATGCATAAGATGTACAGTCCTCAGTAGGTTTTATGTGTAGGAGCGGAACTGCTTGGTCATGAGACATTAGTTTCTTTCTCTGTTTACCTTTTAATTTTATTTTTTAATTGAACTTACTGGGGTGACATTGGTTACTAAAATTATATGGGTTACAGGTGTACAATTCTATAACATACCATTTGTATGTTGCATTGTGTGTTCAGCACCCCAAGTCAGGCCTTCCTGTTTTGTCACCATTTATCCCGTCTGCCTTCGTACTCCCCCCACCCTTCCCTCTGGCACCGTGCTGTCCAAGGGATTGCACTAATTTTTATTCTCTCCAGTAATGAATGTGAGTTTATGAGGGTTTGGTGATTTATTTTTCAATCTTCCAAACTGAATTGTTTGCTAATTAAAAGGCGTAGTCAAGCCTTATACAGGTATGAGAATGACCCTAAATTTGGACTGAGCGGTGAATAAAATCACTTTCCTTCAGTAATAACCAAACAAACCGCACGGCCAGTCTGCTCTCGTGTCTCGGGCACTCTGGAAGGTCCCCGTGTGTGCGCTGTATCACACACATCCTTCACCCTAAAAGCCCAGGGCAGGGATGGACACTCGTAGGACCTCGGGCCTTTGCTGTGACAGCCTCGTTTTCCAGGCAGAGAACCTGAGGAATGGCAGCCCTGGGGGCTTGGGCGTGGGGCCGCCTTCCCTGTCTGGGGCAGATGAGCCTCTTTTGGGGCCGGGTGACTTTGCTCCCAGGATGTTACAGCTCATACCTTTTAATGTTTGCCATTAGAGCAAGTCTTAGTAATTCTGTTGTAGTTACAATTAGTTCAAATAACTCCAGCTAAAGAGGAAGGTACCTATTTATTTGGAGGGGGGGGAGATTTCATTTTAACTGAACACCTCCACCTCTGCCAAATTGTATAACCCCTTCAAATCTTGTTTTCCTAACTGCTGTTTCAGAATCTGAAACTCTGTAACAAGGGGAATAATTTATATATGTCATGATGTTTCCTGTTTCAAGCTGTTTGCCTGATTCTGCACTCTGACCTTTTATACTAAATGAGAAAGCACACTCTTAAAACATTTGCCCAGCTTTTTATTTTTATTTTTTCTTTAAATATTAGAAGGTCTCTCTTCCCCTGCCTTCCCATCTCGCCAGGAAGAGGGTAGATTCTGAAGAAGGAGGGGTGGGGGGAAGGGGTGAGAGCGCAGTTCTCTCTCATTGAACAAGATGTGAGGATGGAGCCAGGGAGGAGAGAGCAGGCCGCTGGACCGACAGAGCAGGCCTGGGAGGCTGGCTTGTGGAGGGAGCAGCTTCTCCTCACTCCCTGCGGGTCAGCTGAGTACAGAGAACGACAGCTGAGGAGTGAGGGTACTCAGGGCATTGTCCCAGGCCCTGTAGGGGGTACCATTGACATGGCTGACATCATGCTTCCTTTATCAATGGTATTGTTTTAAAAGGGAATGCAAAAGGTTTAGATGTTCCCTGTTAGTCCTTTTTTCTTGGAAGAAAGTTGTTTCCTATATAACTGTGGGACACCCTCAGTAGATTCAGATGGGGATCAGTGACTTAGAAATTCCATCCTAGTGTGACTGGTTTCAGCCGCAGCTGGCAGCCATGGTGGGGCGTGTACATGTGTGAGTGTGTGTATGAGTGTGTATGTGTGTGTTTTGCTACCTGACCCTCACAGCCCTCTTCCTGATTATTATTTAAGAAGAAAACAAATGGAAGTGTTATCCAACATGCTTTGTTGGGAATCTGGTAAGAGTAAAAAACCTACTTTCTAATAAAATAGTTTTAAATCCTTCAAAATTTAAAGGATAAAGTAATTAATGGTCAGCTATTTAATAGACATTATAACTCTTTTGAAGATATCAAGTATCTTCAAATGTCTGCCGGGGGTGGGCCACCTTCTGTTTTTAGGCGTTTCGTCATTCCAGGTGCTCCCTTCCTGGGGGCATCTGTGCCGTGGCACACAGACGGGCGATGGGACAAACACGGTGAAGCCAGTGGCACTTCACTGGGGGGGCTCATCTACATAGTTAGAGTGTAAGGCCTTCTATTCACTGATCTAGATACAGAAGTAGCAGTATAAATGGGTTAAAAATGTGAGCTAAGCAGCTTTCTTTTGCGTCCCTGTGCGGTAAACCATTTCCCGGTGGTTGCGCACGAAGGCTTTGTTGGGTGCTGGCTTCCCAATGGTGTCCCCCCACCTGCTCGTAAGGCAAAGCCGGGTTTGTTGCACGCTGTGGTGAGGGAGAGCTCCACCTCCGCAGATCCTTAGCAGTGTCTCCAGTGGGTAAGGCAAAGGCGGCATTTACGGAGAGCTTGAGTTTTGGTTTGATGAGAGTCTTTTAATGCAAGGGGTGATGGGCAGGGAGAGGAGCTTGGTTAGGAGTGGGTATGGATCATGATGTAATAAACTCTGGTTTGAGGGCTTAAAAACTGTCTGTTGAAGAGTTGGTGGGTCCTAAGGAAGTTCTCATAGTGGACAGTCAGTCGTTTGCCTGGGTAAGTAAGTGGAATAATAAAGTTATGCTACTGCAGACAATGAGATAGTAAGATCACATTAATGCGGACAGTCAGCCGTGTGGAGAAGTAGGTGGTTTTTGTCCTCCGTGTCTAAGTTGTGTGTGGGAGTGTGTATTTTGTGGTCTGAGTTTAGCCAAGAGGTATCACAGGCAGAACTAAGGAGAGATGCTCCAAGTAGCAGCTGTGGATCCAAATTGCTATAGTTACTAAAAGCTAACTCCCATGGGTGCTTGCCAGGGAAAGAGCCAGTGGTCATTGATTCATTCATTCAATACGCAAATATTTATAGAGCACAGAAGACGTGTCAGGCACTGCGCTGGGAGAAAAGACAGACCAGCCCCTGCCTCTCAGGCCTGTCACCCAGCGAGATGCAGTGCTGTCTGGACCTCTTTCAGGTTCCAAACGCAGCAACCCGTGGCTTGCCTGCAGGGCGGGTGTATCTCAGAGTGCTGCAGCGTGCCTCTTCCAACCCGCCACGAGTGTCAGAGTTTTCATGTTTAGCTGGTTAAGATTAGGCTTGTCTGAAGGCGTGTCTTGATGTCTGTGGAATTCACGGGCCTCGTTTTTTTAAAAATGTAGGCAAATTTGTTCTTTTACATTTCCAACGTAATGTTTATCATGGGCCACTGTGTTCCAGGCACTGTGTCACTGCAGTAGAAAAACAGGTGGACGAACTCTGTACAAATCACGCAATTTAAACATGCACACAGGACTGAGGTTTTGACAGTCAGTTGCCATTCATCTCCACTAATACCAAATGACTTCAGTTTGCCAAACAGGATGATGGGTGTTAGGAATACAAAACTTCCAGGACCCCCTTAACCTGTAAGATGATATAGTTAGGAAACAACCATAATATATAGCGGCAAACACCATAATGAAACCAGACACACAGAGCAGCCAGGAGCTGGGCTGGCTTTGGCAACACTGAAATAATCCCACAGATCTAACGGATGGATGAGGTTCCAGGGGAACCACAGTCTCCAGTCTTCTGGACACGTGAAGCCCATTTCTGTCCCAGTTTCTCATCATGAGACAGCACCTCCAAGGACAAAGGGTGGGAACGGAGGCTGTTTCCGCGTTGCCTCTGAGAGCCTGTCCGGCTGGCGTAGCACATGCCCCCTGACAATGTCTGTTTCCACAGGGCGGTCTGCTCCTAGCGCTTGTTTTCCCTGGATGGCGTTACTCCAGGGGTGTAAGTGATGCACACACGCACCACAGTGTGTGGAAAGAGCATTGTACCAGCAATGAGCGGACCTGCCCTCAGCACCCACCGGCTTCCTGACCTTGGATAAGTCACTGACCTCTCCACATCTGTAAAATGGGCTGTTTGGATTAGATGTTTGTGAGGGCTCCTTCCAGCTCTGGCATTCTTATTGCGTCTAAGACATGGTCTCTGATAAAATGTATGAGACAAAATTTGTAAACAGAGGGACTCATCCGTGTCTGTCTTCATTTCAGTGCCTGTGCACAGAGAGTCTCTCCTGCACCTGGCTGTGAGATGGGGCCTGCCGAAGCTTTGCCAGCTCCTCGTGTGTCTCCCGGGGGGAGTTCAGGCCTTGGCTTTGCCCAATGAAGAGGGTGCCACGCCAGTGGACCTAGCTTTAAATGGTGGACACTCCAAGCTGGTTGAAGACATCACAAAGTGAGTTTGGCTACTTGGTCGTTTCTTTCTTATTCTGTTTTTATGAAGTCTGCCAAACATGATGGAAAAATCGAAATACTCAAACCACAAGGTAATATTGGTTTACGTTTTACCATTAGTACTCGTGTACAGAGTACAGAGATGTGTGTGTGTACATATACATATATGTGCATATATGGGTGTGTGTATATGCATAGTACACACGCAGGTATTCAGATGTATTTGGTGTTAATACTTCATGCGGGAGAAGGAGTTAAAGTCTCAAAAGTCTTTTCAGGGAGCTGTATTTACTAATAACCCCCAACCCCTACTTATCTTCCAGGTTTCAGCCTAAATGTCACTTCTTCAGGGGGGCCTTTCATGTTATGGTCTTTTATGATTATTAATTCACAATAGTAATTGTGATTAAAGGGATTAAAATTATTCACTAGATTAATCATAATTTAGAATGTTATGTATGTAATGATTATCTAATTCATATATGTCTCCCTCCTAAATCACCTGAGGGCTGAAAGTATCTGTTTTACCCACTGCGGTGCTCAGCACATAATATTTATGGAAAGAACATAAAATAATATTCACTGTTGAATCAATGAATAATAGACAAACCCTAAAATATTAGAAAGCCAATGGATGATTAGCAGGATCTAGTGAAATAATAAAAGAATAAACTGAAGAATTTAATTCTTTTTGAATATCTAATTGAATAAATAAAAGAAATAAATTGTCAACTATTAAGTTATCCATGTTGATAATGATATCCACACTTTTAAAGAAAAATGAAGGTACTGTTTGTTACTTAGAATGGTTTTAGATCTGTCACTCAAGTTATAAAAGGGGGATTCATATATGGTAATTCTCTTCACTTAACATGTAGTAAAAACCCCAGATAAATGGGAGAGTACATTAAAAATCACAAAATGCTACATAAATATGAAATGTTGTTAGAATTATTATAGTATTAGTGGGCTGGTTTTTCTTGTTTGGCTCGTGGAACTCAATGTAATTAATTTCTGGTTGTATGATACATAAGTGGACATTGGAGTAGAAGTCAGAGCTTTGTGGTTTCTTTCCTCCCCCATTTGGTCACCAACCAAGGAAAGAGCCCGTCCACAGAGAATTGCCCCCCCCTTTTTTTTGGCTCTGACATGACCCCACTTCCTTGGCTAAAAGGGGAAGGCAGGACTGCTCCTTTGACTTAGTCATTGTTACACTGAGATCCTGGGGGCGGCTGACTTCTTCATCCGTGGTGCCTTTTATTCTTTCTGCTCGGTACAAGACCAGGGGATATTATGTGTTTTAAAAGTTTGCACATTAATAAATCCATTTATGGATGGGATTAGTAGTAGACTGTAAGCAAAATTTAGAGCTTTTCTCCATTAATAGCAACGATCAGATTGCTCAGGCTTAGAGTTCATTTGCCTCAGGGGCTTCTCATTGGAATAAGTTGTTTCCTGGAAGATTCTGGAGTCCCTCCCTGCCGACAATTAGTGTCAAGAGCTTAGGAAGATGCCCCAAATATTAGAGTAAGTGCCCCTTATGAAGATCCTTGGTCACTTCATGTGATGAGATAACATTTATTTGATTGGAAATACACTGTGTTTTTATAAAGCAAGTGCTCATTAACAAAATGAGGTCTTGGCTGAGAGGAAAGAGGCAGAGAGCTAGTTCCGAGCAGTGAGGACCCCGGGAGCAAGCTGGTGGGGTGTGACAGCATGCTGAGGCGGGCTGTCATCTGGGAGCCACTCGTGTTTTCCTCCCGAGGCTTCTCCCTGTGTTTACTGCATGACCTTCTACGCCCTCCAGAACATTGTGATATTAGCCATGAAGCCTGCATGTAGCTAATAAATGTGTGATTGCTCTCAGCCAAAACAGAGCAGAAAATAAGCTGATATTCAAGAATTGAGTTTGGGAATATTGCTCCTTTGTTTATGAGTGCGTTCAAGAATATAGCGCAATCAAATTTTCGCAGGTTTCAATTTGCATGAGAAAATGATTTGCAGTAGTCAGCCAGTGTGTTTTGAATATCTCCCTTGTTTGTAACATCCAAACCTTGCCACGTTCCCTGGAGATCGTGTCTGTTTTCCACTGTAATCACCTAATAAACTGGTGGCTGCTGGCTAATTTGTTCTGCTGCATGTGGCCCCATTAAAGGGAGAGGCGTCTTTTCAGATTGAAAGGAGAACGAAATATTGAGGTAAAGTACCAGATTTAAAAGTCAGTGCTATTTCATTATTTATATAAATCTTTAACATACATAATTGTGTGAATGGCTTTTCAGTTGCTGTCTTCTCCAGGTGGAAAGAGAAAGACAGCTTTATTAGAACCTGTTTACATGATCTCATTGTCAGACGGTGGCTTCTGAGGATTGTTGGGCCCGTTGGATGATCAGGGGCAAGGAGGGTAGTGGGATTTGGGGGCTGGTGTTTCTGAAGCTGTGCATGGGTTTTGATTTGTGACGGTTCAGTTTCCAGGGCAGACGTTCCCCAGGCTTCTCCCGAGTGCGGCTCAGCGAAGATGCCGTCCTGCAGTTCATTCACTCGCCAGAAACGCTGACCCTGACATTTAACCACACGGCCGAGCATTTGTTGGAGGCAGATATTAAACTCTTCAGGAAGTACTTTTGGGATAGAGCCTTTCTCATCAAGGTTTGTGCCCTGTTATTCCAGCACACGATAGCACGTGCCTGGGGAGTGTAGACAGTGCTGTCCTGGTTTGGGGGACAGTGTTTTTGTAATAGAAGCTTGGGGGCTACGGAATTGGAAACTGTGTCACACCATAGAATGAGGATTATAATGTAACATTTTGATGCTGGAAAATAGTAATTGGCATAATATGCTTGCTTCTTTTACTTTTTATGAGCCAGCCTTGCCAGTGTTAGGTTTTAAAGTTCTAACATTGGATATTTTCTATTAACTTATTGATGACATTATAATTCTTGTCTAGAGCAGCTGCATGTAGGGTTCTTTTACGTGTCTAATATCTCCGTGTGGGTTTCTTACAGCTCAGGGGTAGTTAAGCACGGGTCCCAGCGCACAGATTCTTCTTGAACGGGGCCTGGTCACTTGAAACCTGTTCCTTTTTGCAGAAGTCTCCCCGCCTCCCTCTGGGGCCCAAACGCCGGCATTGAGTGCTGTCATAGCATGCCCACTTCGGGGTTCAAAAGGTTTCATCATCATCATTTGTGTTTTCTGTGGAGTCTAGAAGAATGTAAAGAATATTTACATCTTTTAACTATTATTAAGCAAAATGTTACTTCAAGTAAAAGGGCTGAGTCAGCCTCGCTGAGAGCGCTCAGGGTACAGTGGGTTCACTCACCAGATCCTCCAGCACCGCTGTTAATAAGGCACGGGTTCCACGGCAGTGTGGGCCCCACAGAACACGCACTTGGGACACTGGTATTGTTATTTATCACAGTTTGTGTAAATTGTTTGCTTCATAGTATTAAAGATGTGGCCCCAAACACTGTATATAAAATGAAGATTATTGTTGGCTTATTCCATGTTGGGTTTTATTTAAACAACTAGAATGAAACATGTTCTTCAGAGGATGAACTGCTACCTCCTTTTGTTGGGTTTTTTGGAATTTAGTGTATAATTTTCTGGCATATGGTGTTTCCTCATTTTGCTTAAGGATACTTGTCATTTAAAGATACAAAGACTTCCCTGTCCAGTGTGGCTCAGTGGTTGGAGCATCGTCCCGTAACTGAAAGATTGAGGGTTCAATTCCAGGTCAGGGTACATACCCGGGTTGCAGGTCCTGGTCTGGGCACCTACAATCTCAGGTCCGGATGCGTGTGGGAGGCAACAAGTGTATGCTTCTTTTTCTCATTGGTGTTTCTGTCTGTCCCCTCTTCTCTCTCTGAAAGCAATGAGAAAAAAACAAAAAGACACTAAGCCTTCAGCCACCCTGCGGCTTCTCACCCAGGCGCCCAGGTGCGGCTATTCCAGCTGGGCAGAGGCTTGGCCTGGGGGGCAGCATCGCTCAGGGTGCACTCTCTCCACGCTGGCCCCTTGGGGCAGAGCTCCGCAACCTGTGTGTCCTTAGAAGGGGCTCTCAGACCACAGCACAGCACCTGGTGACGAAGCTCCTGGGAAGCATGGGGCGAGCTCTGGGTATAGCGAAAATTACCGAACTTTCCATCATCAAATCCTCCAACTTCTGAGTTTGGATTTGTGATTTCTCATAACACATTCAAGATAACACCGCTCCCGCTGGGGAAGGTTTAGAAGGTGTAAATGTAGATACGTCAATAATCTTTTGTAGGAGACTTACAATAACAAAGACCCAATAGAAATTGCTTTCCAGTTACTTGGAGATTTTCATTTCACAGAAAACACTGAGAAAATTTATTTATGGTAAAACATCAATAGAAGAAGCAGTTGAAATGGAATGGGCTTGTGTTCCAGGTGCTAGCACATCCCTTTTTCTTTCCAGCCCTGGTCATGCGGCTGTGGGGGGTGGGGATTCCAAAAGGGAACTTGGCTGAGATTCTGTAAGACGTCCAAAGGCATCAGTTCTTACCTGCTCGACAAAATATTTTGATGGTACTACCGAATTTAAATTCTTACTTGGTTAGATGTTATTTTAAATGTAAGTAGATGGTGATATATAGGTTCTCCACACTAAAGCTTTACCATTTGGAGTAAAAAATACCAGATTATATATTGTAATGCAGTAGTCCCGCTTTATTAAACCTTAGATGTCTAAAAGCCTGTTTTGATATCTGACTTGGCCTGAGGAACGAATTCATTGCCAGTGGGCCGCAGTCTATCCTCAGTGTTAGGGGGCATCTTCAGCCTCAGGGCCTGGGCATTGCCCAGCTGTCCGCAGCCTTCCAGAGCAGCAATAAAACCATGCCGCAGAAACCTAAGTTTGCTTTAGCACATCCAGGAGCCGTTCGGGCGACCCTGTTCAGAGCCATGCTTGTTCAAAGGTGTGGAGGATTCATGTTATAACATTCTGTTATAGCTGCCACCGGTGGACTGATAATTTGTAATGATTATTACATGTTAAACGGTGACAGGTTGGTGCTACATATCCAAACGGGCCAAACCTTAGCTGTAGCTTTTAGTCATGTCTCAGTCCTCTGCCTGTGGCAGCTTAGGGTTAATCAGAATGCTGAGAATTAGTTCTCGGCACACTGAGCCCAGTCGCACGCCCAGGGGATTCAGGCGGCTCTGTCAGTTGCAGGGCTGCTGCCCGGGTTTGCCCATGCGCTCAGTCTGGAACATGTGCTGATGCAGTCTTGGGCTGTTTTACCATTTGACTCATTAGCACATAATTCTGCTTTTCTTCACATTTTCACCGGCCGTGGGAAATCCATTTGAAAAGACAACACGCAGAGGGTTCCAAAGAGGGCAGCTTCTCACCAAGGCTCACGAACTGAGTCTCAGCCAGGACAACCTGCACCTGCGTGTGCAGCTTGCAGCCCGAGGCCCATGCTCCTCTGGGGCCCTCCGGGTGAAGGTGGTCCTACCCCACTGTCTGGGCCCCCGAGATCCCTGTGTCTTGGGGTGTGGGTGGGGGTTGGTCTAAGTGTGCAGATGCATGAAACAGTGGCTCTTCTTTCTGGTTTTAAGATTTTCTCTTCTGTCTCCATTTTTGGTTCATGTATCTTGTTCCGGAGAACCTTGTTGTGAGCTGTGGAAGCAGTAGAGCAGCGGGCAGTGGTCCCCAACCTTTTTGGCACTAGGGACTGGTTTCCTGGAAGATGGTGGGCGGGTGCAGAGGGGGCAGGGGGCAGGGTGCAGGAGACAGGAGGTGGAGAGCTCAGGTGAGTTTCAGTCAGGGCCGGGTTCCGAACAGGGGGTTGGGGACCCCCTGCAGTAGAGGATTAATTCCAGGGACAGTTTTGGCCCTTGCCTTCAGGTTCCCCCAACATCTCTCACCATCTTCCTGGGGTGCTGCCTATCTTTCCCGACTTCCCCAGGCCATACTTCTGGCCTGTCCCAGCTCTGAGGTCCTCAAATGTGCTTTTTATCTCTTTGTTGCATATTTGAAGCCTCAAATGGTATTCAGTGATTTTTTTTCTTGCTTCCTTAGACTCTTGAAGAGCAAGAAACGAGGCCAGAGGAAAGACCAGATATGCCTTCCAGTGCGGCAGAACCTGAAGGTATGTATGCGTGCCCCTTCTCCACTTGGGGAACCCCGAAAGTGCGCAGGACTCACGAGCACAGTGGGGTTGAAGTGCATGGGTGCAGCAGAGCTGGAACAAAGGGGATCAGAGGCAAGATCGGGGTTGGGGGGCACTACATGGGTCCTCTGGCAGCGTCAGGTGAAATATTCTGTGTTTGCCACTTTCTGTGTTTTTGGTTAGCATTTGCTGAGAGCTGTTGGCCAGGTCCTGGGCCAGGTCCTCCCTGGCTCCTGATCTCCAGGGCACTCTCCTGACACAGATTATTCCCCTCAGTTTCAAGTTCAGTTTCTTCATCCCATTCAATCCTTCATCACTCACTTGCTCTTCAGTTTGTTTCTCCCTTGTGGAGCCCCTACTCTGTGCTGGCCTGGTGGGTCCTCAAGAAGATGGAGGTAGTGAGGGTGCTTTTGTTGTCGCAAGGGTTGCGGGGGACACCCCTGGCCTGTAGAGGAAAGGGGCGGGCTGTGGGGTGTTCTGCAGGGTCCTGCACAGTGGTTCACAGTCCCGAGGGAGCTTCAGAGCCTGAAGGTACAAATCTGCTGGAGGTGGGAGTCCTGACAGGAGGTATAATTTTTGTGACACATTGTCACCGTTCTCTCCCACGTGATAACACATGGAGTCACGATGATGCTGCACTTGCACATAACAGCCAGCTCATTTGCCGGGACACAGTACTTTCTCAGCTTTCCCAGCTCAGCAGATTATCTGGGCAAGCACTGTCTACGTCCATTCAGGTTCTTTCTGCTTTACAGACACAATTAAGTCTGACTGTTAGCGAGTCCTTGTAATAAACACAAGTTTGATCCTAGGAGCATTCTCACTTCTGTCCTCAAAGGGTCCTGTAGTCATTGTGTGGAGTGGATTCTGATTTTTGTTTGTTTGTTTTTATTTTCTAAAACACAGTAGTTCCAAGAACCTGACATCATTATGTCTTCTAAGGTAGTTTGACAAAGGTTTTTTATATTGAAATACATATTATCTTTTATCAGTTTCCTTTTGTTTTTTACATTATTGTTTTTATTTTTGAAAGTACATGTGAGGACAAGGTTATACATATTTGGAAGTAGGGTACCTTATCTCTGTAGATCCAGGAGCATGGAGGGGGTATCACACTGGTCTGTTATTGTGAAGGGACAACAGTCTGATGGGCTGAGAGCCACCATGCTGGACGCTGGGGTTGGGAGAAACAATAGGACTGGATCTTTGTCCCTAAGCCACCATGTGGACAGCTGGTTAATACCTTTGACTTTTCTTGCAATTAGCAACAGGTAGTATAATCTTAAACCCTTTGTCCCCGTGTTGGTTAAAAAGTCGTCCTGGAGAAGGGAGATTTGTGGCGAGTTGTTGGAAGTCTGAGTGGCCCCCCACACATTGCACATGGTCCTGGGCGAAGTGACCAGCTGAGCTTTCCACCCAAGCCTCACGTGCTTGGGCCCCTGTGGGAACGCCCCCACTGTTTTCTCCTGAGCGACATGCTGGCTGCATTGAGGGAGCTGCAGCTTGCCCTGCCTGCCCAGGGAGGTGGTGGACAACTTCACGCTTTCTCTTGAAGACCTGTAGGGAAAACTTCTTCTGGTCTCATGTGAGGAAGGCTAGCTTCTTCTGAGCATTTGGCTTGCTGTACTGCTGTAACTAGAACTGATCAGGTTTCTTGCTTCTAGTTGGCTGATAAAAAGTTGGAGCTAAATTTCTGGCCAGCCAATTGCAAATGTGTAGGGTGCTGCTGAATGCATTTTTGCATTGCCTTTATTTCGTAGGCCTTCACCTGTGCTTTTCCTTTGTTTATTTTTTAAATCAACTTCTGATTTTTACTTAATGTCTTATCTTTTTATTTCTGTGTAATACACCTTCAAACTAATTTAGAACAAGTGAAATCTAAATATGTACTTAAAGTCTAAGCTTCTGCCCTTAAGGGGCTAATAGTTTGAGATCGGGGCGGGAAAACAGGTTGGCAAGGAACTGGAACCCACCTGACAGCTCCGGGGAGCTGCTCGAAGTAAATGGGGCCACATTATTATTCTAGGAAGGTCACTGTGAGAGCACGGAGAATGGATTGGAGGGGCTGGAGGCTGCTGAAAGTAATGCAGAAGGGGTCTGCATCACAGCAGTGTAATGAGTTTGGGGAGGTGGAGACGGATGGGTTCTGTCCCGAAGGTGCGGTATGTCAGGTGGGCGAGAGGCAATTCCTGGTGTGTCCCTGGGTGGGACAGGCCTCACGGGAAGCAGGATCATGACAAAAACTGTACCCAGTTTTAGGCAGGTTGAGTTCGATGGGCCTAGGGGACAGGCAGGTTAACACACCTGGCTGCTAGTTGGACCGAAGTCCTTCAACCAATAAGCAAAATAATTTGGACAGAAACTCAAGTCCTCTAAGTCCAAATAATGTGTGCACTTTATAGATCTGCTAGACAAAATGCTTTTATTTGAATATGCTTGTTGGACACTGGAAACTGTATGCATGTCCCAGCAGAGGGCAGTATTCAACTGAAGTGAAAATGCCGTATTAGTTTTTGTCCATTTGTAACCCTGGAGTTGACTGGACTGGAAGAACAAAACATTCTGAGGGGGAGAGCTTGCTTTTCTTTTCCTTTAAACTCCAAAAGCAGGCTTTCCCTTTGACATCTACTAAAAGATCCTAATAGCTCATGTTTTCCTGCTCCTCCTGCAGCAGTGGACAGAGGGGGAGACTCGATCTAAGCTTGTGGCAGTAGCTGCCATTGATTAAAAAACTATAACAACTGTAGTTGGAAATTTACCATGCTGTTCTTGTTAGTGTGATAAATGGTTTAATTATTGTCTATGAACCAATTATGTTTCTATAATTTTATGATTGACCTGTACTTCCAGAATGATGGAAAGTTATAACAAATGAGTTAAATGGCCCAAAGTCATCTCACTTTTAACATGCTGAGACGAATAAACTATTATTGCTCTTTGTTAATCTGCCAACATATTTTGTCCTTGCTTTTTTGGTCCTTATTTTGTGCCTTATTATCCTACTCAAAGATTTCCAACGAGCACTATACAGAACACAAATCTTGGAAGACGTTCTGAGAAATAAGGGCTCTTTGGACAGAGAAGTAGAAAAGGCTGTATATGAAACGAAACCTCTGTGTTGGAGATGGAGAATACATTTAATGTTTTGTAGCTTCTAGTAAGTCTTGCAGTCAAGAAACCTAAGGATCTCTTTTTCACAGTTCTCGGTATCTCATGGAAGTGGCCCGTGGAAGGTACTTTAGAAATACTGCTCTTCCTCATTTTTACAGATCCTGTCCTTTCCAGACCTTTTCCCTCCTTTTCCACGGTCACCTGGGTTCTCTCCATCCATTAGTACAGTGATGCTCACCTGGGACAGAAGCAGGGGCTGACTCATGGGCCTCGTGAATTTTCAGATCACCCCTGCCTTGCCGCACACATTCGTGTGTGTTCTTTGGGAAGCTGTGGTCTGCCTGGAGTTCGTGGGGCCATAAAACAGGGAGAACCATTGCAACACCGTTGGCCACTATGTAAATTCTTTAACTTCTGTGTCACCAGCTTCCTACTTCGTTAGTTTCCCCCCATTGATTATCTTCCACATTTTCATTACCAGGAAAATGGAACTGTGATGGAACATGAGTTGCCGTCACAAAAGGGAGAGGGCAAAGCCATTTCCTTCAGGGCTGAGCCAGAGGCTGCATGCAGGCCCCGAGGGCTTTCCTCCCCATGATCCTTGTGGAAGGTGGGAGAGGCCATGGATCCAAATGCAAGACAATGTAGGCAGACAGATGGGAGTCCTGTAGGCTCCTTTACTTATTCATTGAATAAACATTTACTGAGTGCCCACTGATGCCAGACACTGGTCTAGGTGCTGGTGACCAGTACCTAGCAACCAAAAAGGCAAAGAGAAACAACCCTGATTTCAAGGAGGTGACTGTCACTTAATTTCACTCAAGCATTTGTTGATTGCCAGGCACTGCTCTCCATGTGGGGGCTTCAGCTTTGAGCTGAGCGAAGTTTGTACGTTCATGGAGTGTGCATTCCAGTGGTCGTGGAGAGGGATGTTTCTGGGAGTCAGGAATCAATTTTTCCCATTGTATGCATGAGGAAGTGGCGGCACAGAGAGGTCATATAACTTGCCTGAGGTGACCCAGCTTGCCCAGGCAGTCAGAACTCACTATAGAATACTCACCACCCTTATATAACAGAATATTTACCTAGTTAGTCTTTGCGCTGCTGACCTAGGGATCTCTCCAGCATTTGTGTGACAGAAAAGTACAAAATTAAAATCATTGCTGTGAAATGAGCTCTCTGCCACATGGCTGGCCTGTGTCCTAAAGTTCTTATGACAGGAGATTTGTGACCCACCGGCGCAGACATGTCTTGGTGACACACACCGGCAACAAGCAGACCGCTAAAAACCTGAGCTCTGCCACAGACTGGCTTCTGAGCACCATGCAAGTGATGCGGCTGTGTTTTCTTTTGTGGAAATGGCAGAGCAGCACTGTCAGGTAATACTTCCTTCATAGTAAGGCTTAAATGAGAAAATAAGGATACAGCACCTTGACCAGTATCTGACAACTGGTCAACTCTCTGTCATTGTGAGTGCAAGCTACATCACGTGGCCAGGGTGCACTTAGTGGTGATTATGCATGGGTTAGGACAGCGGGACACAGATCTTTGCGTTGCAGTGACGAGGTGAGCACCTTGGTTTCTCGAACGTTCTCTAGACGGGGCTGCATCACTTCTCTGTGTGCTCCGAGTGACTGAAATGTGAAGGGGAAGTTGCGTGGTGTACTTTATTTAACCTCCTGTTAGATATTATTGGGAAAGCAAGAGGGCTTTTTTTTCTGTGCAAAATTTCCTTTCCAGAATTTTTTAATAAATACTCTAACTCAATGCCTTTTTAGAACTGTTAAATGTGGTTGTGAGGTCTTATCAAGATGTAGATTCTTCACACCAGGATGGCTGGGACCTGAGTTGGTGGGGACGTAGAACAGCATTAGGAAGGCTGTTCTGCGGGGGGATTACTCCATCCGGTCGGTGCTCAGCCCTATCTTAACCCTAGTGTGGGATGTCCATCTGAGGACTCTATCGGTGTCATTCACTGAAGAGTCAGGAGTTTTGACAATTTCAAGATAATTATGAATCATACTCAGCTGTGGGAAGTGATGTGCGATCGCTTTTTCCATTGTGCAAAGCAGCTCAGCCTTCTCCGTATTTTCTCTGGAGAATGACTTTGCCAACCCACTTTCTTCTCCTGTCCACAGGAGAAAAAAAGTTTCACCAAGGACAAAAATAGGATGTCAAGCTGATATGATGCTCATTTTGTATGTTACTATAGTGATACTAGTATTTTCTCACACAAAAAAGAAAAATTCTTTTTGTCGCCCCCAGTTTGTCACAGAATTAAAAAATCATAGTTTGCTTTGGAAAGAATCTGAGGAGATTCCTCAGAGCTCACCGAGATCCAGCAGTTTCTGTTCACATCTGCTGTGGGTGCTTTGTTCCAGCTGCGTCAGATTTGAAGGCTCAGTGCAGGGACACATGTTAAGTAAGCGTATCAACTAAGGAGTCTAACATAATCGAAATAAGCTTTAGTTGAAAATATAGCAAAGGATTTCTTTTCATGAATATAAGTAGGATCTAAGTGTCAAGTCTTAGGGACATAAAAGTGTTCCCAAGGCAAAACTGAATCTTGTTTTTCTTTGAAAGATGACTTGCCTCTTTTTATTCAAGGAATTGAGTAGATTAAAAAGATTGTGTCCTGATCTCAATTTGAAATATAATGATTTAGAGCTTCTGCTTGGTTGCAACCAAATTTTGGGGCTGAGGGTATCTTTTTTATTTCTCCATAAATAAATTCTTTAATTACAGTCCTAGATATATGCTCAAGACAAATGAAAACAACCATCCCCATAAAAACTTATATGTAAATATTCATAGAAGCATTATTCATAACTGCCAAAAAGTGGAAGCAACCCAAATGCCCATCAGCTGAGGAACGGACATGTACAATGTGGTGTGTACATAAAACAGATAGTGTTTGGCAATAAAGAATGAGATACTGATACATTGCAACATGAATGAACCTTGAAAACATTATGCCATGTGAAAGAGACCAGTCACAAAGGACCACATATTGTGTGAGTCCATTTATATAAAATGTCCAGAATAGCAAACCCCTTCGGATAGAACATAGACTAGTGGCTGCCTAGGATTGGGGTGAGTGTGGGGGCGGCTGAGGAGTGGGTGCTAATGGGAATGAGGTTTCAAGTGGAGGTGATAAAAATGTTCCAGAATTGATTGTGGTGATGATTGCACAACTTCAAGTATATTAAAAATCACTGAATCGTGCACTTTAAGTGGGTGAATAATATGGTATTGAATTATACCTCAATAAATCTCTGACAAAAATATATGTATGGGGAGGACGGAGTATATACTAGAACATTAACAGTGGTTTTATCGATTACTTTTCTGTAGTCTTTTTCAAATTTTTCTTAATTACATTTTTGGCTCAAACATGTCACAAATAATTTTTTTTTAAAAACAGTGTTTCGGAAAAGATATCAAATCCTTTCTGAAAGAAGGCAGAGTACAAATATGAAAGTCGTATTGTAAAGGAACACGTGTTCGAGTTGCCGGAGTGCAGGGGTTTCTTCGCTCACCTGGACACGCACGCCCCCCCCCCCCCCGGGCTGCTGACGCTGCAGCCCCCTGGGCCTGGGTCAGCTTGTGGACGGAGTCAAATGGATGCTGGGGCTTGTGGACTGACGGGGCTCACACCGATGTCTCTGTTGGGGAGTGACTCATTGTTTCCCCCAGTCCATATGTATTCTTGCTAGTATCCCACTTTTAGGGAAAAGTATCATTTGGGAAACTGAAACAGAAGATCAAAGTGTTGCGGTAGCCTCTTAAGAGTGGTAGTTTCTCAAATTTGTTCCCTTCACCATTTTGATCTTCTGGCAGTTGTGAACCAGATGTGCACACTAGGCTGAAACAGTAAAGTGATACATGCACTCGAAGTTGTTGTAAGTGAAATGCCATTGCGCAGCTGGAAAGGAGGGGTGGGTCTGGTCTCAGAGAGGCGGAGGGGTGGGAGGAAGCGTTCCTCCCTCTGATCAATCTGGTAGTGCAGAAGCTGTGATGACATAGTGCTGGTATTGGCAGTGTTTGAAGTAGTTATTCAACTTTCCCTTTCTTGGCTTCCCCCCAGCTCGCCTAATGCTCTACCACATCCCTCTAGCTGTTTTGGGCCATCAGATCCAGGTGGAGGAGAGAAGCATTTATTCAGTACCTGTAATGGGCTAGGCACTCTGCGTGGCACTGGGGATACAGGTGTTGAATGAAAATCAACTTGGACCTAGCTTTTCTAGAACTCACAGTCTGTTGGCAGAAAAAGATTCAAAAGACTATGAACTACCCTCAGGGTTTCTCTGGGCGTGTGTGGAGTGGGTAGAGCAAGTCAAGAGCGTTGCCCTTGTTTCCTGTTGTGCTTCTGATGCTGCAAGTCTAACCCAGTGGTGCACTTGACCATGGACAGCTGAACCTGAGGGTAGGGATGAAATGGCAGTAGCTGTCTGGCTGGCTCTGATCATGATTCTTCTTGCCTCCTTCCTGGGGGTGGGGTCAGATGGCACAGCAAATGGTAGTTAAAGGAGGATACTGCACATTCTATATTTTCAATGTCAGCTTTTTTTTTTTGCTTGAGGCTAGCTTCTGTGGCCCCATTTTTCAGAAGGAGACAGGTTTGTTCACAGAGTTGAGATCTACTAGGCTAATCTGTTTCTTAAGACACTGAAATGAATCTCACAGCTACTTAACCCTGTTTTGAAAACCCTGTTCTCTGCTGCAGTGTCTCTGGTAAACGTGATTATTACAGAGTATTTCTTGTTCCACTATATTGTAGTTTGGCAATAAAAATATGTCTATGAAGTTGATAAGTCTGATTTAGAGGGGGTAATCCTTACTTCTGGGTGGGCCTTGAAGGCGAGATTAATAGGTCTTTAAAACGGAATAGCCTGGAGTTACTGATAGCATTATCTGCTGAAGGTTGCTATAGCAATGAGTGGTGTGATTGCCCGGTGCAGTTGGTGGTACTGTGTGTGAGTGTAAAAGGATCTTAGTAATTTAGCAGAAACTCTCCTGAAGCAATTTAATTAAACCCCAGTAGAATGAGTGCCAAATTCTTTGAAAGCTCTAAGATGTAGTTCTGTATAAACCTAGACCAATTAAAGATACATTATTTTCCTGTGTTTACACACTGTCACAAATACCTTGATGATTTTAGGATAAAGGTTTTATAACTTTGTAAGTTAATCTTTTAAATGATGGAGTACAAATTTTGTGAAGACTTGTCTATTTGAATATAGTTTGTATGAAAATGCAACAAAATTACATTAGACAATACGGAAAGCCATAGGCTGGCAATGTATACAGATGAGCTTTCTGGGAGAGGCAGGAAGCTGGAGTGCAGCACTCTGCCGGGGGTACACACGGTCTTTGTTATCGCAGGCTAGGTTGCCACAGTATAGCCTTCTTCCTCAGCGGTCTGGACTAAACTGTGTACTATGTTTCTGAACCCCTAATGTAGGTAGAGAATTCTTTAGAAACATAGAATCGTAATTTAAGAGCATCAGGTCTGAAATGGCTGTAAAGGAATACTCTGTAATGGACAGAATGAAAATGCGTGTGACTCTTGATGTCTGTGCAGATGTGTCTGTTGAAACTTTGGTTCTGGTTACCTTCCCCTTCTTTTTTAACACGTTGGGGGTACCTTTCCCACTTACCTATTTTTAATAAAACCCCTACTATCTTAATATAATATGATACACATAGTAGGTGCTTCACATCAACTTTCTGCATCTGTGCAGTGGGGTGAAAAGCTCTGGGCTTAGGCACTTAAACAGCAGGCTTTTGAAGGGTCAAGTTGGCCCAGTTGGCACATTGGCGAATATGCTGGCCTGCAGATGTTACTCTGCTGCCACCTGGAGGCCTTGCGCGGGGTGTGCATTGACAGGAAGGCAGGGATGCCGGGAATGAAGCTGCTGGGGCTGTTCCTCAGCCACTGCTTTTTCCTATCCCCTGTTAAGGTCAGTTGACATGACCACACAACATTGAAGCTATTCCTTTCTCATTTTCCCTTGTAGAGCTAGTATAAATTCAATATCAGTACACTGTTGTGCAGTGTGATATCTTATTACTTGTTTGATACAAAGCAAATTCAAAGTTTTTGTTATGTAGTTTTTTAAAAACAGCTTTCCCGTGAGGAAGTTGACTTCCCTGCTCCATCCTTGCCTTAAGGTAGAAATGAATCCCGTATACCTCTTCTAAGCAGAAACATGGGTGAGAACTCCTGGCATTGTGGCCAGGCTGTGAGAAGAGCTTGAAAAATCCACTCTGAGGTTTGAGGCCTCAGGTGACTTAACAGCCATGGCAAAGTGAAGTGAGGAATTTGTAGTTAATGCACCTGCTGGGAAAACAAGTGCGGTTTCCCCAGAATCAGCTTCAAGCAGGGCCATGGGGGCAGGGGAGCTGAGGGCCCGGTGCAGAGCCTTGCGGCCCGCAATGCTGCATGTTAACCCAGATTCAGGGCCCAGATTCTTAGCTGTCCGCCCTTGCTAGGCCTGTCTCTGACCCTTTTATTGTCCCTGGGCCCAAGCTCACCATCAGTGGTTATTTAACAACAGTGGCTCTTGTTTACTGGCAACTGTTTAGGAAGAGAACCAATCAGTCAAGACACAGAGAAAAATACCCCTTAAGTGAACCTTCCTGTGCATCCCAGAACATCCTGACCCCTGATATTTCCAGGAAAGACTTTATTCAGGGTGCGGGCACCCGGCATGCCTGCGGCTTGTCAGTGCTGAGCCTGCTGCTGCGCTGCCCGTCAGAGTCTGAAGGCTGTGCTGAGGCCCCCGACTTTCACCCAAGCCCGAGGGAAGGCCAGACTTCCCCCGGAATGAATGACACTCTTTGGGAACAGGAAGTCGTTGGTATCTGAGGAATAGATGTGCGGGATTTCCTCAGGTGGGTACCAGTCACGTCTGTAGAATCTGTGCTATGTTGAAGAGCCTTCCGTTGGTGAGCGGCCTTCCTCCTGAATCAAGGGCATTTATTTACTTAACGATCATTTTTTCCCCTCAGGATTTCCTGTGAGAGCTCCTGGGCCTGTTTACATCTCCATCCACACGAATAATAACCCCGGAGGGTGGGCACTAAGGTTATGAGATGCTGTGCTCTGCAGAGAGCTGATTTTTAAGAATCTTAATCTAAAAACCCAGCTCCATGCATACAGCTCCTGGGAAATTCATTTATAGGCACCATCTATTTTCTATTTTTTTTCTCCCTTTTTAAACAAAAGCTTCTATCAACAGATCCTGATGAAAATTATTCTTTTTTGCAGAGATTAAGAATTTGGTGTCCAGCAGATCATCCCCTGAACAGGAGGATGGAAAGGTAATGATTCCCTGCCCTCCTTCCCATTTCTTCTCTGTACTTCTCTCCAGAGTTGAAGTACAAGTGAAGATCTAGTGGTAATAAAATTTTTTTTAAACTGAAAAACCCCAAAGATGTGCCCCAAGTCATATTCAAAATAACTTGAAGTTGAGTTTTCCTCATTGAATTTTCTCTCTCTATAATAGTCTATGACCATACATAGCTATCTTTCTAGGTTGAAATTTTATATGCAAGATGACTTAATACATTTTCCAAAACAAATTTGTACTTTGGGATTGATAACCACAGATGCTTGCCAATAATGGGATTGCTCGAGTAAGCCCAGGAGAGATCCTCTGAGAATGAAATAGCCTGTGGGTAGCTTGCAGTCATGTCTCAGCTTAGGACACAGACTTCTCTTGTTGTCAGGCCTTAAATAACGTCAGTTAAGGACAAGCCTAGTTTCCTGTTTGTGTATGGTGATACATGTAACGTGTCTTTACTGATGTTCTCTGAGGTTGTTTTTCTAGTTTACAAAAATAACAAAACATGAAGGGGGCACACAGTAATTTTAAAAAACCCACAACCTGACTTTATCTTTCCCAGTGTGTGAAAAGCCTGGCTCAACGGGATGAACGTGAAGACCAGGACAGCCTAGAGTCGGGTAGGTTCCAAACCGTTGCTTCCCTTTGCACTCACGGGGTACCACAGTCCCGGGAATACAGAGGACAAGAAGAAAACATGTTGTAGAAAGGAAGTCTTCCTTCCTGGGAGCCTTGTATGTTTCTTAAAACCCACTCAGATAAATTTTCTTTGCCGTATCACTTACAATACTATGACCAGGGGTTGAATCTCCATTTATAATCTAAAAAGCAAAACAATTGAAGCGAGGCAATGAGAGCATTTCCTGAGCAATGTTACCCTGAGCCAGCTCCGGCCTGGGCCTTGTCGTGTGCTACCTCGTTGTTCCTGTGAGGTGGGCACCGCCAGCGTCCAGTGAAGCGACCCCACTGGGGGAGAGTGGGTGATGCAACTGAGACTCACAACTTTTTCCACCTGGCCCTGGAATCCCCAAGCTTACTGCTATCCCATTTTGATACCTAGTGGGACCCCTTTGGAGCTGAGCCTCTAGGATCTTATGCCCTGGACTCAGGAAAAGGCCAGAAGCTTGTCCTGGGGCGTGGCTGTGGTGGGAGTGTCCTTCAGAGGAGCCCAGCGCTCCCTTGGCGAGGTGAAGATAGTTCTCCCCACGGGCCTGGAAATTCTCATCTGCTCACGTGCATTCTCGTTCACAACTGCCTGAGGACACCTCCCCAAATCTCTTCCCCAGACACTTTCTAATTCTTCGGCTAATTTGGGCCCGAGACTCCTCTTTTGAGTTAGAGACTGGTGAAGCAGTTGGGTTTGAGCTCAGCTGGGTACCTGGAGGGCCCATGAAGGCCTCTGGGTGAAGTGGAAAGCAGAGAAGCACAGACTTTCCTAGTTGGTTTCTGCAGGCTCAGCAGAGCTGAGGCAGTTCACGTACCTGGAAAGCACAAGGGCAAAGCAGTCTGAGGAGCTGCAGAGGGTGAGGTGGTGGTGGCAGTGGCAGCAGCAGCGGCAGCGAAGTCTCCGGCTGATGTGAAATCCGGGAAAACCAAAACAATGCCCAGGGTGTGTTAAGGAACAGCAGTGGGTGGGCCTGCAGAGCCTAGCGGTCAGGGCGCTCCCTGGAGGCCAGTGGCGTGTTATGGACACTTTGGCAGGCACTCGACAGAGCAGTTCCACCAGCTGGGAAATCATGGAGGATGAAGCTGGGCGAGGAGGAAGCGCTCTCGGGGGTGGTTGGCTGTGCTGCTGGTAGCTTGGCCATAAGCCAGCAGTGATTTGCTGGAGCTCCTTGCGTGAGGTGCTGCTGAAACTGGAACAGAAACTGAGGCCATACCCAGCAATACGTGCACCTTTAATGTCTCTACTATATGAGGTGAGAGGAATAATTGACTTTTGGAGGGGAGGGGGAAGGGGAAGTGAAAGCCAACATCTCCGTGTGGATGAGTATCGCAGCCACCAAAGCTAGGAGAATGGCCCTCGCTCACGTGTAGAGGATGCCTCATCCATAAATTGCATCATGCTCCCAGGAATGTTAGCTCTGAAGAAGGTTTTACCAAGACGAATTGCTGGTGGGGGAGGAGTGTTGGGTGTTAAAACTATGAAATGCCAGGATTATTTTAATTTTAGGCTTTAAAAACTCACTTCATTCTCAAACTGGTGTGCTTGCTGGGTAAAGAAGACACATGTTAAAGATACTGGAGTAGCCTGACCTAATCCAAGTGTTTTGTCGGTAACATCATGGTGCCCTAGGAGAACTGTAATGAAGGATTTGAGAGGGACAACCGTGTATGATGTTAATCCAGGGGTTTATGAAAGGACTGTGAATGATGGTTCCTTGTGCCAACATTTGCTTTTTTGTTAACTTGAACTTTTTTTGGACTAATGAAAGTCATCTGACTTTATGCAAAGAAAATGATAATCAATTTTAAAAGAAACTTCTGAGACAGAGAAAGGGGTAACAGGCAGGGAGTAACAGTCGGGTGATAAGCTGGAGTCTGCAGCTGAAAATGGCTTTTCCACGAGGCCGTTTCCAAACTGTTTTGCTCTTTTATAAGTGCTTGTATTCTGCTCGGTCTCTAGGGACAGGCTGATACATGTGGGGCCAAGGTACATGTCTTTGCTGACTGGTATTGTTAAAGGTGGTGTGGTGTGGTGTGAGTTTGGCGTGGTCTCAGAAACCACATCAGTGCTGTTCCAACAGAGCCCTCTATGACGAGGAACGTGTTCTATATCTGCACTGTTCAATGTGGTCTCCAATAGCCACATATGTTTATAGAATGTGCGATGTGTGACTGGCGTGACTGAGGAATTGACTTTTAAATTTCATTTATTGCACTGAAAGTTAGCTTTATATTGTTTTTGTTAACCCATCAAAGCATCAAGAATCATACTGGCCATTAGTTTATACACCAAAAATGTTGATTGGAGGGATAATGTCTCAGGTGGATAACATTTAGTAAGCTCATCCAAGCCAGTGCCCCAGCCACTTCACTGGGTAGTGATAATAGGGTTACAATACATTTATGGTGAGTCAGCAGTCATGGCCCCACTCTCTGTGGATGCTGTAAGGGCCTGGTGTTTTGCTCAAAGGGTGAGTATCAGCTGAAGGGCTGGGATATGATTCTGTTGCTGTCACAGTGAAGAATGGGTCTCCTTAGTGTATGATTCCTTCACATTCTTGGCAGCTAGCGTGGGAGGAAAGGACAAAGCATTTGGAGGAAATGGAAAAAGAAGGCAGGTGAAATGGAGCAAGACAGAAATTAAGAAGGAAGGAAGGGTCCATTTGGCGCAGGGTCCATTTAGTCCCTGATAGAAGAATGGAAGTAGAGGGGACGAAATGCCATTTAAAAATAGAAGCTCAGTAGTGGGCAGCAGCAAAGGCTGTGCCTGGGAGAAGGGAAGTGAACACCTGGCCGGAATGAGTAGACACCCGTGGGAATGCAGTGGGATGGCTGAGCTTCGGCTGCCCTGTTGGAATCCCGAGTGCAAACCAAGATTCCTGAATAATCACTGGATCAGCAAAGCTGTGAGTGGCTTGATTTGTTGTTCTCTTGCAAACTCTACTTTTAAAAAGTTGAATCTGAAAAAATAAAACCATGTGCCTGGTTAGCAATTAGGATATCCAGTTAAAAGTTAAGTGCATGCTGAGGACTGTGAGACAAGAGTGCTGGTATCTCAGGTGAATTACCGAAGCTCCCAGAAGGTGACTCCTGCTCCCTCGGCAAGTGATGTTCAAGAGCGTGAGCAAGGTTGTGTGTGACAGCCAGATTTAGCGACACTCATACTGAGGCTGATTTTCTTGCAATAATTTATCAGCCATGGCTGCATTGGACTAAAGATTATTTGAAACTTACTTGGCTAAAACTGTATATTGTATTACTATTTGGATGGAGGAAAAAAGATTTGAAATGGACTTATTAAAGCAAGAACTGTGTGAACATATTTTTTTTCAAATATTTAATTTATTGATTGATTTTAGAGAGAGAGGAAAAGAGAAAGAAAGGGGGAGGGGAGAAGGAGAGAGAGGCACATCGGTTTGTCGTTCTACTCCTTGATGCATTCATTGGGTGATTCTTGTATGTGCCCTGGTGCCCTGACCGGAAATCAAACCCACGACCCTGGTGTATTGGGATAACACTCTAACCAACTGAGCGACCTGTCCAAGGCATGTGAGCATGCTTTAACTTTCCTCATGGCGGGAGGATGGAAAGGAGGTAGGGAGGGACGCTAGGGGGTGGTTATTGCATTGGTTAGCATCATCCTTTTTGCTTGGGAAGTCCCAGTACCCTGAAACTCTGGGCATGAGGCAGTGCTGTATCTGCTGTCCTAGGTTTGGCTGGTAGACAGTGGGCTTGGCACAAATGCCAGAGAAGATTTTTAAACATAATACCTTGCTAAATAGCTTTGTGGGAAAAATTAACTTTTTTAAATTATAGAAGTAATAAATGCTCATAGTAGAAAAATCAGAAGTTTTAGAACAAGTAAGAAAAAAAAGAAAAATATCCCTATAATTTTCCCCCTCCAAAGCAGCTACTATTAAAATTTGGTACATTTCTTACCAGTGTTTTATCCTGTGCATCTATTGTTTACATAGTTGTGATCATATAAACAACAGAATTTTGTGTCCTGGTTTATCCATTAAACATTATATACCATAAGTATGATCCATTTCAGAAGGTACCTTAAAATGACTCTGTGTATGTTTCTATCAAAAATATGAATTACTTTTCTAAGAAGAAAGGGAAAATGTCATAGAGTCTCCCAAGAAGTATATTTAATATTTATGGGCCAGAACCACCCCCTTTTTAAAATAATATATATTACTTGATTTTATGGAGTGGCCTGGTTACTAGTACATGATGAGGCTCGAACCCAGTTATTCTTTAACACTTTGGGTCACTTCATTGCTATTGTTGTTTGTTACTATTACGAGATATGAGAAAAAGAAAGCCTCTTGGTGGTGCTGGCACTGGGAGGATGGGCACAAGGGAGACAGATTAACCCAAGTGGGATGTGGAAGGAAACCTCACTTGATACCTTGAACTGGTCCAGACCAATGGGAAGAGAAGGAAGCAGAAACAGACAGAAGCAAACATTAGGAAGTGAGGTGCTTCAGATTGCTCACCCTACGTGACACAGACCTTCCGTAACCCTAGACCAAGGAGGAGAAACAAAGGGCCCACACAGGAAGCTCAGGAAAACTTCAGCAAAGGGAAGCTGGAAGGAAATGGCTGGAAGAGGCAAAGGAACAGCCTCTCTAGAACAGAATGTTGGATGTAGTACAAACTCTCTCCCAGATCTCCATTTATGGATCTATCTGGGGAGCGCTGGGCCCATGGATTTCAGTGGTGAGCTGGGTGGAGAAGTGCAGTCAGTAGTCCTAATTAGGTTACTGTTTCCTTTCTTTTTATGTTAACTGAAAGTTTAGTTAATTCCATGAAATGGAATTAATGCTGTTAAGCTATAAAAGCTTATACAACAGTGTTTTTAAGTTGTTCATGAAAAGTTTTGCTATGGCGCCCAACAAGATCTTAAGTGTGGAATCTTAAGATCTAGGAGCTGGCCCTCTATTGGCTATTATTTGATAACACATGGGTCTATGTTGAGATCTCAAGGATGTTGCATGAAACATGAAAAAAATAAAGTAAAAAAGGGAGAGGGAGCCTTGGCAAAGCTCCTACCCTTCTGAAAAACAAGTTCTAAAGGCTAATTTTTGACAAATGTCTCTCTATGTCCCAAGCTACAGAAGTGTCTATGGATTCCCCCCCTTTTTTTATTTTTGGGGGGAGCGAGAAGGGGTGGTCATTTCTTTAACACAAGCCCAAGCTTACTAGTGATTTGGTTTTGAAATCAAGGGGCTGGGCCCAAGTGCCCATCGGTTGATGAGTGTATGAAAAAGCTGTGATACACTTACACAATGGAGTATTACTCAGCTGTTAAGGAAGAAGGAAATCTCACCTTTTACAACAGCATGGATGGACCTGGAGATTATTATGCCAAGTTAATAAGTCATTCGGAGAAAGATAAATACCAAATGATCTCATTTAGATGTGGAATCTACTGAACAAAATAAATTGGATGAACAAAATAGAAACAGAGGCATGGACACATGCAACAGACTGATAGCTGTCAGAAGGGAGGGGTTTAGAGGATTGGATTAAAGAAGATGACATTAAGCAAAATCTCCCCACAAAACCATATATTTGACACACAGACAACAGTGTGGTGATAGCCAGGGGGAAAGGTGGGGGTAGGTGGAGGTGGGCAAATGGGGGGGAAATGGGGACCAGAAAAAACTTTGCTTGGGGTGATGGGCGCATGATGCAGTGTGCAGGTGATGTTTTGTTGAGTTGTGCATGTGAAACCTGTGTGGGTTTGTGACCCAGTGTCATCCCAATAAATTCAATGAAAACTAATGAAATAAATAAAAATAAAAAGCTAAAGGAAAGAAAGGAAGGAAGGAAGAAGGAAGGGAAGAATGAAAGGAAAGGAAGAAAGAAGTCAAGGGTCTGGGGGTGGAAAAATATCCCAAGAAGACCAACGGGATGCAAAGTTATCTGTAAAAATTGATTCAGATTTTATTCCTTTTGCTAATTAACTTCAGTGAAATTTTCTTATTGCAGTTGTTGAAGTTTTAAAAACTGTGTTTGGTAAAAGAAATTCCTGACTTACTGGAATTCTATTGAGTATTATAAGTGCAATTTTGTTCTCTTATCACAAATGTCCTGCCTTTTATATTTGTGGCTTCATTGTTTGGATAAAATTCCCCTTGTGGAATGCAAGTAAAGCATTTTTTTAATTAAATTAGACAATTGGAGTATTTATTGGCAGACTTTTATCCCATAAATTAGAAGAAAGAATTTTGGGAATTTTTAGGTTAATATATACTATAGACCAGGGAGCATGAAGAAACCAAAGCCTTGCTGGAAGTGTATAGTCTGTCATACTGCTTTTTTCCTGATCAAATTTTAAAAAAAATCCTGTCTCAAATTATAATTTTCAAGTCCAGGAAGCAGCGGTGGGTCTAATGTCCTACTTAACGTTTGCTCACTAAGGTGTTAAAAAACAAAAAGCCAAACAAAAGTGAGTCAAGAGTTGCTAATCTAAGCACTCGGTTATCCTGTGGTTCTAAACTCTTCAAGTTTTAATTTCAGTGGCGTTACTGTGGAGCCATAACGATACTGGAGACTGGATCCACCCCTAAAGAAGTCTAAGTTAATTGGTCTGGAGTGTAGCCTGCACTTCAAGAGTTCTAAAGGCACCCAGGCGATTCTCAGGTGCAGCCCAGGTTGACAACCACGGACAAAGTTCATTAACTTAAGGGAACTTTGCTCTTCTGAAATCACTCCTGACTTACTGGGTTTTCTATATTTTTGGAATTTGGGTTATAAGAGCAATTAATGGAAGCCAATTTGTATTAAGTTTGCAAACTTTTAATGATTAGCACCATTGAAATCATTGTAGATCTGTGGGAAATGTGAAAACTTTGGGGAAAAGTTACTGAAAAACTTTCCTAACTACTTGAACCTTAATGAGATGATTGACTTTGAGGTGCACCAATTGGGGTGAAGGGAAGTTGGGTTTACACTAACGTTACACGGGCTTTAGGGAGATGCCTGATGCTTTTGGCATCAGTACCTACAGTATAATCCAAATCACCTTTTTCATCTCACTATCCACCTTAATTTCTAAACTGTATTTGAGGGAGGGGAGATGGCAGTTTTTTCTCTGATTTTTAAATTTTTTATTCTCCAAAATAATATCTTCAACTCCAAATAAGGAATCTTAGTGAATAAGTTAATTCCACAGGTTCCATTTCTAAAGATTCTATATTGATGTTTAAATCAAATGATTAGCTTATAAATTTCAAACAGCTATAACATTTTAGGAAATGACAGCTAATTATGAAACAAATGAAAAATACGGACTATATTCTAGAAATAGCATTTATAAAATTTTTATATGCAAAGTTAAAATTCCACTCGGGAATTGCATCCCTTCTTCTGGTGTTGCAACATTTCAGAAAACCTGTGCGTACAGACATGTAATGAAAGCACCGCCCTCACGGAGGAATCCCGGGCTGTGGGCTTGATTGCAGTATGAGTGTGTTTATGTGCGTTTAGGCTTCCTACTGAGTATCAGTGGTTAATCCCCTGGAAGGGATTTGACGACAATTAAGATTCTGGCCAACTTTCATGCCAGGCAGTACAAGCTCTAACAATTTATTGGGACGATTTCCTTTAACTTTTAGAGTGGCTAATTTAGAAGGCAATTTTATAAAACACGGCCCCTTACTCCAGGCATAGGCAAGAAAGCCAACAGAATTTTTTCTCTAAATGAGATTCTGATGAAGAGTATGTGTAGCTAAAATACAGAGAAGTGATGCAATTCAAGGTCAGATAGGAGATCCAATAGCAAATAATCTGTTGTTTCTTTATAATATTTAAAATCACAAACAAAAGATCAGAATAAAGGGTGAAGTTAAAGGTCTCTAGAACTTGACAGGAGAAGTCTGAGTGAGCCAGCTGGGCGTCGTCCAGGTCCTGGACATTGGTCTGCCAAGAGCATTTCTGCTGATCTAACCGGGGCACACGCCTCTGCCCACAGGAGCCCCAGGGGAGCTTCCCATCGGGGTTAACTCCTGGGAGCTGTTAAGCCCAGAGAGACACTATTTGTTTTCAGAAAATTAAAATTATTTTCTGCATATAATTTTTAATGTCTAAGAGTTACACGGTAATTTCACTTAATAAAGTTATACAAAAGGAAATGGAATTTTCTGCTTGACTCAAATTCTGTACATCTGACTATGTGATGCAAACATTCTTTTAACATGAATTCCAAACATTTAAGCAACATAGATTCTGTGGTTTGTGTTCCATACTTTAAAATTTTTAAACTTTATTTTTTACAACAGTTTTAGATTTACAGAAAAGTTGTAAAAATAACACAGAGTCCCCATTTGCCCATTCCTCCACTTTCCCAGTTTCTCCTGCTATTAACATCATATATTATTATGCTGCATTTGTCAACAGTAAACCAGCATTGATATGTTATTGGTTGAATAAAGTCTACATTTAGACTTTTGAAAGCTTTTATCTAATTTCCTTTTCTGTCCCAGGACACTGCACTACCTTTAGTTGTGGTGTTTCCTTAGGCTTCTCTTGGCTGTGAGACTTTCTCGAACTTGCCTTGTTTTTGATGACCTTGACAGCTTTAGGAGCCCTGCTCAGGTATTCTGTGGAATGTCTCTCAAGTGGTATTTTTCTGCCATTAAACCGGGGTTATGGGTTCTGAAGGAAGTCCACAGAGGTAAAGTGCCATGTTCATCACGTCATATCAGTGGTATGCACTTATCACTGTTCATGGTGCCCTCGATTACCTGGCACAGGTAGGGTTGACAGGCTCCTCTGAAACTGGTGAAATTGCTCTTTCCCACCGCTCTTTCCATTCTGTACTCTTCGGGAGGAAGTGACGATGTGCCTCAGACTCCATGAGCAGGAAGTTATCTGTATACTTCCTTGAGGGTAAAATAGCTACAGAAGCTATTTGGAATTCTTCTATATGGGAGACTTGTATCCTTCCACTTATTTCTATTCAATTATTTATGTCAGTGTGGATTCATGGGTATTTATTTTATACTTTGGGTAATAATCTAGGACTACTTTAATTGCTGTTCAGAGTGCTCTAGCTTTGGCAAGGGGAGCTCTTTCAGTGGGCTTCTGTGTCTTTCCTGCATATCCTGTCATTGTGGGTGTTGGTTTAGGGTGGTGAAAGTGTTCTTTACGATACTGCAATGCTGGATACGTGACCCTGCATTTGTCAAAACCCATAGAACGTATGGACACAGGAAAGGTTCATGTGTACAAAAAGAAAAGTTTAAGAAGTTGGAGGATCCTGTGATGAAATGCAGAATGTGACAAAAAAAATCTAACCACTAAAAAGGTGTGAAATACCTTACTGTAGGCGGTGGGGGCATGCAGACCTCAGTACCCGGGGAAATGAGTGGAGTCTGGAAGAGTCAAGGCAAAAGAAACTGTCATCTAGGCAATGAAGTTGTTTCCCATGGTATGCAGGCTAACAATTCTGATCCACTGTCAATGAGTACAGGAAATGAACAACCAAATAAGTGGATTATGGATAGTAGGTGCCAGGTTTCTCCTTCTTGGTGTGGGTGTTTACAGATAAGCAAGGGGCAGAGGCTAGAATGATTCATATGCTAATGAAGTAGCGTTGTAGGCAGCAGTAGGCAGTCATGACTACTTAATGTAGATATGCATGGTTGTGTAGAGAAATATTTGTAGGTATGTGTATATTCACACATATGTCCCCCCACCACCGTTAGTTGAGAGGACCTAGAAGGAACGCTGTTCCATCCAGTAGCATATACAAGGTGAGCCATCCATTACATGTTGTGTGAATTTTGGCTTCAGAACTGCATCATTGACAGTTTAGAGTTTATGTTAAACTATTTAAATCCTTTGCTCATTTTATACCTCATAGTTCACTTATTTACATGTGAATAACCAAATGAAAGTCTACAGAACAACAAGTTTCACTGTGGATGTTAAAACTAATAAAAATGTTTGTGGATAAGTATGTTAGAAACATTTTCGGCATATTTGGGAAAATTGGAATTGGAGCATTAGCAGAATAGCCCTAAAATGTAATCGTAGATGTTGCTGTCCCTAAGTGTCTTGGCTCTTCCTACCGTAAGGAATTGTTTCTCCTTAGATCATCACAAGATACATTCCTGCTCCTTTAGCCCTTTCTCTGTCCATATGCATCACTTGTGTCCTTGCTTCTCCCACTGCCAGGGCCCTCACACTCACTATCCTCAGCTGCCTCTCCAAGGTAATTTCAAAGTTCCTCATCATTTATTGCTCAGAAAAACTTAGCCAACTTGTCCTAATTATTTTCTTTCAGGTTATGCCCAGGAACTTCAGTGTTTAAAACAACCTGGTATTCACCAGGGATCTTTTTCTCTTAAGAGAATCATCTGAGTAGAGCCAATATCTATAGCAATACAAAATGCTGGTGGAAGCTGTGACAGCGTCATTCTTTAATAGGTTGCTCCAGTCGGAAAATCTGTTATTGTCCTGGCCTGACGTGTTTTAGGTATTTCCTTCTTATACTACATGCAGGTATACCATTATACAAGTAATGTCCTCTTGCTGGGTTTCTAGATCGTATCTATTTTTTTCTTAGACAATGGAGTGATATAAGGGGGCATATCATAACCTCTGAAGCAGATGTAGGTTATTTGTTGAAATAAATCAAGGTAATAAAGGTAGATGAAAAATTTTTAAAAAACTTACTTTAAAAGTAAGGTGAGTGAGGGCTCCTTTTTTTCTACAACCTCTCCAATTTTTTACTTGTCTTGTGGATAATAGTCATTCTAACAGGTGTGAGGCGGTATCTCGTTGTTTTTGTGATTTGCACTTCCATGATAGCTAGTGAAGTTGAGCATCTTTTCATATATCTGTTGGCCATTTGTATGTCTTGGGAGAAGTGTATGTTCAGGTCCTCTGCCCATTTTTTAATTGGATTGTCTGTCAGAAAAAGTTAAGTAAACAGTATGATTTCACTCATATGTGGGATATGAAGCAACAAATGAACAAACAAAAAAAACAAAACTCAGACGCAGACAACAGCATGGCGGTTATGGAGGGAAGGGGTAGGGGGCGGTAAAAGGTAAAGGGGGTCAAATACATGATGATGAAAGATGATCTGACTTTATTAGAGAAATGCATACTTAAAACCTAAATACCTTATTAACCAATGTCACCCTAATAAATGTAATTTGAAAAATTTGAACTTCTAAAAAAATAAAAGGAAGGTGTATTATGAATGGCGGAATCCCAGCATTCTAACTGATAAAAGTGGTTGCACCGAGCTCCCAATTCCTGTGTGATGTATGTGAATTCAATTTTATGGGCTCTGTTAAAAATATAAAGCAGGATGGGGAGGCAGGGAGAATGATAATTTAGACCTTGGTTGGCTCCGCCCATGTTTGCACTCAGTGAGCCTAACGTCCCTGTGTGAGGGGGACACTGGAGGTGTGAATGTGCTGCTCCCACTGCGCTTCTCATAAGTGAGCACTTCTTACCCCACAGCCGTGAGTCGTGCTGGTAAAGATCCTCATGTTCTATATAACATGGCCTCTCCTTGAAAGCCAACACTTCACTGGGTGCCCAGCCAAAGCGGTGCTGTTTTTCAACAAAGACTTGCTCCTGTTGAACTTCGATGATGTGGTGTCCTAACAGATTTTTGAAGGAAGATTTTGACCCTCTCTGGAACCTGAGGCTGCATTTAATTGTCAGCGGACTGGCTGAAGTTATCCAGGACAGGCTTGTCCCAGAATTTGGGATCTTGTCTCCTCTGGCCTGTCCTTATTATGACTTTTTCAAGAGTGGTGTCTAGCCATGTTAAAAACTGAGGTCTCTGGCGGTCAAACAAGGGAACAGAGAAGAAAAACAAATCCTCCTCTCCTCTTCCTGCCTGGTCTGATATTTTTGGAACTTCTTTCTGTATTGCCATGTCTCAGTTTTGAAAATCAAGCTATTCTGAGGTTAGAGTAGGGATAGGTCAGTGTTTATAGTATGGAAGAGAAATATAATGGGAGAGACACTTTAAGCTAAAACCTATTGAAAACTTATGTCAAGTTCTTTACTGTTACCTCATTTGATCCTCACAAATCTTTGAAGTGCAGATGCTGTGGTCCCATTTTGTATGACACAGAGCCAGTACTGGAGCCCAGATATATATATGGCTCCAAAAATTTATGGCTTTCTTTTTGGCCCATGGCTCCTTAAATATATGATTTATGACACCATTCTTACCCTCCAGGAATTTGAGGCCCAATAGGAGGATAAAAAAACTGTAAAAATACTATAATTCAATCAAAATATAAATAACCCTCTTAGGAGCTTTAATCTTATCAAGGTTGAAAGGTGGGTTACCTATTCTCTCCATGAGGAGAATCAAGGGAAGTCTCCCTTCTACGCGGCTCTTTGGGAAAGCTGAACCTTCAAGGCAGCAGCACGTGCCCCGGGTGGTTGTAACCGTATGGAGATTATTTTCTAAGTATAGGATTTTCTAATTAAAGGAGGCACGGTAAGGCTGATGAAATCATTCACACTTGTATTGTAATGGTTGTTTGATATTTGGTGAGAGAGTGGCCTTGGGGATATATCATTGGACTCTGCCAACTGCAATTGCAATCAGCCAGAAAAAGCAAAGAAATTAACCCATTGAATATGAATGAGATGTAAATAACATCTTGAATTAATTTAAATATTGGCACAATGGAAAAAATAGTCTATTTCTATAGAAAATGAGGATAAATGACCTATAGTCAGTAGAAATTTTGGGATGAGCAAGAGAACAAGTTGGCCATAAGATAAAAAGGGCTGTAGAGACACAAGTATTTTCTATCGATACTTTATATGTTAACTGTGTATGGCTTGTTAGTGGAAATCATTTCATTCTTTAAAATATGTTGATAAATATGAAGGCAAATGAGATTAGGAAATTTCTTGTCAGGCTTTTCACATGTATTGGTGGGGTGCTTCTAGTAGTTTTATTTTCAGGTTAATTTTCATATCAATAATCAATTGATATGCAATTGATCAACAAGGACTACACTTTGGGGAAAGTTATATTAAGATAGAGCTATCTGCCTGGAATCTCAAATAATAGAAATGTGTGCTACAAAGTTCTTTCATAGCTAGCTCTCTTTGTCTGCCTGGTCCTGAAGTTCTTACCTGTTACTAATGGTCCAGAGAGGAACTGCCCGCTCCAGTAGCTGCTGATCTGCCATTTATCCTACTTAAGTTGCTCTAAAGCTTCACCTTGCATGAGAATGAAAGACAATAGTATCTCCTGGTCTGACACTTTCCTTTCAGTTTGGTGATTGTCTGAACCAGAGGAGGTTCCCTTTCTTTGGTCTGTGGGAACTTCCGAGGTAGCCCAGGGGTGCATGGACCTGTGCACACCCCAAGCATTGCCTGGAGCCATAAAGAAAAAGGGGTTTTCTCCACCCATAGGGCTTCTTTTTCAAATATAGATATAGTTGTGATGAGTAAATACAGATATACATTTAAGCACTTTAAGAGCGTAAGCACTTAAGAGTTCATGTAGCTTTTTGTCAAGAATAATGTTTACAGTAAGACGATATCAAAAATTCTCCAGCTGTTATGTAAAGATTTTCACCCATAAGTTGAGGTCAATAAGTGTAAGTCATTCATTCATTCATTCATTCATTCGGCTGTTCAGCATGTGCCTACAATGTTCTGGCACTGTTCTCAGTCCTAAAACTGAGAGTGAATGGAAACACCCCTCCAAAAGATTTTATCTGTTTCTTTATTAAAGATCCATATGGACTAAAACTCTGCTACTTAAGGGTTGAGAGTAGTTTATCATTACAATTATACCTAGTTGATGAATAGGAAATAATACATAATTATTCAAATCAAAAGCCACAAAATAGAAATGTACTAATGTTTATTTTTACACAGTTGTAATGCTTGCAGCAATTTTTTAGTTGTATTTTGTTCTAGTTGTGTTGTGCATAAATATAAAAACATATAAAACCATATAAAAACATAAAATATAAAAACACAGTGGTGATTTTTGTAATTGTGATTTTGATTTGAATTTGAAATTAAGTGGCTTCTCCCCTTTTTCTGCTTCTGTCTGTGCCCCTCACCCAGCATCTGTCCAACAGAGAGGGTTATGAAGTGGGTTATGAAGCAGCTTATGTATCTATTTCCTTACACGGCATTGCACCGTAGTGCCAACAATTTGGGAAGTAATTGAGGTAAAGAGATGCATTTAATTAAGACATATATTATCATGTTCTCAATCTGCAGGATCGAACAGGTCCTCCTATTACTTTCACTCTCCATTAGTTTATTTGGGTGTCAGATGACCTCACAAAACAAACCACAACACTCCTTGCTATTACTACCACTAAAAAAATGCTTGAAAGAGACTCCCCTATGAGACTGGGGAAAAAATTTTTTTCTCACAGCAAGTTTTTGTTGCTATGCTTGAGCTTATTTGGGGCACGTGTATCTGTGTGCTTCCAGGGAGCAGGGAAGTAAGTTTGAACAGTGTCACAATTTATGGGGAGGCAGTAATGGGCTTCTCCTGAATGCTAATTACTGGAGAGTTGATCAGGGAGACTGCATAAGAACTGTTGGTTTGTGGTAAATTAGTCACCAGCTCTATTGAGACAAAATGCAAGTTTAGAGTAGAGCTGTACAGGCACCCAAATCCTTATGATCAACAGCCAAGCTTGGTGACAGTTTAAGAAAATACCTCAATTGTGCTAAATAGTAGTAGATGACTTTGCCTGAATTTAATGAGAGGAGAACAGTTCTGTGTGAAATGTAAAACTCTCCACCACTTCGGGATTAAAAAGGTAGGGAGACTGGACGTTGAATGAATGATCAGAGCTGCTTTGGCTCTTCGATCTGAAAAGCTGCCAGCCCTGCCAAGGGCATGAAAGAGTGGATTGCTCTAGAAAAGTCCTTGTCTGAGTGCGATGGCCTTCATTTGCCCGTGAATGGCTCTTCCTGGATGTCCACACATATAAACCTCAACCCTAATTTTGCACAGGATGGCTTTTCTGAGAAATGATACTCGAGCTCCAGATCAAAACAATCGCCTGCTTTTGGAAGCTTTTCTTGAATCACAAGCAGCTCTTTCAATTCCCAGTCACCTTTCTTCTTCATTCCCACTTCCAGCAACCAGAAGAGGGGAGTTAATGATTCATTGGCTCCCGACGACCTTTTGAATAACTGGACTGTGATGTACCAGCGAGACTCTAGTAGCTCCCTCTCTCTCTTCCTTTTACTTCCCTAGTTTGGCTTTAATATTTACAGCCTCCTTCTCGGTCTACATGCCTGAACGCCTGAAGGAAGCAAAACATTTATTGCCTCTCCCTCCCCGTGTTCGCCAGCTTTTCACTCAGCCCCATTCCTTCCTTTTACATCACATGGGAGACTCGCCTCCTGGCTGGGACGCCCGAGTTCTTCCTGAGTCCCTACTGCTGAATCTGTCGATTTCGCCAAGATAAAAAGATGGATTCTGACTCAGACTCACCTTTTAACTACTCGTGGCCTTCCTTCCCCAAAATGAAGATCCGACGGAGGGCGTCCAAACAAGGTAGACCACGGGGGCTCCTTTTCTTCCTCTAGAGCCAAGCCAGGCATCTTTGTACTCTTACCTTTTTCTTCCTTATTCCTTTGCCAGACTGTTTGCTGATGAAGTGCGTGTTTATACTCGTCTTTATAAAACTCTCACTATGTAAATACATGTAGACTCCTGAGGTAACCCTACTCCTTCTGCTGTTTCTTTCGCTTTGAATCTACCTTTCTGCTATGTTGTGCATGTGTAATTCTCTTTTTTAAAAAAAAATGAAGGGAGTTTAGTACCAGGCAGATGTTTTGGATTCACGTAATCGGAGTTACCTTGACAATAAAGGGTCCTGTTGATTTGAACGCGCTGGCCGCTGCGAGACACGAGGAGAGCTGCCCCACGTTTGATAGCCAGCTTCTGCGACTTCGGTGCTTGAGTTCTCAAGTGTGTGCTAATATGTAAAAAACATTTTGTAGCTTAAGATTGTTCTTTTTTAATACTATTTTATTGATTTTATGGATGCTCTAAGGAAGAGACTTTATGAAACTAATTTCAAAAAGAAGGCTTGTCTATCTCCAGGGGGTACAGTTATATATTACAAAGTTTATTAACAATGATTACAAAGCATGCACAATCCTTTACCGCACGGTGTGGGTTCACACCAGCTATTTCCCCTCACCTGCAACCACCTCTGTGGTGCAGGCCTTGGAAACCGAGGGGCCAGCTGGTGTTCGGCTGCAGCGAAGGTGCCGGGGGACCTGCTGGCCATCCTTGCTGGGCTCGGGGGTTTGTGATTGTTGCCTTCTGAGGTTTACCAAAACAAGAAAGGCAGTCCTGTGCAAGGGCCTATGTGGTTGTTTTTAAGGAGAAAGGAATATTTTCATGAGCTTACAAGCAGAAGAGGTGTTCCTAAAAGTGGGTGTCATTGTTATTGGGGAGCAGAATGACCTACTGCATCACCCCATACTTTTCCCAGAGGAAAATGGGGGCTGGCAGTTGTCAACACACCTGGTTCTCTTCAAGGATCATTTTTTCCTTCCTCTGAAATAAAGGGGTGTGTGTGTTTGTTTGCTCTTTGGCTGGGATCAAGGCCAGCCCCAGCGGTAAGATGGGCTGAACATCGGGCGGGGAGGGGGGGTCGGGCAGAAAGGCTCAGCCTGAACAAATCTCCCATGTTGCTCAGCTGCCATCCTTGAAACTCTGTCATGGGAACTTAAAAAAAATTACACAATATTCTATTTTCCTGTTATGCTGGTTTAAAATTTAATTTCATCTTTTCTGGGGTAAAGAGGCATAATGTATGCAACTTGCCATTAAATGGTGCAGAGGGAAAAATACACCTGTGAGAGAGTACAAACCTGCACATGTAAAAGCAAGTCTGAGCACAAATAGAAAACGGAGTGAAGTGTTGAAAATAGGTAAATCTGGGTCAAAGTGTAGTATATTGGTATTCTTTATGCTCTTCATATTCTTTCAGCCTTTCTGCAAGTTTGAAATTATTTCTAAGCTATAAAACATTTAAAAACTTTTAAGTTACTTCTGAAAGGGGAGATACTCTGAGTCAGGAATACTTTAGAGGGAGCATTATTGGTTCGGGTGCATTGAGAACTTCTGGAGCGCAGGTGCCATGTCCTGTAAGACTGCTACCTGTTTGTGCTACTCCCAACCCAGTTAAACTGGGGGGAACAATCTGCTTAATATGTTTTTGTGTTTACGTTGCCTGGCTGGCTGGCTGGCTGGATGCCTATGTTGTTGGGGGCTTGGGTAGCCTAACAACTGGAGAGATGTGGGGTTAATGATTAGGAGGCCAGTGAAGAACCTTGAGAGTCCATCAGAGTTGGAGGGAGTGCATTAATCATGCTCTCCTTTGAAATCCAAAGTTGGAGCCCAGCCACTTCGAGCTGCAACAGAAAGTCATAACATAGCTATGTGTAAATTAAACTCGATTCAAGTGAAAGCAGGTACCAGAATATGAAAATGATTAACTATTAGCTGCTAATAGAGAAAAGACAAGTGCAAATAAGGTTGGTTGCAGAGAATTGGGGATGGTCAGACAGTGTCCTATGCTTTCCAGTGGTCACGACCTAGTTGTGAAGACAGGGTTTGGTCATGCTGTCATGCTGTAATGTTAGCTGGACAGGGTCCCAGAACCATAGTCTCAGACGTGACCTGGTTCAAGCACTGCCTTTTACAGGTGAGGGTGATGGAGCCCCACAAAGAATTGTTCACCTGTCCTACAAGCACTTCCAGAGTGCTAGGCACCGTCCTGGAAGGTGGGGCAGAGTGGGAACCAGATACTGTCCTTGTTTGCAGGGCTCTTAGCACTGGGAGTGGGCCCCACCCCTCCAAAATCCAGACGTGCCAACTCCATGTGGTGGAAGAAACACCAAGAAAGCTGATTTTTTTTCAGTGCAATGATCAGTTTATGAAGCACTATTGTCTCTTGTCTCTTAGAGGATGATCTAATGATTTTAACCTTTAAAACTAAGGTGACTTGAATTTCTTTCTCATTCTTTCCTTCCTTCTAATCGTTACCAACATCATTCTCAGAATGTGGGTTCTCGTTACCTGGGAAATCATGAAGGAGGTTTTGTGGGCTTGGAATTTCCAATTTATTAGCAAACCTCTCATATTGGTCAGAAATATTCCCTTTTATTTTCTATTACTCTCCTGCTGCCCTGACCCTCCTTGTTATATTACATTATCTTTCTGTTAATAACCCTTCTGCTCTTATTATTGCTGTTCTATGATGGACACATATATTCATACCCATAACTGGCTTGTTTAGAGAGAAATGGAATTTAGAGGGTTTGGTAATAAAAGATCTGGATTAGCAGAAACCCACCCATACTTATATATCAGCTAAAAAGTGAATCTAGTACATTCTTACTCTTATGCCTTCAGAAAAGAAAGCAGGCTGTATGTAACTCAGAAGCAGGGCTGTTGGGAATGACCGATGCCCAGAGGAGAGTGGGATGTAAGCAGGGGATGAAAGCAGTGGAAACCGAGCTGCCTGAAACATACTCCTGGGTTCTCAGAGGTGCCCTTGGCCATTTCCCGGGCCGTCCTGGGACAGGCTGTGCAGGGGCCTGGTCAGTGACGGGAGTGGGCACACCCACGACTGCTCTGCTTCAAGGACTCCAGGAATGCTGGGATTTTTTTTGGTCAGAGGTTTTGCTTTTGGTAGGAGATTCCACCAAGAAACGTAATGTATATTAATTAAAGATTTAAAAATATCAGGATTAGACCTTACCTAAGTTTGCCATTATTATCATTCGATCTTTAAGACAAATTCTTTAATATAAATCATCAGGACCCAGGGAATGTTGAAGTGTACTTGGTGCCTTTCATCTACTGTGTGGCTTCTCATTGTCTCATATGCCAGCTCCTGTCATATGCCTCTCTTGTGACACACAGTGTGACAGAGTGCTTTTCATTGTTTGTTTTTTTGCTGGCGCAGAACTAGTCTGTGGTTGTCGAAGGAAGGAATGACTATCAGAAAGCTTAATGACCTTGAAGTGCCAAGTTTTCTGTAGTCATAGTCAAAATGACTAATATTTATGTGGTGTTTTATTAATCATAATAACCACTGTTTACTAGGCTATGGTACTTACTTTACATAAATGATATATGATTCTCAAAATAACTCTGTAAGAGAGATGCTATCCCTGTTTTATACAGGAGGAAACTGAGTCTTAGAGAGTTTTAAAGTTATAACTAAATGCATACCAGGAAATTCAGGGAACAGTACTCATGGTCGAATAAGGAAGGAGATGAATGAATGAGTGACGTGTGTGAGGAGTTTTTCACACGTTATCTTGTAAAAGACCTGTGTGTTAGACGTGGATGTCATCTTCATTTGCTATTGGGAGGCTCTGAGGCTCAGAGTGGAGAAATGAGTTGCCCAAATCGAGAGCTAGTCAATGGTAGAGCCAGGCCAACACCTGGGACGTTGAGTTCAGAACTTTTATTCTTCCCAGTATGTTTCACCACCTCTTAGAGCTAAGGATGGGTAAACTTCAATGGGTAGCCAGCTACCTTATGTTCAAAGGTGCCAATGTGTCTCACCTTCTTAGCTTTTCCCTGTCTGGCGAATCTTTGACCAAGATTAGAGGAGACAGTGGAAACTCTGGAGGAGCAAAACGGGAGTGCTGTTTCTACCTCTTGGTGCACCCAAACGCACAGGTTTCACGTGCCAACACACATCATGGGTTTGGGTAGGAGAAGGTGGACAGATGACCGGAGCTCTGGGTCATTGGCTGAGGACAAATTGGGGGAAAGATGGGAGGGGAGCACTTCCAATGTACCCTGGAAAGTTCACAGCTTAGTCCCAGACAGAGAGGTAGTTAGAGAGATTGAGTGCACTGGGAATGGAGATGGAAATCATGAGATCGCTGTTTTGGCCTTTTTCATGGGTTCGAGTGTTTGGAGAGCAGGTACATAGTCTGAAAAATAATCCCTGACACAGTAGGTATTAAAGGAATGATGACATTTGAGAAGGTTTAATGATAATTTTTAGAGGTGAGTTACTTTCATCTCATGAATTTGTTCTCTTCCTCTTTCCTGCCCTCCCTTCCTGCCTCCCATGAAGTTCATTGACTACCCTCATGTGCTTCCATGTGCTTCTGCGTATTCAATTCCGAAGTTCCCCCAGGGACGCCTGAGTACCAGAGGAGGAATAAGTCGCTACAGAAATCCTCATTAGGGAAGAGAACCATTTTTGTAAAGGTGACTTAACCTGCTGAGGTCGCGTTGGCTCACAATGAAGATAGTGTGTAAGCTCACACGGACAGTTTCAATTTCAGTCTCTGCCTGGCAGCCTACCTTTGTCAGCAGAGCGAAGGAGGCCCATTATAAGCTCATTGCCAAACCGCATAGCTATGTATCCCTTTAGTTAAACAAATACTTTGCCAAATATTTGAAACTGTTTTTTTTTCTTTATTTTGGGCAAGTTCAAATTCTTAGGCAAGGTATATTTCTACCTTAATCCCTGCAAATGGAAGGGAGGCACCATTCCCATTCATTACCTCCTGTTCAGGAGACTCCTCCCGACCACTCCGTTTGGGGGAAGGACCAATGGCTGTTTGTTTGGGTACATTAAAGCAGGAAGTGATAAGTCCCATAGGAGAGGTCAGAACAAATTGCTGTTGAAGTTCATGGTGAAGAGACCAGTTCAGCCTGAGGGTATTATGAAAGGGGTGAAGGGCAGGTGGTCCCTCCAAGCAGATGGGGAGGAGCATACATAGAGTGCATCAAGGCGACAGGAAGTAGCCCGGCTGTACCCTGGGGACTCACGGTGATGCAGAAATGGAGAGTGGCGCCAAATGCTGCACTGTTTTGGGCGGCCAGTTCTGTCGGCCTAGCACCCTCATTTCAGCTCTCACGTTCTTTCGTGGGTGGTCCTCCCACTGCTCTGGCTGTGAGTCCAAATGCTGCTATCTCCTTCTCATGTGACCTTGCCTTCCTGGATGCAGTGGGCTGGGCATCTGACCCAGGTGGGCCAAGCACAGCACCCATGCTGCCTGGCCACAGCTCTTGGTCCAGAGTGAGCACATGACCCAAACTTGGCGAATCGAAATCCTTCCTTGGGATTCTTCCAGCTAGAGTTTGGAGGGAGATAGCTTCCTCCTTGGGTGGCAGTGCTGGAAGGGTTGGAGTGGGAGTGATTAGCTGGAAAATCCTGCAGTCATGCAGACAGAAGCCATCGTGAGACAGGGCCCTGCCAGATTTCGGGCCCTTGTTCTAGTCTCTGGGGCTCTCTTGCTGAACATCTCAGGGTTCCGATGTTCAATTCCTTCGGTTCTGTGGGCTGCCCTCACATATCTCCAGCAAATCTTTCCCCTCCCCATTTAATTTTTGTTTTAGCAAATTCAGATAAATATTTCTTCCAGCTAGAAATCTCCAATTTGTCCTTAAAGATTTAGCTTGAGGGTCCATGGTCTGGAAGCCTTCCCTGAATTCCCTCAGAGTGCCTTATTTTATCCCTTGTGCTGGCTTGTGTTTGATTTTGTACTCGCCCTCTCATTACTGAATTGCAGCTGTTACTTAATTTCTCTCACCCTAAGACACTGCATTCCTTGGGGATGGAGACTGGCTTACCCACCCTCACACCTCCCCAGCCTGGATGGCATAAAGCAGGCGGTGATAGTGAAAGTGTACTTTGATTCACTCACACTACACTCAGATTCTTCTCAGTTTTTCTTTCTCTGTTTTGTCTATAATAGATCTGATTTTTTTATGAAGTCCTACCTTCTAGGCAGTAGGAAGGAAAAAGGGTATATTTTAGTCTAAGAGAAAACTTGGTCCTATGCAAAAATGAAAAGTCATTTTCTGTAACTGCTCAGTCTCTGTAAGTAAACTGTCCAGTCTCTTAGATTTCGTCTTCCTCCTCCCCTTCCTTGCCAAGCTGGTATTGAATGTAATTTCCTGGTGAGGGTGGTGGGGAGGGAGGAGGCCAGCCCTGCTTTGAATGCTCTCTGGGTCCTGCTGGTCTCTGCTGCAGAGCTGCAGGCTGGGCTCTTCCCTTGGCCATGATGGCTTTATTCCTGGGGTTCTGACATCTGTGACCAGGGTCCTGTGGTCGTAGCCTCTCCTTGGTGTTGGTCAGGACCTGGTGATTTTTCTTCACTGACTTAGCCTTGTCCTGGCTCTTACACTACAGAAATCTTAGACTCTCTACCCCAGCCACTGGCTCAGGTGCTCCCCTAAAAACACCTTCTGCATGGCCCCTTCCTTCACACATGGTGGGCCCCATGGCAGGCCACAAGTACTTGGTTCAGCTACTTCCTGCTGCTCTCAGAGGCCTATGGGATCTGAGGGATCCATTCTCACACCGAAAACCTAGGCCGTGCTGCTTGAGCTTGCTCTGTGACCGAGTGTGCTTGGCGGTGGTTGTCCTCATGCCGGTGTGAGGCAGCCTGCAAGGTGAGCTTCTTAGGAGCCCCAGATGGAAGCGAGAAAAGCCCGCCCACCCTCAGAGTAGCCCTTGGCTTATTTCTCACTGCTCTGCACAGGCAGCGGAACTACTTGTCTTATTCCTTTGATCTCATTCTCCCTACCAGTGGAAAACTCTGGTTATGAATTGTAATGGATCTCTCATCCAGCTCTCATTCATGCTAACCTACTTAGAGGTGCCCAGAGTTGCTCAGGATAATGGAACAAGATTTCGGAACCAAGAAGAGTTTCCAACGCAGGAGAAACCCAGGAGAATTTGGAGGAATGCCTACAGTGCTTGGCTTTCATTATTTATTCATTCATTTATTCAAATGTTTTTGTTGAGGACACAAAAAATAAGTGGAAGTTATTTGGAAATCGCCAAGAAATCTTTAAAGTTCTCAATACAAGATAAAAATTGTAACTATGTATAATGATATATAATTATAACTATGTATGTTAGACTTGCTCTGATCCTTTTGCAATATATACAAATATTGAAGTATCATGTTGGATACCTAAAACTAATATGTTCCCTCAGTTTTACTTCAATTAAAAAAAACCCAAGTGAGAGAATTTATGTGTCAATGGAGAGTTCTTTATTTTGCTAGTATAATTTCCTGTCTGTAGTAGAACTCAATTCTGTTTAGGATATTAAGGCAGGGGATAAAACTATTCCACACAGGTCTCTAGAGATAGATGCTAGAGAATTGGAGCGCCTCATGACTTTTGAAGTGGACAAAATCACTTTTATATGCCTGAGTCTTTCTATAAGGTTATGCAGGATTTGAATTATTCATAGGATTTCTTGTCATGATGACATCTAGTTTGTTTGGTTTTTTGTTTAGAATCCCCTGAAGTGGTCTCGTCAGAGTCCTGCAACTTTATTTGAGGTCTTTCACTTCTGTCCTGGCGTTTGTATGATGTTAGTTTTCTCCCCTCAGTTTGCCCGTTTTTCCTTTCTGCAGATTAATTTGCTTTTGGCCTTGGAGAACTGCACCCAGAAGGAAAGGAATTGCTGATTAAACCTAATCACACCAAAGTCTGCTCACCACACATGACTGAACATCTTGATAGCTCGGGGGAAGCAAGGGCAGGAAAAAAGTTATTTATACATTTAAGAGTCCTTCTTTTTCAAACATAAACAAATATCCCCTTGAAGGCTACTTTGTGCTACTATAATTAGGAATGAGAATTTGGAAAGATTTAGGAGAAAATGGTTGTTCTCTGAGGACTATATTTTTTCCTCCCTTCTTTTCTCCCCTTTCCCCAGCTCTTTTTCTTCTCTAGTGCATTACAAGGGGAAAGGCTTATTTTCTTTGTCAATAACTTTGATAATTAGTTCTTTCAAAACAGCAGAATAGGACATCCTCTGGGATCTGATTTCTGAGTACCAAGTCGTGAGCTGTTTTGTAGAAGGGGTTTTAAACTGCCGTTCTGAGCAAGAGGGCAGACAGACAGCTCTCCTCCCGGCACCTGTGGAATCCCTTCACGTCCGGCCCCAGCTGTTACTGTTGTTAACACGACTGGTCAGGAGGCCGGCAGACCTCCTACCGGGGCTCCCTTCTCCTTTTACAGGACCCCAGGAGGCTGAGGTAAGGCCCGAGGGTGAACTGGAAAGTTGGATTGATGTCAGGGACTCTCTAGCTTGGTAGACAGAGATGCCCTGGGTTCTCCCAGGTTCTTCACGGGTTGGACTAAAACATTCCAAGTTACTTTAGCTTATATGTGACCCACAGGAAATTCCCTGGCTGAGGATAATTTTGGAATTTGAATGGATCCTCTCTGTAACCTCAACTCTAATTCAGAAGAGTGAAGCCAAGAGATTTTCCAGGCCATGGCTAATATCAGGAAAATCCTAAGAGAAACTTACAGAAGAATAGGCAAGGAGATAACAGTTTACCACTGAAAATGTTCCCTCTCACCTGTGAGGGTGGATTTTTTCTTCTTCTGCAGCACACTCAGACCACTGGTAAAAGGACTATCAGTGCATTTCAGAATGTGGCAGAGTTTCCTTTGAATGTGGGGACTTGGGGGAGAGCGTGCTGTAGTGCGAGAGGATGTCTGTGTCAGCGCCGTGGCTGCATTCCGTTCCATCACTTAATAACGTTGGCGGGCTCATCACTCCGCCTGGGCCTCAGCTTCCTTGTCTGCAGAATGAATGTGGCAATACACCATATGGTTACAAAGCGTAGGGCTGGCAAATGGATAAAAACAGTGCTATGTATTCTTGGGCAAAACATTTCCAGCTATTACATTTACATATACATAATCTGATATAGTTGATTTACTGATAATCTGCCATTTTGCATGAGATTCCACAGCTGTTCCTTTACAAAGAGGCAAGTTTTAAACACATGACTTTTTTTACTCTTCTTTTACTCTTATTTTAGATATAAAAATGGTTATTGTTGGAAATCTAGAAATTATGGAGAGTAAAGAGTTGAGAATAAAAACCACCTGTAGTTCATCACCTAGAGATAGCAATTAACGTCTTGATTTATCGTTCCGGTCTTTTTCTCTTGGTTGTTTTGTATGTTGCTGTGTGGTTAAACAAAACTCAGTCACATACTTACCGTTCCGTGAATGCTTTTCAGCAAGACTCACATGCTGTATTCCAGCAGGAAGTCTCCTGCGGTGGGTAGCACAGGCCCAGGAAGGGAATGAACGCACCTGGCACCAGTCACACTGCAACATGTTAATGAAACTTCCTAATGGGAAAATACCAGGCATTGCTCAGATGCCATTTTCTTTGGCTCAGAATAGGATACTGCGTAACGCCAGTGCTTAAATAAAGGACTTTGAACTACGTGGCAGAGGGCCTACCTGGAGCTGCCATTTCCTAGGTGTGTGACCTTGGGAAGTTAGTTAAACAGCACCACAATTCCACAAAATAAGTGTTACAGCTTCAAAGGGTTGATTTGGGGGTCAAATGAGTCAGTGTCTGTAAATCAGACAGTGTGTGGTTCACAGTGAGTGCTGGATTCATCTGAACTATAATAGGCGTATTAACCCAGAGTCATTACCCAACACAAAACAGGTGTTCAACAGATACTTACTGTTGGAGTACCTAATATTTTGCTTCTACTCTCTCTTTTAGTGGTTTGTTTTGTTTTGTTTTGGATCATCTTCTTCCCAGTGCCTTTGCTTTTCAAATCTACCGGATCATCCTATTATTCCTTTAGTAAAAGAGTAAGCTAACTGATATTTTAAAGATATTAAACAGTATATTCTTGGACTACTGCTACCAGAAGGCATCCAGATAGTGTCACACAGGAAGCGCTTAGCATCTGTGGTGTTCTGCACAACGGGAGAGTGTGTTTTTAGTTCCGATCCCTGACTAGGAAGTTACTTGTCCTACCAGGAGGGGCAAAGGAAAACTCCCTTATCACCCAAGTCTATTGAAGACACAGGACAAAACACAGAGGGGACAGGCAGCTCAGAGGTAGATGACAGCCTCGCTGTTTAGGGAGTTGTTACAGGCTTTTCTGGGGAATAGCGCAGACTGTGCTTTGAGGAATTTTTGAAGAGTCACAGATGGAAGCTGAGGGCCCTGGGCAGGCCCAGCAGGGAGCACAGTACCTGGCGGTCAGTAGATACTCAGCACATGTTGGAAAAGAGAATGAATGGAAGAATGGATGAGAGAAATAAGAAATTGATACTCCTATCACAACCGGGGTAAAGCAAAATAGCTGGGCGATCCATAAGAACACCTCCATAATCTGAGGAAAATACCTGAAAAGGTTAGCCTCTTAGCTGTGCCCGGCACAAGGAGATTCTTTTCTTCTTGAGAGAGAATTCACTCCTTCAGGGAATATTTCTTGAGTATTTACTATGTGACATGGTCCTAGGTATTGGGGATACAGCGAACAAAGCATTCAAAGTTGCTCTTCTCATGGAGCTTACATTCTAATGGAAGGAAACAGATAATATACAATAGACACAATATGCAAGGTGATGATGGTATGTGGTATAAGGGAAAGTAAAGCAGGGCTTAGGGGGGTGCTATTTTATATATATAATGGTCATGGAGACTCTTTGGCAAGACAGCATCTGAGTGGAGAGCTAAAGTGAAGGCGGGAAGACATCTGGAATCCAGGGGAAGAGCAGCCCTGGTACAAAGTGCAGCACGTGCAAATGGCCCGAGGCACGGAACAGCGAGGCCAGTGCGGCCAGGGTAATCAGCTGCTTCAGAGAGGCTGGGTGAGGAGGGTGAAGGAGGGCAGGTTATGTTTAGTGTGATATCATGATTTATAAGAAGAAATACATATTTGGTCTTTGTTCCCATTTCTGGCACAGAGCTCCCAAAACCCTTGAAATGTCTTAAGTGATAAGGGTGGTAATGGTGTCTTTTGTTATGTTAATGAGGTGGCTTTTGGACTTAAGATGGGGGTTAGTTGTCGGGAGAACCAACCTTGTGTTTAGAGGGTTGGAATTTTCTGTCCCACCCTCAACCCCCAGAGAAGGGACAGAGGCTGAAGATTGAGTTCAGTCACCAATGGGCCAAGATTTAACCGATTGTGCCTATGTAATACAGCCTCCATTGAAAGTCCAAGAGGAGAGGATTCAGAGAGCTCCTGCTCGGTGAACACGTGGAGGCACTGGAAGCTGGTGTGCTCAGCGCGTGGGTGCTGTGCGCCCTCCACACATACCCTGCCCTGCGCATCTCATCTGTCTGGCTGTTCCCGAGTTATACCCTTCTGTAATGAACTGGTACTCCAGTTAGACAAATCTTTCTCTGAGGTCTGTGAGCTGTAAGTAAATTAATGGAACCCAAGGAGGGGGCTGTGGGAGCCTCTGATTTATAGTTGGTCAGAAGTACAGACAGCAACCTGGACTTGTGATTGGCATCCTGAAGTCCTAGGAGGGGGTTGTGGGAACCTCCAATCTGTAGCCATTCACAAGCACAGGTAACAACCTAGACTTGCAATTAGTATATGAAGTTGAGGGGTAAAGGAAGCAGTTTTGTAGGGCCAAACCCCCTTAATCCATGGAATGTGATGCTACCTACCTACAGGTAGTGTCACAATTGAGTTGAATTGTAGGGCACTTCGTTGGTGTCCAAGAACTGCTTAGATGTGTGGGACCCCCTTCCTGCCCCCCACCAGCACATGCAATGCACATACACACACACATAGGAACTGGGTCATAGAACCATTTGAGTAAAGCCCTGTAGGTTGTGGGAAAGTTTGGCTTTTACTCTGAATGAGAAGGAAAGCCACTGGAGAATTTTACAGAGGCGGGCATGATTTGATTTCCTTTGTAACAGGATTGCTTTGTCTACATTGTGGAGAGTAGGCTATGGAGGGCGAAGAGTAGAAGCGGGGAGAACAGTTAGGAGGCAGTAATCTTGCAATAGTCTAGGCAGGAGATAGTGGTGGCTTGCCCTGGAGTGGCAGTGGAGATGATGAGAGAAGGTCAGATGCTGGATCTATTTGATTGTGAAAGAGATCAGTCAAGGTGACTCCAAGGAAAGATAAGAGTTGTCATTTACTGGGAGGAGCAAGTATGTGTGGGAGGGAGAATCAAGAGTTCTGTTTTGCATCTGTCATGCTTGATGTGGCTGCTGGACAACTCAGTGGCAATATCCAGGAGATCGCTATAATTCAGGAGAGAGGTCTGGGTTGGAGACAAAGAGGCATTATGTAATGGTATATGGTGCCATGTTGTTAGATGACCCACGGAATGAGGGGAGACAGAAAGAGAAAAAGAGTTTTGAGGATTAGCCCTAGAGCACTGCTACCTGCCAAATCTAGGAGTTGAAGGAAAGGCTGGGAGGAGAAAGAGCAGTATCCCAGAGGCCGAGGGGAAAAGGGGCAATCAGCTGTATCAAATGCTGCTGTAGGTCACATGAGATGCGACCTGAGCAGTGGCCACTGAATTCTGTAGTAGCAAGGTCATTGGTGACTGCGACGGACACTTTTAGTGGAGTGCTGGGAAATGAACTCTCAAATAAACCCACAAATAACATGATTTCACTATATCTGGAATCTAAAGAACAATAAAAACAAACAAAATAGAAACAGACTCAGATACAGAAAACAGATTGACAGCTGTCAGAGGGAGGGGGGTTAAGGAACTGGATAAAAAAGATGAAGGATTTCAGAAATACAGATTGGTAGTTACAAAGTAGCCTTGGGGATGTAAAGCGCCGTGTGAGAGATATAGTCACTAATATTGTGATAACTATGTACGGTGCCAGGTGGGTACTGGAAATATCAGGGGGAACACTTTGCAAAGGTTGTGATTATCTAACCACTATGCTGTACACCTGAAACTAATACAAAATAATATTGAATGTAAACTACAACTGAAAATAAAAAAATAAAAAAATGTTTTACCCCTTTTGTGGTAGATAAGACTAAATCCTGCTGTGTTCATAAACTTCTAGGTTTAAAACAAAACTGAATGTATGAATGAAACCAAGCTTCCCAGCCATTGTTAAGAGATATCTGGACTGAGAGGCCCTCGCTTGAGTTCCGCAGGCAGGAGCCTGGCGCCCAGAGTGGGCCAAACCAGTCAGCAGCAGGTTTGCAGAAGGCTGCCTTAGCTGGGTTTGTTTATGTCTGGGTGTTGGTCTCTTACGTAACCATGTAAGTAGGCCACATTTTCCTTTAGCTACCAGGCTCTTAGCTTCTTGAGGGAGAGTTGGATTTCATTATAAGTCAGGTTTCAGAGGCCCTGGGCTGGTCTGTGCTCTTAGCTGTTTCCTGCCATAGTTGTAAATGTCAGAGAACAGGGAAGCATCTGCACCTGCCTTTCTCTCTTTCCCGTTACTCGTACCAATTTCCCTTCATTCTGTATGTGAAATATGCTTACTCTCCGTTGTCTCTCCCGTGTCATCTAACTAGAGCCTGTAGTACAGCAAGCAAGTGCTAATGGAAAATGCTGCTTTGGGAAGTCCTTGGAGAATTCCACCGATCACATTACAAAGCGTCGAGAATAATGGGAGAGGGATGAGCTGGGGATCCCCTCGGAGTTACTGTTTGTCCTCCAGGCACTCTGCAGCAAGAGCCTGGCCCCAGTCCATGTCGTCGTGTTAGAACGCGGTCGTTTCTGAAACCCTGCCTCTGTGCTTGAGAAATGCAGTCATTGGTGGTTTGCCTTCTTACTTTGTGTGTCCCGCTGTTAGAATATCTCCTGTTTCTTGAGATCCCTCCCTGGAGTCGCTGCACGTGACTCTCAATGAGTAGTTTGACTTTATTTTTCAGTTAACATGTTCAGGATGGATTTTTCTTAACATGAGCTAAGCCAGAAATAAAAGAGTTACAACATTTTTAAATCTCTTTGTGTAGCAAAAGGAACATTTTGTGGATTCCAGTTCCCTTGGGTTGGTTTTAAACATGTGAAGTTATAACCACGGTTAAAATCATTTTTTAAAGAATTAAAACTACATAAAGTATTGAAACTATATTACCTCATTTACATACATAGTAATATCAAACATTTACCTAGTGCTGACTTTGTGTCAGATTTTGTTCTAATCACTTGAAATATAAAGCATTTAATCCTTAAGACAATGCTAAGAGATAGACCTAGCATCATCCCCATTTCACAGATAGGAATTGGAGGTACAGGAAGGTAGCTAAGGTGCCCAAGGTCATGCAGCTAATGGATGATGGAGAGGCGCCTTGAACCTGGCAGCCCAGGGCCCATGCTCTTAACTACCACAATGCTCTTCACTAATTTAAAATTCGCAGCTATTTTGGATGGGAGTTAACTGTTTACGAAATAGCATTAATTTATTTATTTTTATTCTTTATTGAATTTATTGGGGTGCCATTGATTAATAGAACTGTATAGGTTTCAGTTGTACGATTTTATAATACATCATCTGTATATTTTATTGTGTGTTCCCCACCCCAAGTCAAAAAACAGCATTAATTTAAGACAGAGACCTAATTCTTACTATAAATTATTTCTATAGGCTCATTGAAAAAAGAACCCAAAGGTCTTTTTTTATGGCAATAATTTTTCACTTAATTACTTCTAAAGTGGTTACATATGGAAGCAATAAAGTCATATCTTGAAAATCTTGAAAAGATCAGGTTTCTTAAGAAATGAAACCATCGTAACTGTTTCTTTGTAATGGGCTGAAACAGCCCGGCCATTAGCCACTTTAATGTAGGTAGCTGATGTTTACTTGAAAGTACTTTTAAAGACTTTTTCACAAGAAATGTTATTCTGCTGGCCTGAAGCCCCTGATTTGCAGTGGTTATTGTTGCAGTTAATAAAAGAGTGGGGGTCTTACAAGTCTGTCATCTTCTGATTGTCAGTGTCTGTTCACATCCAGGCCCTGTTATCTGTCAGGGTCCTTTGACAAGTAGAAGCTATGGCTGCCGTAGAGAGTGACAGCAAAGAGGACTTGCGGGCCAATTTTATAGACAGTTGCGATGAGTAACGCAGCACATCCACCTGGCAGCTTGTGGGCGACCAGTCTAGAGAGGAGACGGATTTCCCCTTCGTACTGCTGTAGTCATGTGCCCCTCCACCCCCACAAGGCTCACTGTCTCAGTGGAATCGTCACCTAATTGACAGGACGATGACATGTCTAGGCACATTTTCCAAAGCGTAAGGTAAATTCTTCCGGGACCATCAGTCTTGGAGACGGTATCCCAACCTTTAAATGACATTGAATTACATAGTAAAGGAGATACTTCTCTCTCATTTTTCTCTTAACCTTCCTGCTAATTCAAGGAGAAAGTCAGTTTGCCACCACTGCATCATCAGCATCTCTTGAATCCTTCATAACCACCCTCTATGACAAAGAGCAGGCATTGTAGATGCTGAGCTTTCATAGGCAACTGTATTTAGTCAGAAGGTAGTTTCATTGTTTTGTTTTTATTATTTTTATATGTATAATTCCCATCTATATGTTGTAGGGAATACTGGCTTTCTGTTTATAGTGGGGATAGGTAGTTCTCTGAAAATTAGATTTATTAAAGAAAAAAAGGTGGGTCAATCTAAAGACAAGTAGTAGAGGGTATAATAATGCAGGTGAGATGTAGACATGGAAGTTGTGAATTCGGTAGTGGATTGGCAAAATCTTGGTCTAATATCTGCTGTGGCTAATTTTGTGGAGATCCACAATTTCTTCTTTGAAACTCTTGGGACCAGATTTGTTTTGGAATCAGGAATGCTCAGATTTTTTGTAGTGCTTATAATGTATATGATATGACTTCCGTAGGAAGCGCTGGGGCGATGCCATCGTCAAGCACAATGGCAAGGCTGCAGCGGGATGTGTGAGCACTCACACCGAAGAGGGGTGAACAGGGACTGTGCATGGCCTCATGTGGGTTCAGGTTAGATTTTGCCACCACTTACGTTTTAGAACCAAACCGAGGAAAGAAAGATTTGATTTTTAGAGTTTTCTGGATTTTAGGATTGCAGACAAGAGATTATGGACCTGTTTTTGTAAATAAATTCATCATTCTTTAAAAAAGAAACACTGATCAAATTAATCATATAGAAAACAAATTAGATTCCAGCTTGGTCAAAATAACTCCGCCATGTTTGAGTTTATTTTTACCACCTGGCTATGATCTCCTGTAGATTCTGACCTGCTGGGTAGGGCCAGGTAGATATATCTGTGAAAGAAAAGTTGAATCCAAATGACGTTTACCTGCACATGTGAAAACAGAAGTAGTTCCTGGTCCTGCTCACCCTTGAGCAGAGATTTGAACACAGAGCTCCCTCTCTTGGAAGTTCAGAACGTGGGTGTCGGGTGACGGGGCAGCGTATTCACTGGCACCTGATCATGTGGGGCACTATTTCATTTGGTTCTGTTTTAAAAATGAAATCCATAAATTAGTTTCAATTGTTTTGTTAAATATCCTGCTGGTCCCTTAGTGGAGTGATCGGTGCAGTTTAATTTGGCAGGGATGGCAGTGGCTGAAGGGGCCCCGCCGGACTCCCACGTGTGGTGGCAGACGCGCCAGGTGCTTTACAGTCTGCGGACTGGCTGCCCGAGAGCAGTGCGGCTGGATTAACTACTCTGCAGAGGGCCTTGTGGAGTTATTTATGGTTGTTTTTCAAACATTCCGTAACATGACAAACGGGCAAGTATTTTCTAACTTCAGAACACATTGTAAGGGTTTTGTCAGGTTCTTGACGTGTAACCTTTGGAACATGCTTTTATTTTGTGTAATTAGGAGGAAAATGTACACTAAATTGATCATAAAGTGTTTGTGGGACCTGTATGTTGTATTGCTAGCTATTTAAATAAATTGATAAAAGAAGGCATGATAGATATAAGAAGATAATGTTTTACATTTACATTGTGTATTTCCTCAAGGGGTTTAATAAAAATCTCGGTTGGATGTTCTGTGGGGAAGAGAGCGATTTAGATGCAGAATCTGAAGCCAGGGCCATTTGGCTCATACAATTCCTGTATCTTTGTAACTTCTCTAATGTCATATAGAAACTTCTATAAAAAGAATGTTTTATTCCTAGTACATCGGCCTGAGAGTTACTAATTTAAAAAAAAATTTTTGATTCACTGCCATGGGTTTACCTGGGTTTTATCCATGAAAGAGGTAGGACAGGCGGAGCGATACGTGATTTCCGGTGGAACAGAGGCAATGCTCTTCCTCTTGTACTCACTCACTCAAGAAAACTTACTGGAATGTCAGTGAGGATGACATTTGCTGTGGATACATTGTAACTTTGAGTCTATCCTATTAAAGTCACTCGCAGATATTGCTAATTTATTATGATAACACCCTATGGTTAGTATTAATAACTTTGTACTGCACATTGTACATAATTAAAGTAACTACCAATGGTTACAAAATATAATAATAGTGACTATGTTTATCAAGCACTTACTAAGTACTGTATTGTGCTGTGTATGACGTGCACCTTTTGCCCAAATTTTTGAGGGAAAAATAAGGTTGTGCATTATACATGCGTATAATGATTACATACCATGGGTATAATAATGGGTATAATAATCCTGTGTATAATGCACACAAAAATGTGGGTGTGCGTTATACACGGGAGTGCATTATACATGGCAAAATGTGGTAATTGGGCATGTGTTAAGTGCTTTACATATCTGAACTAATTTAATCCTCATAATTACACAATGAGGAAGCACATTAATAATCTACATTTACGGATGAGGAAACCCTGTAAAGGTATCTGGAGATTAAGTAATTTAGCGAAAGACACAGGAAATGAGGTATTCTGGCTTCACTATGTTTTATTGTCTTCAACTTTATGTTCCCTCCTTACTAAACAGTAACACCTCAACTCTCTGGGACTTAACTTGGAGCAAGCTCATCCATTTGGAGCCAAGCTGAGAGCATGGAAGCAAGCAAAAACATTTCTGTAATTGAAACAGAAGCAAAACCCTCTCTGTATGGGAGTTTGCACATTCACTGGGCAGCACAGAACCAGAACTGCTAGGCTGCGCACTATCTTGGGTCCTTTAGGAAAGGTCTGGAGCCTGAACGTGTCAGTGACACCTGAGGAATCACATGCAATCACTCATGCTTCCAAGTGATTCATAAAGTGAATTTTGGTTTAATGTATTGAGAATTAAAAGCAAAAGTCTCGTTGATTTTATAAAAATCTGTCATGATTGGAAAAATAGTGGTTGAAATGGGCATATACTTATCTAGAACGATACATTCTCTATGATGATTTTAGATAACTGAGATTTCGATGTAGAAAATAAAATACTTGCATGTAGTTCTGAACAAGTGAACATAGAAAAATGCCATCTTAAAAAGGCAACCTTGATTTTTTCTTTTTTAAATTAATATATTTTATTGATTATGCTATTACAGTTGTCCCATTACCCCCCTTTCATTCCCCTCCACTCTGCACACCCTCTCCCACCCACATT
>CM052540.1:151526400-151663896 GCA_028533065.1 Trachops cirrhosus | reverse complement strand
CTGGATTTCCTGGAAGTCTATTTCCTTTGCCAGACTGGGGAAGTTCTTCTTTATTATTTGTTCAAATATCTTTTCCACTTGTTCTTCCTCTTCTCCTTCTGGTACCCCCATAATTCGGATGTTGGAACATTTAAAGATGTCCCAGAGGTTCCTAAGCCTCTCCTCATTTTTTTGAATTCTTATTTCTTCATTCTTTTCTGGTTGTATATATTTTTTCTTCCTTCTGGTCTACTCCATTGATGTGAGACCCATCTTTCATTCCATCACTATTGGTTCCCTGTGCATTTTTCTTCATTTCACTTATTATAGCCTTCATTTTTTCATCTAGTTGTGACCAAAATCAACCAATTCTGTGAGTATCCTGATCACCAGTGCTTTGAACTGTGCATCTGGTGGGTTGGCTATCTCTTGGTCGCTTAAAAGGATGGGTTTTGGGGCTTTCAGTTGATCTTCTGTTTGAGCCATCTCTTTGCTTTTTTTGGTCTTGTCTCGCCTGTTACCTATGAGGGGCGGAGCCTTAGGAGTTCACCAGGGCGGGGCACCCCAGTGGCTGGGTTGTGATGCTGTATGTGGGGGCGGGGTCCAAGAAGGAACAATGGTGCTTGCTCTGCTCTCTGTAGGACCTCAATCCCTTCAGCCGCTTTCCCCTAGAAAACTGGGCCCCTCTGGTGCCAATTCCTGTGTGGGTGGGCCTGTGCACCCTGTGGGACCTTCCTTTTCAGTCAGTGCCCCAAGGCTCTATTTCCCAGTGCCGGGACCCTGAGTAGCGCTCAGTGCCTTGCTTCACAATCGACACCTTGCTGGGTCTTCTGGTTACCACCCCCCAGCCGGGCCTGCCAGCTGCCACTTGTGTGCCCAGGGTCTGCCCGCTGCGGTCTTGTGTGCACCCTGATTGCCTTGCATGTCCCAATTGCCTTATGAGCATCAGGTCCCAGCGCTCTCTGCTCTTTGCTCCACGACCTGTGCCTGGCTGCCTGACTCCGCCTGTCCTACTGGTCTGGATGAACGTGTGTAATTTAACTCCTTGGGTGTCCAACTTCCATACATTTCAATTTTCTGTCAGTTCTGGTTGTTATTCTGTTTCTAAATTGTTGTCCCTATCTTGGTTGTATGAGGAGGCACAGTGCATCTACCTATACCTCCATCTTGGCCGGAAATTCTGATTTTTTTCTTATAGTTTGATGAAGAAGATAAAAGTTAACTGTAAAATAAATTCCTCCCACTTTATTTCTCCTGTTTTTGTTTTTTCTCTAGATCGTTCCTTTGATGTCCTCAAAAAATCCAAGCAGCCCCCTGCTCTCCGTGCTGCAGGTCAGCTCTCTGACATGCTGAATGGCGGCGATGAAGTGTACGCTAACTGCATGGTGATAGATCAGGTAAGGCATCACTGACGTCACAAGGCGGATCTGCCCTCTTTCCAAATAGCACGTGGGAAGTGTATTCAGCATTGTTGTGTTCCTCTGAAAGTTTTAACCCAAGTGCAGCACCAGGGTCGCTGCATGGAATCTCATCATGTGAGCATTTAACTGAGGTCCTTCCTTCCTACCAAGGCACACCACGAGGGGGGTCTCTTGACACTGCCAAATGACAGGCATGTGAGAGCTCTTCAGCAGGGCCAAAATAGGAAATGATAATTGGGAGCCTAGTTTCTTCTCTACAGCTTTTCAAAGAGTAATGTGTGTAGTGATCTGCTTTAGCAGTATTTGCATTCAAATCCAGCAAGAGCTGGATGAACAAGAGTTGGGTGGCAACCCCAAACGATGCTGTCACATAAATTACTTGTTTAATCTTTACAACACACCTATTAACATGTAATAAGGTTGTAGAGCTTTAATAGTAAAACATAATGGTGTCGTGTTACAGGGAAGCTGGAACCCTTTAGAATTCCCCGCCCATTCCCTGATAGAGATTTGTGAGTCAAATCTCATAAAGGCAGGTGGTTTGTGCATCTACGTATGGATTTGTCCTTTATTCTTTTCTCTAGCTAGTGACCCTTACATTTTAATACAATACTGTATTGTACAATTGTAATACAATTGTATTGTATTGTAATAACTATTTAATGTAATACAAAAATTAAAATATAGCTCTAGATCTGAAGATTTCTGCACACTCTAATTTATGGGAGATATAAGGGATTCAAGGGTAATTTGGACAACCCACTTTCTGTCTTATCCACTGACTTTAAAACCCAGTCTCCATATAAATGCACCATATACATATGCTCATTTAGCGATAAGGTATTTTACACATTTTTTACTGTCATTAGTATGCATATATTATATCCTATTACTTATGGATATTTGTTGATATGTCTAACTTATGTATCTAACTTACATCTAAAAGTTCATGAACTTTTTTCTGTCTAGTAGATCTCAATTTCATCCCTTTAGTTTAATATCTCTGCTTTTTCTTTTTGTGTTTTATAAAACACTGTTACCTCAAGTGCATTGTGTAAATACATAGGCTGGGATGATATTCAAAATGATGGAGGAGTGAGCATCAGGACATGGACGTCAGCCCATAAATAGCTGGTGTGCTTTTTGGCGTAAAGCAGATGAATACGAACCCCGGGTGTGAAATCTAGGATGAAGAATGCCCTTCCCCTCAGAGTTTAGGGCAAAGTGGGAGTTCTGGGGACGTTCTTTGAAGATACAGGCTAATTGTTCTGATTTTAATGGCTTTATTCTGTTGCCATGTTTTTTAAGCATTTAGATGAAATATTTCTTGAGTTCTTGTTCCTTCTTCCTTCTTTCTTCTCCTTGAGCCTCAGTGGATACTGTGACATTTTCACTTAACTCAAATAGCTAGCATTCTGTATGACCTGAATTTTATAAAGGGGGGGACCATGTCTTTATGTGTTCTAAGATATATTCAAAATACAAAACTTTAGAAACTAAAGATGAAGTTTGGGGATGTGAGAGAAGCATTGCTTTAATAATGAGAAGCATATATTTGAAGGGAACTCAGACAGGTGATGGAGAAACTGCGGTGGAGCCGCAGATCGCCAAATGTGTGCAGTGGAAACAGAACTGAAACTGACAACCTGGACACAAATCACAGAGTTCACTGTATCAGTGTGGCACCCTTATTGTGTTGTTTCTCTGACTGTCCCCATGTCCACTGGGATAGGAAGAACAAGGAGTCCAAATTCTGCATATTTAAAATAATTTCTAGCAATATCTGGAAAGAATCTTATCTAATTTCCTTCCTTTCCCTCCCCATGGCACAGAAACCTAAAAAAGATTGCTAGATTGTTTACAATGTTGTTTCCCATGAATTCTCAAGGTTATCCACCTACCTGATGAGGTAGTAAAAGTACTGTGAAAGTGTCCCTGTCACATAGGCTACTTGGGGAAAACAGTGCTATTTGGACATCATTTCAGGCCCACATAATCAATAGAAAGAATCCCTGTATACTCTTTATCAAAACTCCCCAAATATTAATATTTTACTTTATTATCCTCTGGGTATGTGTTAACATGCACACAAAGGCTTAAAATAGAAATAATGTATAATATGTGTATATGTATATAATATATACCATTTGAGAGCAAACTGAAAATATGGTACACCTATACTCTTTAGTCTTTCACGGTGTATTCCTCTAAAAAGGGACATTTTCTTTTCTTTACATAAGCATGTATAGTAATCAAAATCAGCAAATCGTCGTTAATGCAGTACCATTAGCAGTATACAGGCCTTATTCAATTTAGCCAATTGCCTCAAAGTTCTCTGTAACAAGAGTAAATTCAGTTTCCTGTGCTGGGTTTAGTTGTCGTGTCTCTCTTATCTCCTTTAATCTGGGGCAGTTCTTTAGTCATCTTTTATGGCGTCGATAACTTCACTAATGATGTAAGTAGCCATCACGTTTAGGTCGGTCTCAGGCCTTGTGCTTCCCCCTGTTCTCTCCACCGTGCAGGTCTGTGCAGACTTCCCTTTCTCTCTGCAAAGGTTTATGGCAGGAGTGTGACAGGTTGTTTGCTGCAATTTGGTGTTTGTTTCAGTATTTCCAGGTAATTTAAAGTTTAGGGCGTTTTCTGTCCTCTGGTTATGCTAAGTGCATTCATCCTATGCAGTTTTATTCTTGTTTTTGTTTGGAGTGTTTCTGGGGAGACTCAGATTTATGTGACCACCACTACCTTGTTTACCCAAATTCCTATACACTACTTTAAAAATGAAGCTGCCTGCTCTTTAGTCTTTTTCTAAGTATTTAAAGCATTTCCTCTCATTTTGAGTCAGTGGTTCATAAAATGTTAAAACGCTCAGTTGGTCGTTTTCCTTTTGTGAGTTTTGGGATAGCAGCCAGCTGAACAAAAACATATCATGAAAGAATTCTCTGCTTACATAAAACAAAACAAAAGCGAGAACAAACAAAACAAAAAAAAGATAAAGTGGAAAGGTTTTTAAATTGGGCAAGTTTTATTCTTAGCTAAGCCAATCTGTCCTGCTTTTGCTTAGCAAATATTTTCCTTTCGACGACCAGGTTGGTGATGTGGACAGTAACTGTATAAACGTAGAGCGAATCACTGCGGACACCTGCCCCGACTCCATGGGTTCTGCCCTGGGCCCTCAGAGCTGCAGACACACCCCTGCTACCGCAGCCAGCGCTGGCGTGTGCCCATCGAGTGAGAGCCGGGAAGTGACGTCCAGCACGGACACCCAGCAGCCCTTCACACCACCGTCGAGCTCACACGCCTCCAACTCAACTCTTCCTTTTGGTCTTCGTGGGTTTGAAAAGGAACAAAGTCATCTAAAGAAAAGAAGGTAAGATGCTATGTTTTAGAGGAAATATGTAGAAAATCATACCTTGTAGCCTCAAAATGTAGAAAATTCGGACCTTGTAGCGAAAATTGGAAAATTCTATTCCATTTTCTATTGTCCCTATCATTTTTATCTCTACATAAAAATGTTGCTTCTTTTTAGGCTTCTGTATTCCTTGTTTTGAAAGTAAGACAATTTAGAAAACTGACAAAAACATAATAGAGGAAAACCACAATTAGACGCTTTGGCAACATCATATTTTAATGAAAATGCAAACCAGAAACTCCTATTACTGTTGATAGAAGTGAAAATTGTATAATTACTTTGGAAAATAATTTGGATATGAATTTTATGACCCAGCAGTTTTACTTCTGTGTTTTAGGAGACATATACATGAGTAGTTAGTTATAGAGCAGGAAATAACCCCAGTGGGGAATGAATAAATTACAGTATACTTACACGAAGAAGTGATATACAATAGTGAAAATGAACTGACATCTACATACATAATGTGTATCACCGAAACATGAAGTTGAACAAAAAAGTAAGGCACAAAGTACTTTGGTTAATTTCATTTTTATAAAATGCAGAACAAAACAAAAATCAAACAATTTATTATTACAGGGCAGATACATATGAGTTTAAGCTATTAAACAAATAAAGCAAAATAACGAGAGGGGAAAAAATCCCCAAATTAAAGATCATTACTGCATCTAGGGGGGAAAGTAGGGAATGAGAATGGAACGGGATAAAAAGGGTCTCGGTGGTGTGGCCAGCACTTATATTTCAAGCTGGGTGGGATCATAGGTGTTCATTTTATTTTCATGTTCTGTAACCTAGTTTCCTTGCACATATTATCTTGTGTACACCAAGGTGCCATTCAGACAGCGGTGTTGGTGTGATGTGGTGTGTGTATTTATGTGTGTATGTGCATGCATGTGTGTGTATGTTTGTAGTTTTGTATCTGTTTCATATCCATCCAGTCTATTTTCTTTAGGAAAAAGGCTAACTTCTGCTAATTTCATCTTATTCTGCTGCCCACTTTCCTTAGATAATAGCTTATCCCCTCCGCCCCCTCAGCCCAGGCCCAAGACCTCAGATTATAAGCTCATTTTCACACATAAAATCTGAATCGAAATGAATGTAGAATACACAGACGTGTGTGTGTAGTTGTCTGTCTATGAATGAACATCCACATAGGTAAGTATGTGTTCAGCAGAGATTTCATTGGTTGGGAAGGAGAGAGAGGGAGGAGAGGCAGCTGGCCCCGGGTGCCACTCACTGCCCTGCGCTTTTTGTGGATGCCCCCCCTTGAGGCCGTAACACTTTATAGCAGGTATTGGTACCAACAGTGTCTAGCGTCTGATACATAAAACAATGAAAGGTTTTCTTTAGACTTGTATTTTTCGAATTATGGTTTAAAAGATGCTGAGTTGTCATGGCTGTACATTAAATTGATGGGACATTTTGAGCTCTCCACCAGGCAAGAGTCTATACAGTTCTGCAGAAACAGATTTAACTGTGTATTACTAGTGCATCCTGGTAGGATCTTCATGATCTGTCCAGTTTATGACCCAGGTTTCAAGAGGTGAATGGGTTCTTCACTCTAGGAACAGAGGGAGAAAAAGGCACCAGTGGTCTCTCTGTTCTGCTTATGCAAATATCCACAGGCATTCTGAATTACACTTTCTGATGATGGCCTTGTTCTGGGACATTTAAATATCTCACAGCTGTAGCTAGAATTTTGCCATATTAAAATATAAGAAAAATTCAGTTTTCATAAAGATAATTAGATGTAAAATCTAATTATCTGTAAAATGTCACAGCTGATAGGGGGTGGGTGGGTGGCAAGGAAAGGAAGATGTTCTAAAAGAAAAATCTTCCAGCCAGGCCTGCAGGCCAACTTTACCTCCTGCACATTCTGTCTTCTCTGAAATATGTAGGAATGAGGGGAAAGGACTCCTGATCCCCAGAAAGCCCCATTTTGATCTGGGGTGACTGTGGGACCTTCCCCTCAGTGGGCATCAGGGTGGGAGTGAGTAACACAAATTGATAATGAACTTGAAGTGAAATGCACCCAATTTTTAAATAAGCAAATCCTAGGCTGAGAGGCTAGGAACTTCATGTGGGAAAGATTTGGGAGCTCACAATAAAAACTAAGGTTAACACCGGGACAAGGCTGACTGGGGCCTAAGTCTTAACTTTTCTAAGGTTTAAAGCAATATTTTGGTGAAAGTAAAATTGTATATACAATATGTAACCATTATGTTATTTCAACTTAATAGTTATTTTAAGAAGTTACAAAGGGGAAAATAAGCAACACAGCGTTTAATTTAACAAATTATACAGCAGGAAATTAGTGGATAGGAGATGTGTTTGTTCTGTTCTAAAATATATCTTTCAACCCGTTTTTTGTTTTTCTGCAGTAAGAAATGCTTGTCACACCATGAACCACTTCTTCCCTCCCCTCCCCATACACATAAAATTTAAACATTTTATGAAATAACATGTGAAATGTATTCTAATAGTTTTACTCTATACAATTTTAAAATTCTGGTTACAACCTACTGAGTCTATTTGATATCCCACTAATGGGATTTTGAAAAATGGTATTATCAAATGAGAACCAAGAGATAATTTGTAAAATATTGTCTATAATATTGAATATCTTATGTTAATAACAAAGAAAAAGTATAGCCCAATTTGAATTAACAGAAAATGAAATGTTTTAAAGTATAGTATGCAAAATAAAATAATACTAATACTTCTAGGGTATATTCACAGTGATGGAGAAACACTGTGTGTAACTAGGAAGGCTTGTGTTAAAATAGGCTATTCTTGCGGGCAGCCAGCTGTTTTTACTAGTTCTCATTAGTACAGAGATCACAAGTTGAAAGACAAACACAGAGACACAAGATATCAGCAAAACTTTGACCCCCCCACCCCACCCCCAGATCTCTTTCTACCCTCAGATTAACAATGAGTTAATAAAACTATATAGCACTGTAAATTATCTGTAATGATGCTACTGTAATGTTCACAGCTCCAACATTGACCGGAAAGGTTTTCTTTAACACTAAGCTTTAGTTTCTCATGAGAAATAATTTTACGTACTCCAACATATTTGAGTGTTGAACTAAAGAAAAATGTGAAGTCCAACTCCAGTTGGTCCTTCCCGTCTCCATGCCAACGCAAAGGCTGCCAGTGTGCTCGTTCAGGAGAAAACCCCGCTTCAGAAACCTCAGCGGAGCCAGTCCCCACCTTCCCTTGCTGCCAGGTTTGCTGTGGACAAGTCCGCGGATTGCAGACTAATCTAAGCATTTGGATTAGAGACACATACAAGGACCAAGTGTCGTGTCATTTATTAAGCTGACATTCAGTGGCCATTGAATAGCCTGTGATTTTTCAAGAAAAATAAGTGTGTTATTCAATGTTTAATTTTTTTGTTTCTCTACATTCCATAACCGAGATGGTTTCGTTATATTGCTTTTAAAATTTTAACTTCAGGACAGTAACAACCAAAGAAAAAGGCATTTATAAAGTCAGTTTGTTTGTTTTGTTTGTTCATTTGTTGCTTTTCGTTTTATATACAGACAACAGAAGAGTAGTTACTGGAGGGGAAGGGAGTCAGGGATGGACAGGGAGGGTAAAGGGGTGAAACCGTATGGTGGTGGAAGGGGACTAGACTCTGGGTGTGAGTGTGCAATGGAGTATTCAGGTCAGGTATTATAAAGTTCTACACCTGGAATTTATATAATGTTATTAACCAATGTTACCACAATATATTTAATTTAAAAACTCACTGTGCAAGTAACATACCTGTGAAAGCCGTTGGCCTCCAAGGGTGAGTGGTTTAAAATGTAAATATTAAGGAATGAGCCAGGAATGTGGAAGGTCAAATTCTTTCCTTTAAATTGGATGGTTATCAAGGTTAAATAAGAAAGAAAAGCATTAGTAGTTAAGCAGAAGTACTTACTACCTGCTTCTGAGATGGGTTTCTCATGGGACGATTTCTTAAAACTTCTGAACATGATAATCGAATAGGACGCAGTCGGGACCTCACTTGATTCTTGTCTGACCTGCGTCAGGACACCAGCCCGGGCGGACCTCTGCGTGTCTGTGCTCACCTGTGCCACTCCTGAGCTTTCTGGCCCAGGGAAAACAGAGAGAACGTCTCACCGCCTGCGGTCACGTGCAGGTCTCTGCCTCCGCAACAGCTCAGTGGCTCTACTTTGTCTGTGTTTTTAATATTCGAAGAGTAACTATTCAGGGCTTACAGTAATTACATTTACAAGACAGAAATTGGGTGATACTGACTCGAACCAGCTTCTGTATCTTAGAGTACCTGACATGGCCTTTGCTGGGTAGAAATGCGCACTTGCGGAAACACAGTTTTGTTGAAAAAGAGGATATTTGGGGGAAGAAAAACCAATAAAAATGACAAATAGAAATTTCTTTAGAAATTGGTTGAGCACCCACTGTACCTCACGCCAATGAGGGCTTGACTTCGGAGGCAGGAACCAGAGACTCTGTTTGCTGCCGGTTGTTTACTCGTTTGCCCACTTTGTGCCTCAGCTCCAGCCTGGATGCTCTGGACGCCGACAGCGAAGGGGACGGGCCTCCGGAGCAGTCCCACCCGTGTTACCCGCCAGCGTCTCACAGTCCCTCGGGAACGGGGGTTCCTAGTGGGGATGAACTAGACTCTTTTGAGACCAACACTGAACCAGATTTTAACATCGCCAGGACTGAGTCAATTTCTCTATCAAGTAACCTGCAGTCAAAGGTATTCTTATTGGTATTGATGTGGTTTATTCTAAGTGGGGAAAATGTGTCGGCTGAGTATATCCATCTCTGAAAGACAAATGTTTATTCACATGTATAAACTTTGTTTTTCTTTTGGGGACCCATGTGCTGACTAATAGAGTTTGTCTTTTAATCTTTCCCACTCTAATTTGTATATTCCATCTTACAAGGGCTGATTTGTTTTCATTAATTCACCACCAGTACATATAATCTTTCACATACTTGGAAAATTTTACCCTCTTACACAATAATTTCTCCCATCATCCCTTAAGCGAAAAGAGAAAAACTGGTAGTATTCAGTGGGTGTAAGTGATCAAACTTGTTTTGCTCATGTAAAATTTTGCTTGGCTTGGGTGACGAGGTGAATAATGTCACCAAGGCAGAGGTGATGTTTGTTCAGCCTTCCTGGCTGCGTGAACTAATCGGGAACACCGTAAACTTGTCCGTTTTTCCATAGGAGACAGATTTTCTCTCATTGACCCTCTCACATGGGGGTTTCATTTTGTTGAGTTTATTTTTTAAAAGATTAAACCCTTCCAGTCTTACAGAGTAAGCCCTTTTGTGTTTGGACCTGTGTTTTTCCTTTTTGATTTGTGTTGCTGTATCCTTTTTTCTTCTTCAGTTGAGTCCATCACTATGAAATAGCATGTGCCGTGTCCAAATGGCTCTTACCATGAACACATGGCTGTTGTGATGGTGCTTGGGTTTTGTGGTATAATCTGCATGTCCAAAACGTGTTTCATGTGTGTGCAGCACGCGTAATTACATCAGTGCTCACCTCGGACATAGTCGTGCCTTTATTTTAATTTTTGAGCAGAGGAGGCTCCCCAAACTTGGCGAAGAGTCAGAACTCAGCGCCAGGCCTCTGACCACAGACCGGGAACCCTTCCCCTCGGCTGGGAAGCCTGTGGAACTGTCACAGTCTTTTGAACCTGAAGATCATGTGATATTTCTGGATAATATGTTTGTTGATGTAGATCCTTCTTAGTTTTGCATTTTGGATGGAACTGAAACTCTCATCATTACTTGGGATGAAAAGTAATTCAGTCTCTATGAAGCAATTCAGTGTTGTCCCTTTTTAAGAAGGATCTGCCCTTTAAAATATATCTTGCCTTGCTTCTGTCATTATCCTGTGTAACTTTTTACCTGAGGGTTCTGGATAATTTTCAAAGTCCCATTATTGTGCAAAATGGTTCCCACATATGACTTCAGTGCAGAGGATGGCATTCAGCAAGGGCCCTTTGTGGCCAGCTCACTGTGAGGGTCACAGGCCAGCGTGGGCTGGCCTTGCTGACATGCAGACCCGGAGGGTCCTCCCTAACAGGTCAGCCAGGGGACCCACAGCCCAAGCCCCTTTGAAGCAGGGTCAGGCATCTGTTTTCAACTTTTCTCCAGGCTCTTTATACCAAGGAACTTCGGGAAACCATGTGTTTTCACTTAGGGGGAACTGAAGAGACCAGCACTTGTGAAGGACAGTTGCTGATGGCTTAATTTTAGTAGTAAATTTTGCATTGCTTTATTTTAGCCCTAACTTTAAGTGTCATCTTACAAATGGATGGGTGGAATGAATCCTAAGGCCACCAGGCCTCTGTCCATTGGATGGGAGTTGGGTACCATAAATGGCTTTAATGTTGTTCTGTTGCATATTCATTTAAATTTTCTAGATCATGTAAGAAAACCATGTTTTAATTATCTTGCCATCTTGCATTTTAATATATGTTGCAAACATTATAACAAAAATAGTATGCAATTAGAAAAACAGGAACAAAGATGACAGGTCATTTAAAAGGAATGAAGGTCCATAAATCTGTGATATTCAAACATCATCCCAGGAAAGTGGATGGAAAGTCCATTGAAAGATGAGCACAGCCCAGGAAGATTTGTGCGGTGACCTGATGTGTACTTCCCTAGAGGCTGCAGTGAACATCATAAACTTAAACAGCTCTTTGGAAGTTCTAAAATCTCATCATTATGAATGACTATCCCTCTACCTTTTAATAATCATTAAGAATAGAGATATATATTAGTATAGAATTTGCTTGAATGCTACAGTGTAAAATAAAAATAACTGACAACTCTGGTGAAAAAAGTCAGACTCATTGTTAAATATACAGAGAAAAACTCATTTGACTTCATTTTTCACTTTTAACCAACTTGGTTGGAATGTCATAATTGCTCCTAAAGTATCTATAGGAACTAGTCCCCAAAGCATTAAAGAGGCAATAAAATTTTAAATTGTGAGAGGCAAACAGAAATAATGAAATTGCATCAGAAATTTTCAGGTTGAATCCTTTTACAAAGATGCTGATTTAGTAACATTCAGGGTGAACATATACTTTCGAGTCTTATGTAGTATTTTTAAAAAAAACATTGTTCTGATCTCCTTTAGGAATCAGTGCTTTCTGGAGTTCGCTCACGTTCTTATTCCTGCTCATCGCCCAAACTCTCTTTAGGAAGAACGCGGTTGTTGCGTGACGTCACAGTGTGCAATTCGAGTGAAGGTGAGCGCTGTTTACCATTTGTCTCTGAAAGTGCTCTGTTCCAGGGCAGAGTTCCAGTTCGTGAAAGTGCACAAATACACAACAGCAGCTGACACGAGTTTCTGATTGCATTTTCACGAGTTTTTCTAAGCTTAGCAGAGTCTTTTTCTCTTAGATATGATACAAGTTAAAGATTTGATTTTGATGAAATTACAAATTTGTACACTCATCTCTGTTGCTTTATTCTTCGAATAAAAGGTTTTCCTCAAGGATAGTGTAAACTAGAATTTATTATAGGCTCATTATTGTGAGGATTTTATTGAAGTAAAGTATAAACATTACTTTTTTCTGATATGTAAATTGTTGAAATAATCTAACTCCTCAGAGGCAAACCACTGCAAACTAGATTTCCTTTCTTTATTTAGCAATGGACTTTAGAAAGTTGAAATAAGAGAACTATTTGAAACATGAATAAATGTATCTCAACATTTTTTGTGGCAATGCAAGCATTCAGAAGTGTAAATTTTATGCAACAAAATTTTAACTTAAATATAGTATACCTACAGAAAGGGGTGCAAATTGAAAGCATATAGTTCAACGAAATTTTTAAAGTGAATTCAGATCAAGAACTGGAACAATTTTGGGTGACTCTGAGCTGCCTGGTAGCCCCTCTCAGCCTCTGTCCCCATTTTCAACTTTACTTTGAAATGTGACTATTTCACACTATCTTCACATACAATATTATGTGATCATTGCATTTTAAGGCATAGTTGGAAGTATTCATGCTACTCTGTAATATACAGTATTATAATAAAATTTTTGTCAATGTATTAGATAATGACTTTTTTGTCTCTTATCCTTAAGAGTCTCAAAAGACTCAGAAAATTTGAGATGTGCTTAAGTATTCTCACTTTCTTAGTGTAGACCATTTAAAATAGGCTTTCACTCTTTTTTCTTTCCTTTTTAAAATTCTTGCTTTATTACGTGGTTACTTTGTATGGTTATTTTTATGCTATGGGGAACAACATTGAAAGAGTAATCTTTGTATTTGGAGCTCCCATCCTAAACAGTGACTTCTGTATGGGAGATACTCAATAAATATTTGTTGAAAAATGTTGTTGTCCAGATACATCAAATACAAAACAAGAGCTGTTTGGTGTGTCCCCCCACACCTGCCCCCACCCCTGTGCCCTATCTGGGAAGTCTTTTGGAAGAGGAGAAAACAAGACTACATGTATGTCAGTTTTAATTTTTGGAATGGGAAGAAAGAGAAACAGATTAGAGGAATAAAGAGAAATAGACTAGAGAAAGAAAGGATACAGTTACCTTTTAGGGGGCAGGAAAAGAAGATGGATTAAATTTTCCCTGTAATTTTTTTTTTATACCATGAGTATTCCTCAGATCTCCCGCTCTCCCCAATCTTAGTTGAGGTTGGGAGTCCTTTTAATGGCAGCTTGACACCTTTTCACTCACAGTCCTAAGTAATGGATAAACTTTATACTATAACTATTTGGAAAATTCTTTTAAGTCTTCTGTGAAATGTGCAAAATGGTGACCTTGCCCTTATATTTGTAATATCTCAGATTTTCCAAGTCAACTCTGAAATCTGAAATTGTTGAGCAGATGTCTAAAAGGAAATTGATTGTTTACAAGGGAAAACAGCCCTCACTTACAAATTCTTCAGTGAATAAGGAAGGGTATCTTTGCCTGACATACAATCCTTAACTCTTTGCATTTGAGTTAGAAAATATAAAAATTGACATCCTTTGGTTTTTCTGTGAATAAAAGCTTTTCTTTAGACAGTATATTTTAAATTATTTTTAAAATTTTTTATTTATCGATGAGAGAGAGAAAGAGAGAGAGAGGGATCAGTTTGTTGTTCCACTGATTTATGCATTCGTTGGTTGATTCTTGTGTGTGCCCTGACTAGAGATTGAACCTGCAACCTTTTTTTGCATTGGGACAATGCTCTAACCAACTGAGCTACCTGGCCAAGGCTAGACAGTAGATTTTAAAACAGTACTATTTGAATGAAGTTTGATATTCTCCAAAAGGTAAGAATTACAAACAGGTAATTTGGATTGAGGTTACACACTAAATGTACAGATCCCACCAGATATTCCTGTATAGTTGCAAATCTTTGGATTAAAACCATTTATCATAGTCAAAACTATTGGACTATGGAGAATAAATTAACTTTTTTAAATCATTTTTTATTGTTGTTCGAATACAGTTGTCTCCATTTTCCCACCACCACATTCCCTCTCCCCACCCACTCCCACCCCCACCCCCCATCCTCAGTCCTAGAAAGAAGGAATGATTTCACCTGTCTGTGATCAAAGCACAGGTGTGAGAGCTTGAGTAGTTCAAAGGTATATTCCAATGTTTCATTGTTTAGTTTGCATAGATTAGTCAGAGGTAAATTGATATTTGTGCTGTTAGAAATCCTCTCTCAAGAGTTTTGAATAGTCCTAAATGTTTTCTCTATTTGAGTAGACTCCAAGTCTCCTTTTGCCCCAATGGAAAACTCCCGTATATGGACTGTAATACAGATATTCTAAGATACGATGGTCTTTCTGTCCTTTTTATTCTTATTTGTGATCTCCCTTACTTGTCACTTCCAAATGGTTACTTACTGTCACGTCTTATTCTTTTCTTTTTTTTTGAGCCAACAGTACAATAGTGGCAACTCTATTTTTTAGTGCTTATATATATAAAACAAAATCCAACCCTATATATAATTCCCTTTGGTACATCATAGGCTTAGGGAGAAAGAGACATTGTCAATATTGAGGTGGTAATTATAACCTCACCAAGATGGACAAAGTGTTCTATATTTAAGAACCTAAGGAGTAAAGTTAATGTACTTTTGAAAATTATTGCTCACTAATGGATGGAATCCTATCAGACTTTGTTCAGTTGCCTTATTAGCTTGATTACTTTGGACAAGAAGCTCTATTCTCTTGGTACTTCCTGAACCTCAGCCTGTTCACAATAAGGATGCTGATTTCTGCCCGAGACTTAATCTGTGGAACATTTAATAGCAATAAAACAAAGCCTTCAAATTCTTCAAGTTAGATTTTCTGTTACCTACAAGATAGTATTAGGCTCAACACTGATGGTTACACATTTCAGGGGATATATATTTATTACTTTTCCTCCTTATATGTCTGGCCCAACCTTTGCAACCTAGTTCTGCCGCGTCACGCTTCTGCATTGTAATGGTAAAGGATCTGTCCCTGCTCTGTACACGGTGTGCTCCCCAGCGGCTATTCCCTCCTTCCGTCTCTCCCACTGTCTAAATCCGTGTCTCTGCTCCATCCCATAGTAAGTACCCCAGGTCCTTCCTGAAACAAGGCGGGCCCTGAGCAGCTTGCTTGCACCTGCCCCTTCTGCCCCCCCATAAGTCCAATGGGACAGGTGGTTCTCCCTTTCCCCATGAGCCGTGAAGCACATCTCCGAACTGGCTGCTGCTAGGGTTTTATACAGGCATTGCAGCTCTACTAAAACAGATTCTGCCTTAGGATGGACTTCAAGACTTTTCTTTTGAGCTTTGCTTACAAAACAGCTAAGATATTTATTGATTCTGTATGTGGAGTAATTAGTGTTATGAGTAAGGTAGGCTCTGGTGAGAAATATCGAAAATGTTAGAATGAATTTTCTACACTTCTGAAAATACTCACTATCCCTTGCTGATGCTAACTTACTTCATAAAATCATTAAATGTTGCTGTGTTTTGGCTTCTTCTCCATTCTCTCCAAACTAGGGAGAGTAATGAAGATTTCCAGAGCAATACCCTACTAATATAAAGTGACTTATTTTTTCATAACTGGTGCTACATATAGTGAATAAAAGTGGTTGAACGCATGCCTTTCAGACTAATACACAACTGTTAGTTTGTCTGCCCTGGTTTTCATTTTATTGTTCTGTGTCTTGTAGAGCAGCAAAGAGCTTACAGCCTACCGGAGTCACCAGGAGAAAAAAGGTATTTTAACTGTTCCGAATTTCCTGAGGGACTGCCTGGTCCATCTTTGGAAATGTGTGCACCTCACTTGGGATATTTGTTTAATAGTTTGTGAGGTTTCTGTGTAATGAACCTGCTTTCTGTGTGATCCCTTCCTTCCTGTGTGATGTGTATCAACACAGGTTGTCCAGCTGCTCCTCTCAGCCCCAGAGTGCAGGCCTCCGGACTGGGGGCAGAATATTCTGTTTGGGGTTATTGTCAAAGCCGAATACTTCCAACTCACTGCTCACAAAGGGAGCAGTGTGAGGACCACCTGCTTTAGAAAGGCATCGGGGTCTGGATAGGTCTGTCCGCAATGACAAGAAGCTTTTCTGTGACAGCAGGCCACTGACTGGTCAGTTATCCAAAATGCCCGAACATCTCTGTGACCTGTCTGTGTGGAGTGTTGTTGAGAAGAGTTAAGTTTGAAACAAAGAGTAAATGGTATGGAATGTACCTAGGCATTATCAGCTTTCTGACTGATTTGCAGATTCGAAAGTGTTATGCCTAGGCACCTCTTTTCCCTGGAAGGTAAGACTGTCCCTGGACCAATGTTTGGGAAGCTGATGGGGGAGCAAGCGGGATTGTTGAGTTCTCTCCGTCTTCAGCACTAACCGCTCACCAGTCGCACTGTGAAATAGCCTCGGGGTTATGTCAGAAATGGCAGAGATGCTTGGCTTTAAGAGACCATGTGAAAAAGAGAAAAATGGTTTTAATTTTGGTAATGTCAATGCTAAAACTCTAAAACCTTTTAATATATAGATCAAGGTGGGCTATTATGCTTTAAATCTTGGAATGAAAGTATTAATAAGGTATATATGGTGACAGAAGATGGCTTGACTTTGGGTGGTGGGCACACAATGCAATATACAGACCATGTGTTGTGGACATCTACGCTGAAACCTATATGCTCTTATTAACCAGTGTCATCCCAGTACATTTACTTAAAAATCAATAAATAGCTCATATGCATATTGGCTTTGTAAAATAATGTTGGTCATATTTTCCATGTCTGTGTTTTGTGTTTTCCAAATTCCAGCAGATTTTGTAAAAAAGTTAACTGTTTCATTTCATAAGCGTATTTTTAACTTTTAAGCACTTGTTTCCTGTCCTCTGCCTATTCCTTCTGATAACATTGGACTCTTATTTTATGAATTAAACATCTCCTGTTTCTTGAAAAAAAGAAAAGTATTAACAAGGAGAAGCCTCCTTTTGTTTATTCTTATATTTTGAGACTGAAATAGAAACTTTGTGATGCGAAAACCAGAGTAAGACTAAGACTTTCCTTTAAGAAGATGTTGCTGACAGTGTGACGATAACACTGTGTGTGACGATGACAGTGTGACGATGACAAGGATAGCAGGAGCAGCAGGAGCTGACCAATGTTGGCTGATTTATGAGGTCTGCGATGTTTTGAGCTGCTTACATTTATTACTTCATTTAAGCAATTTAATGACTAATTAGGGATTTGTTCGTTATCCCAGTCATTATTTTGATTAGCATCTTCTCTCTGCCATCTTCCTCACAATCGGGGAAGTCATGGGCTGATTGTCAAGATTTTTTTAAAATACAAAAATATTTCTTTCCTATTAGGAGAGGGATTGAAGGCTAGAAAAACCAGTCATAATTGATTAAATATTAACCTAGAAAATGCTTTAACTTGGATGAGATGTATGGGGAGTGTCCTTTTCTCTCTTATTTCACATTTTCTGTCATTCTGGGCCCCCCCCCCCATTCCTCGGTCTCCATCAGCCACGCCCCCTCGTGTGTGTAGGAGAAGAGCTCTCTCACCTCGCCTCTTCTGTTCCTGATACCTGACTGCACATGCCGGGAAGAGCCCCAGCCCTGCCTGTGCTTTGCTTTGGTCATATTGTATGTATGTACTTGAGGGTCCACCGCGTTGGAATTCTTATTTGTATTAATCACTTAGTTCCTGGAAAGGAATGCAGCCAGGTAAAAGGGGCGCTCACTCTGGACCTTGCAGCTCATTTCTGCAGGGCAGACTCGCTACCTCTTCCAACTTCTTAAGCTTTGTATGGCATGACCCACTTACTGTATTGCCACCATCTGTCTTAAATTTACCACATCTGTTATCTTCTATTAAAAAATATTTTGAGCATCTGAATCTTCAAAGAAGTCTCATCATGTCAGTTTTCAATTTGGATAGTGAGAACTTTTTTTTTTTAACATTTAGATGCCCAGTCTTTTTTAAAAAAATAGGTTATAGATATAATAAATTAAGGATTAGGATATCGAGGATACATGTTCTTAAGATATTTTAGATATCATTTTGCATATTAAAAAGGCAATACCAAGAGAGTCTCTGAAGAATGGCACTTGTAAAACTTTACTCTGGGTGATTCCATTGCTCATCAAATCGATTAGAGCTTAGGCATTCTTGTTCTGGGATGTTGAAAATAATTTAAATTTTTCCAAATTCTTATAAACTGAAAAGCTATTCAAATTCTGTTATGTAATCAGTTGGGGATTTTTCCCTTCTCACTTCCTCACTCGAGTACCTACTTGTCATATAGGTTAATACCACACAGTGAAATTACATTTGCAACATGGAATCAACCAACCTACCTTTGCCCAAAGGCTACACTGTGTTACCCGTTTTCACAGTATGACACTGGACCATGTCCATGATATTCACATTTCTACAAGATTGGATGGTTATTCTGATTTAATATCTAGTGTTTCAGTGTTTTTTGTTTATATTACCATGTCTTAGATCCTGTCAGCTATTGAACTTAAAAGTTAGTGCTATCATTTTATGTAATTTTTAAAAAGATTTTATTTATATTTAGAGAGAGGGGAAGAGGAGAAAGAAAGGGAGAAAAACATCAATGTGTGGTTGCCTCTCGCATGCTCCCTACTGGGGACCTGGTCCACAAACCAGGCATGTGCCCTGACTGGGAATTGAACCAGGGACTCTTTAGTTTGCAGGCTGGCACTCAGTCCACTGAGTCACACCTGCCAGGGCTAATTTTGTGTACTTTTATAGACATATGTAGAATACATAGTAAATTATGGTGTATGTATACATTTTAAATCAAAACTGAAACATTGTTCTTGATATTGTCTTCTATAGGAACTTGGAATAGAGTTGAGTATATAATTTTTTTTTATTTGAAAGAGTTTAGTTGTGTTCCTGCTGGGAAGTAGGGGACAGGACTTCTTGACCTGGAATCCACATGGACCTAACCATCCTTTAATTCTGAGGTTTCCTCTCCTCAGCCTGCTGCTGTTCTCTTAGACATTGAATGGCACTGTTTGTTACTCACATGTGTTTTTTCCCACTACCAAAGTGAGCCTGTTGAATATAATGCCTGAGTTTTGAAACTTAGGATGCTTAGGACATAAGAGGTATGAAAATTTACAGATTATATTAATCAGTCACTTATCTAAGGAGGTGGCTGTGGAAATAGAAAGGAAATAAGAGGGTCTGAGCTCCTTTTTGTTACTCTGAGGAGTTGTAGGATACTTTCACTTCTTTTTATTCCAATTTAAAAATATATTTTATTGATTATGCTATTACAGTCATCCCATTTTTTTCTCCCCTTTATTCCCCTCTGCCCTGTAGCACCCCTCCCACCAGCATTCCCCAGCCTTAGTTCATGTCCAGGGGTCATACATATAAGTTCTTCGGCTTCTCCATTTCCTATACTATTCTTAACCTCCCCCTGTCTATTTTCTACCTACCATTTATGCTTCTTATTCTCTGTACCTTTTACCCCTCTCTCCCCTCTTCCCCTCCCCACTGATAACCCTCCACATGATCTCCATTTCTGTGATTCTGTTCCTGTTCTAGTTGTTTGCTTAGGTTTTTTTTTTTTAGGTTCAGATGTTTATAGTTGTGAGTTTGTTGTCATTTTACTGTTAATATTTTTGATCGTCTTCTTTTTCTTACATAAGTCCCTTTAGCATTTCATATAATAAGGGCTTGATGATGATGAACTCCTTTAACTTGACCTTATCTGGGAAACACTTTATCTGCCCTCCCATTCTGAATGATAACTTTGCTAAGTAGAGTAATCTTGGATGTAGGTCCTGGCCTTTCATGACTTTGAATACTTCTTGTCAGCCCCTTTTTGCCTGCAAGATTTCTATTGAGAAATCGCCTCATAGTCTTATGGAAACTCCTTTGTAGATAACTCTCTCCTTATCTTTAGTCTTGGGTAATTTAATTATGGTGTGCCTTGGTGTGTTCCTCCTTGGGTCCAGCTTCTTTGGGACTCTCTGAGCTTCCTGGACTTCCTGGAAGTCTATTTCCTTTGCCAATTTGGGAAGTTCTCCTTCATTATTTGTTTAAATAAGTTTTCAATTTCTTGCTCTTCCTTTTCTCCCTCTGGCACCCCTAATCTGGATCTTAGAATACTTAAGGTTGTCCCAGAGGTTCCTAAACCTCTCCTGATTTTTTTGAATTCTTGTTTCTTCATTCTGTTCTGGTTGAATGTTCCTTTCTTCTTTTTGCTCCAAATTGTTGATTTGAGTACAGGTTTCCTTCCCATTACTGTTGGTTCCCTGTGCATTTTTTAAATTTCACTTTGCATAGCCTTTACTTCTTCTTCTATTTTGCCACCATACTCAGTCATTTCTGTGAGCATCCTGATTACCAGTGTTTTGAACTCTGCATCTGATAGGTTGGCTATCTCTTTATCCTTTTGTTCTGTTTTTGGAGCTTTGATCTGTTCTTTCATTTGGGATATATATATATATATATATATATATATATATATATATATATATATTTTTTTTTTTTTTTTTTTTTTTTTTTTTGTCTCAGCAGGCCTATTACATAGTAAGGGGTAGAGCCTTAGGCATTTGCTAGGGTGGGGCAACCCGCATCACTGGGTTGTGGTGCTGTATGTTGTGGGGGTCAGAGAGGGAACAATGCCTTTTGCTTGGCTCTCTGCAGGCTTTCAGTCACTTCCCCTGCTACCCACAAGCAAATTGGGCCCTTGTGGTGCTGAGTCCAGAGTGGGTAGGTTTATGTACATTCTAGGACCCTATGGATCTCTCCAGTGAACTCTCCTGTGAGGCTGGGAGTTCCAGGGGGAAATATAACTTTTCATAACCAGGAGTTACTTTTTTTCTTAAAGAATTATTATATGGATTAGAGAAAAATAAATGACCAGTGTGTTCATGGATTGGGTACAGTTGATTTTATCTTGCCTCTTATTTGGGGGGAGTATCCACAGTCTTCTCTCCTTTACAACCCAGAGAGCTTTGGATTGCAAATAGCCTGATTGAGTGGGGGAGACTGAATGGAGAGGCAGACCACCTGCTTCTCAGGTTGTGTTGCAAAGGAAATATGTGTCTGCTAAGTATTATCTCTATGTTCCAAAAATAAATAACATCCAGTTTTATGTTGTTGGTTATTTGGCTTTTCTTTGCCTGAGGAAAATTCTATTAGTATAATAAACAGGGAGATGAGTGCAGAATAAAATTATAAGTTCAAGTTGTCCTTTATTTCTCTAGTATTTTATGATGAAACATTTTAAAGTATACAGAAAAGTTGAAAAAATTATATACTGAGTGCCTGTCTCTGTCCCTTAGATTCTGTAATTGTCAAAATTGTGAGATAGTTACTTTATCTAACTGCCTATCTATAAGATGTATTTTTAATAGCTTGTCTTTATCTTAGAACAACCATTTAAACCTGAAAACTGTGTGTAAATATATATGTATAAAATGTATGTATAAATATACATGCATAAAACATATGTATTAAAATATGTATGTGTGTGTATACAACTTGAATATGCTGTATGTTTCTCCCTCTTTAAGTCCCAGAAAACATGATAACAGATTCTGTTTTTGTAGAATTCCGGAAGAAGAATGGGATAAATATATCATTCCTGCCAAATCAGATTCTGAAAAGTACAAAGTGAGCCGAACTTTCAGCTTCATCATGAATAGGATGACGAGCCCTCGGAACAAATCGAAGGTAGTTAAGGTTCTGTGCCTATCCGCCGGAAAACACGGGTGTCTCAGTGTCTCAGCAATCAGTGCAGTTTCCCCTCCTCCTCTAACATCACTTACCTCAGACTTCATACATACGTATTTGAAAACCTTTATATTTTTTATGGAATATTGTCTAAATCAGCGATTTTCAACTATTTTCATCTCATGGCATATGTACTAATTACTAAAATTCTGCAGCGCACCAAAAAACATTGTTTTGCTGATCTGACAAAAATAAGTACAATTTTGATTCATTCACACTGGATGGCTATTGTGTTGGCTGTTGTCATTTTTTAATTTGACAATCGAAGGGAAAAGGGTTCAGAGCCCTTGACTGAAAGTCAGGTATCGCGTGTTTTGAAAATTCCTAGGGCACACGGGTTGAAAATTGCCGGGCGTCGTTGGCAGAGACAGCCACCTCTGAGTAATGTCACGTTTTGGCACTATTGCGCCCTCTGGTGTGCAGCCCTTCTGTTCTGATAGAAAATGCAGAGACTTGTTTGTATGACTGTTCTGCTGTGGATTGGCTCTCAGCACCTCTCTTTTCTCGTCTTTCCCCATTTTTCTGCTATGGATCCGTCTGAAGACAAAAAGCAAGGATGCCAAAGACAAGGAGAAACTGAGTCGACATCAGTTCGCCCCTGGCACGTTCTCTGGGGTTCTGCAGTGTGTGGTTTGTGATAAAACGCTCCTGGGGAAGGAGTCGCTCCAGTGTCCCAGTAAGTTCCTGGGCCTTGTGTGTGTCGTCTTCGTGCTTTGCCCCGGAGCCTGTGAGGTCCCCGAGAATAGGGTCGTTGCTCAGTGTGTGCGCGGGGACTTGTTTTGGGGCTGCACACGTGGTTTAACGACTTGCCAAGCACTGGCCTGTGATGCTTCAAGTCAGAACTTTTCATCCACCATCCCCCAGAACCCATGCTTGTGCACCTCGCTGCCAAGTTAAAGTCTCCACGTGGGTGTCTAGAAAGTTCTCAGATGTTACAGGTCCAAAACGGAGCTCTGTCCTCCCCCTCCTGTGCCCACCTGTAAGCCGACTTTCCTCTTTAATGATGTCCTCATCATTCCAGCCAGACACTGTGGTCAAAAGTCTTGGAAGATTTCTGTGTGCCTCTTTCTCATATTCAACATCCAATTCTGCAGCAATTCTGTTGGCTCTATCTTGAAAATACATAGAAAATCCAACCAGTTCTCATTCCTGTCACTGTTATCATCCTTGCCCACAGCCAATATTTCAGTAGTGTGTAATGGGTTTCCCTTCCCTGAGCTTTTACCCCTGAGTCTGTCCTCAAAGCATCAGCCTGAGTGAGCTTGCTAAGGCATATGACCCTGTGTTCCAAACCCTGCAGGGGCTTCCTGCCTTCCCCCCCGAGTAAAAGCCAACACTCTGCCAATGGTTGTGAGGCCATTGTCTGTCCCCTTGTCTTCTCTCCCCCTTGCGCCCTCAGCTCCGGGCCCTGGGAGTTCTTTGCTGTCCTTCAGACATGTCAGGCATGCTCTTGCCATAGGCCCTTGGCTGGCTGTTCCTTCTGTCTGCAGTGCTTCCCCCGCCCCTGCCACACCAGAGCTGTAAGGAGCGTCCCTCCCCGCCTTCAGGTCTGCTCAGGTAACAGCTGCTCAGTCAGGCCTGTCCTGACCATCCTGTGCTTCCTTATTCTGTCCCCTTTTCCTGCTCCCCGCCATAGCATTCAACACTGTTAACTTACTGTATGTTTTATGCACTGATTTTATTGTCTGTCTCCTTTACCAGACTGTACGTTCTATGAGGCTTGGATTTTCGTCTGTTGATTTTGTTCTCTGCTGTATCTCAGTGCCCAGACCAATGCCTTGTGCAGAGCAGGGGCTGAGTAACTATTTGTGGAGTGAAAGACTAATCAGAGCAAAAGAATTCAGACCCAGGCAGGTGAAATGCCTTTGATGGTATTTGTCGGTGGCCGGAATTGGGGGGCCAACTGGGGATGTGATGGGGGCACAAAGAGAAAAGAAGAGCAGGGGAAGGTTCCATGTAAACTCCTCTTTAAATTGATAGGAAATGATTCAATTAAAAATTGAACTGTGTTGATAGTCATACATCTCATGAAAATACAATCCACACATGGCATTAAAGGCACATGGCGTTTTCTTCTAACAGTTGACACTGTCTTTAATAACATCAGCTCCATGCGTGCTTGAACTTTGCTTTTCTTGGAGACTTGATTTCTTAAAGATTTGCTGTAAGAATTGTTACGGATCATTTCTGGCTAAATCCCTGCAACCGTTCCCCCAGTTCCATCCATGACCTTTCTCTCCCCTCATTTTAAGATATACCCCTCCAGTGGGGTGACCTCCACTCACCACGCTAATGCCTGCCTCTGCTGCTTCTTCCTTAATCATCTGCATTTTGGTCTCTGCCTTTACTACTTTAAAAAAGCCCTAACTCTAACCCTCTATCTCTTACTTTCTACGTCAGTATTTCCAGTTGCCTAGAGAGGCTGAGCAGTCGTGCATTTGTGGTACTTTAGAGAATATGGAAGAACTGCAGGGATAATCAGCCAGGACGGTCCCAGCCACACTGGCTCAGAGCGCCCCTCTCTGTGGGCAGCACCACGCAGAGATTTCGCGACTCCCAGAGCAGTGCAGCCCAAACCGTCCTCCAAGTGCACATGCGAGAGGTTGCCCTTCTTGCTGCACTAACGGTACAAGCTCAGACCTTGGGCAACCGTGGCTCCGCTTGCCTCTGGAGCCCCCATTGATGTTGTTTGGTCGCTTGTGTGGTTCCTGTCTCACTGGAACTGCTCGGGTGCAAATTGCACTAGTTTGTCTCTCCAGGTATTTTCACTTACAGTTTATTCCGAATACACTTCCCAGTCAGTCTTGTAACACACCACTTTCATCAGCCCACATACACTTCAGCGCTTCTCTTGTTTGTGTTTACTGGACTGAGCCAAGCTCTTCAGATGCATTTGGTTCCCTATGTGCATCCGCTGACTGGTCCTCCGGGTAGCTCCCCTTTCGGCCTTACAGCCTGAGGGCTTGCGGGGCCTGCTGTCCTCCTCCCCCTCCCCCTCCGCGTGGGTTTTCCTGCCTCTGTTCCTTTGCTTAGATAACAATCTCCCTTCTTTTCATTTTTCTTCTCTGCATCAGTCCACACATCTCCTTCTGGGAGTTCTTCCCTGACCCGCTGGGTCCTAAATTCCTGCACGTGGTGTTAATGATCTGTTTGTTCTGTCTAATACTGGGTTATGCACAACCTTTTTTGTTTGTAACTACTGAAATAGACTTTAGGTTCTTTAAGGACTGTCATCATGCAGTTCTTCTATATCCCCTACAGCAGCTGTCATCAAGCTGGGCCCTTAGACGCTCATATGTAGTTAATACGTAATTAATAATATGTAGTTAGATACTCGTATGTAGTTAACGTAGTTTAGGGAGTCGAGGGTCACTGAAAAGTAAAATTTTGTAATACAGCATATGTTGATTTATACTGAGTTGGTCAGGGAAGATGGAAATTGCTGAAAGTACATAGGATATGTTTAGTTTTTAAAGTCATTAACTTTTTAAAAATGGAATAGAATTAATTCATAGAAGATACAGGTTTAAGGAGAACCTTAAAATTACCCAAAGTTTTACCACCTGTAAAATATTATTGCTATTAATGTTTTGAAGGAGTTCCTTCTAATAAAAAAAGTCAACTTGTTATGCTATGTTTTATTTGATGATGCTATCACATGTGTTTAATTTTCACTTAATATATGTTTAAGTTTCTCCCAGTATAATGTTGCAATGAGAATTCTTTTGCACAAATAACTGTCCACATCTTTGATTATTGCCTTAGATTAAGTTCTAGAATCAGTGTGAATATACATTTGATTTCCTTTTTAAACCATAGTTTTTTTAGAAGTTTTAAGATTTACAGTTTTGGGGATGGGGGAGTGTTTGGAGTTTTAAACTTCATATTTAAAAAAAAATTATTGTTCATGCTATTACAGTTGTCCCATTTTTTCCCTTGGTCCCCTCCACCCAGCCTCCCGCCACTTCAGATAACGCCCCCACTGTTGTCCTTGTCCATGGGTCATGCACGGATGCTCTTTGGCTAATCCCATTACTTGATATCAGCATTAATTTTTTTACAGATATCAGCATTAATTTTTTTTACATTGGATAAGAGAATATGACATGTCCCATCTCTGCTGTTTTTAATAAATGATCCTTTTCATGGATGTATTTTTGTTTTCAATTGTGAAAGTTAATATTTCTAATCTCAAAAATACTATGTGAAACAAAACATGATGTAAATATTCAAATTCCTGGTGTCTATATTTTTCTTTGTTAAAGCTTGAGTTGCTAGTTTTTCACTGAAATTGTATTTCTGTGAGATTTTCTTTGTTTATAAATAGATTTCACTGCTTACATCTCGATGTTGCGTTATTTGGTGCACGGAAGCTCACAGAGCACACCTTCATTGCATGTTAACTTTCATCAACATAAAATTACCCTTATAATGCCATTAAATGCCTTTTGCACTGAATTTTACTTTGTTCATAATTAATATTCCTCTTGCTTTCCTTTTCTTTGTCTTTCCCTGAACTAATTCTGTGTTTTCGATTTGGCATGTCTTCAATTTAGGTTATAGGTACTTTGTAATGTAACTGAGAATCCTTGTTTTAAATGATTTTTTCCTAATTTACATTTAATTTTATAGCTATCATATTTTATATATAGTTTTATGCTATTTTCCTTGATGTCTGGTTTGGCTATTTGCTTTTCTCTCCTTCAGAGATTTGGCAAGATGATATGCTCTTTTATTATCTATTAATAATAACTTTAAGGTTCTATAAGGCTTATAATTACATACTCTTCTGTTTCCTTTATATTTACCCTTTTTTCCCCAGCCTCTGTTAGTATACTAAATTCATCATTATTATTTTCATATAATATTTCAAAAGTAGCTTACTATTTCAAGAATAATTTGATATCTGTATTCAGCTCTGTGTCTCTACTTATAATTTTTAAGATATGGTTCTTTGTTTAGCTGGTTCCAGTGCTCATTTTTCCTCCTTTTAAAAAAAAAATCTGATTTATTTCTGAACCCTTAATTTTTATTCTGCTCTTAATACCTTAATACCTTTTTTAAGAAGGTTATTGGAGTGGTGTGTTTTTTGAAACCTTGTGTATGTGTATTTTGCCCTTTTCATACCAGAAAATCAATATATCTGGCTACGTTCTTGGGCCAAAAGTTTTCCTCCTGATGCTCTGTCAACCCTGGCCCGTTCTATCTGAGCATTTAATATTACAGTAGAAAAGTCTGGGGCCTGCCTGACCGTATTCCTTTGTTGCTAGCCTGCTTTGTCTGCTTGAGGACTTCTAATTTTTAATCATATGCATATCATTTTTATAGAATAGGTGTCATTTAATTATTTTTTCCTAGGAAATAGCGAGATCTTTTGATCTGCTTTTGGGGGAGGGGGTTCTTTGTTGGCTTTAAAAACGTTCCTGTCAGTTGTCACTTTGACTGTTGCTTCTGATCTAATTTTTCAGATTTTATCCTTGGAGAAGTGTGAGCTCTGTTATCTGTCTGTTTTGTATGGCACCTTTTATTTTATAATTATACCCCTCTTTTCTCCACATTCTGGAGGAAATCTTTCAAGTTTAATTTCAAAGTGCTGCTTTGATGTTTTTGTCACATTGATTCTTCACACTTGGGTTTAAGTTCTGCTCTTGACCTTTCTCCTTCCTTGCAGCCAGCCCTCTCTCATCCCACAGAGCTCCGTTTCCCTCTCATCCTGCTGGCCTGCTCTCACATCCTTTGGTCCTATCTTATGTATATTTTGTGTCTCTGGGAGAATGCATTTAAAATACCTAAATTTTTCTCCATTTCTGGATTTAATAGTACTCTGCAGCTCATTCTGCTGCTTTGTTTACAGTATAACTTCGTTCTGTGGTAGCTCATAGCTCCTTTTCTTTATTTATTTACTTGTTCAGGAATGAGAAGAGAGCCATCCAATTTCTATGTTTGCCAGCAGGACCAGTTTGTGGATCAGCCTGGGCTCTGCTCCTGGGCCATTGAGGTGTTAGCTAGAGGCCTCTGCAGACCTAGAAGTAGGAGGGTGGTTGGGTTTAGCTTTCTGCATGGGGGCTTATGGGCACATTCCTTCCTTCCTTCCTTCCTTCCTTCCTTCCTTCCTTTCCTTTCCTTTCCTTTCCTTTCCTTTCCTTTCTTTCCTTTCCTCCCTTCCTCCCTCCCTCTTGAAAAAAATGATTTGCAAAAGAGAGAGGGAGAGAGAGAAACATTGATTGGTTGCCTCCATGTGCACCCCAGTCCAGGGGTTGAACCCGCAACCTAGGTATGTGCCCTGACCAGGAATCAAACTCACAACCTTTTGGTGCTTAGATGATGGTCCAACCAATTGAACCACCTGACCAGTGCAAGGGGCACTTTTTTAGTGTGGCTTTGATGGACCTAAATGGGACTGTCTACCCCTGTGGAAGAATTCTTTGTAATGAAGCTTCCGATAAGCCAAAGGTTCCTCCATCCATGCACAGCATGGGGCAGGTGGGTGGGGTAGGGTGGTCCCAGTGAATGGGAGGAGAGTGAGGGCAAGAAGACAGTGGCCCAGCAGACATTCCTTATGCAGGAGCAGTTTTCTGTGGCGACAGCTTGGGTCTCGGAGCCGGTGGGCAGAAAGGGGCAGGCTGAGTGTTCCCTTACCTCTTCCAGTGAGATGAGGCCACATGGTCTCATGAAGTAAAACACAGGCAAGCCACTGACTCTTCCCTTTTAACTTGGCTACCTCTAGTGAGTAAGAGTTTCTGTTGGCACTGGATATATATTTTTTCAGCAGTGTTGGAGTTTTTCTTTCTTTCTACTTCCATAGGCATTTTACCTGTGGTGGGACTGGCAGCTGCTGCCAGCCAGGTGTCAGAAATTCCTTACAATCTAGGCATGTCATAGTAAATGAGTTCTCAGGCAGACGCAGAAGTGTACGTCATGCTCAATTCCAGGTGTCATAATTGAAAACTTCCTGTGCAAAAGGGAAACAATGTCCCCAAGGAAATTAAACTATTAACAGTGTACTTGTGCTTGAGTGGTGGGGCTACATGCGATTTAATATCTTTTCTTTAAATTGTCTAAATATTTTTATGTGAACACGCTATTTTTATAATGGCCAGTAAAAACCTTGATGTAGTCTTACTCATTCCTGAATATCTTACATAAGACGGGTGCTTTTCTCTCTTTTCCCTTTGTTTCAGACTGTAATGCAAACGTGCATAAAGGCTGTAAAGACGCTGCGCCTCCATGTCCCAAGGTAACTTCTGTCGTTTGGGAATATACATGTTTCTGTCTAACTTGGTTGTTTAGGTTTCTACTCCCCTATCTAGTATCTAGATTTATTTCTAAAACAATCACTGTAGTGATAAAGTAACATCTACTGTCAGTGTATAGTTATTCCCTTAACTGTGTGCTCTCAGAGCTGGAGGGCAAGCGCCAGGTGGCCACCTGTGTTACGCAGCATCGGTGGGTTAGCCTTTCTGTTGGAACCCACTTGGTTTATCAGTTCGACCCCCTCAGCATATGTAAGTGAAGTCTAGCGCAGTAACTCAAACATCAGAAAACATCAGAATCACCTGCAGGACTTGTTAAAACACAGATTTCTGGGCCCCGTTTCCAGAATTTCTGATCTAGTAGATCTGGGTAGGGCCCAAGAATTTGCATGTTTAACAAGTTCCTTGGAGATGGTGCTGGTCCCTTGACTATAGTGGGAGACTCATGGAACTAGAGGGAAGTTCTCTGTGTTTGGGGGTAGGCTGAGTGGATGAAGGCATCTGTCCTTCTATTCCTTTCTTTCCCACTCTAAAGACGTGTCAGAAATGCGTGTGAGCGAGCATGATGTCCCTCCACTGCAGCACACACGGTGTCAGCTCACAGAGCTGAGGGTGACGTCTCAGTGCTCAGAGTTGTGTCCAGAGGAATAGCCAGAAGGAGGGAGAAACCAGTGGGAGAAAGTCGGAGCTAGTAGGAGCTCCCCTTTCAGCCCGCGTCTGGGCTCACAAGCTAGGGATTCCTGGTTCCTCTAGGCTTTTAGTAAGCTGCGCTGTTCGTGAGACATGTGTTCGGGAGACACAGGTTCATTATAACTTGTGCATCTCATTATTACAACATTTTTCTCCATTGCATTTAATGTCTTTTGCTTTGAATTCCTTTTTGAAATGAAATAACAATGATAATTATGTAATAAGAATCCTATTCTGTGTACTGTGTGGACATTCTGTACTGTGTACTGTGTAGTCCATTGGGGCTTTGATCTTATTTTATGTGTTTCTAATGTTCTTTACCAGAAATTCCAAGAGAAATATAACAAGAACAAACCACAGACCATCCTTGGAAGTAAGTGATGTGGAAAACAAGAACTTTTTCAGTTTCATACATACCACAGATTTTTCCAATGCAAAATACCCCCTCCTGTTGTTTTCTCATTTGCCCAATTATTTCTTCTTTCATAACATATGCTTGGTAGAATTATTAGTTATACAAAGTGGTCAGGAATGGCATAAGCTTCTGTGACAACCTAATAGCTGTGGTACTATATTATTATGTGATCTTTTTGTAAATTTTCAATTACAATTCATTATTTACATTTACATTCATTATTACATTCATTCATTATTATTCTCTATTAGGTCTCTATTTCAGGTATACAGCATGGTGATTATGATCTTTTATATTCAGGAGTACTATAGGGAGGAGGTATTATGATTTTGCCTCAATTCTAACATGTGATCCAGTATAATATGCACTACTGATTTAATGACCTTTTAGGGAAAAAAAAAAGAAACACTACATTAAATGCACATAATTTTGTGTTTTCCTAGCAGTAGCACATATTTATCCACACAAGTGTACACCACACACTTCCTAACAATCACAAAGTTGGAGGGAAAATCTTCAGGTTTGGAATTGGTGGATTCTTATAATTCTCTGTTGCCCATTTTCATGAAAACCTGGCACTTTTTATTAGTTGTGCTTGAGGCTATGAGGTCATTAGCTCCTCTGGAGTGGCCGTGAAATTTCAGGGCATATCCAGGTTTTGTTTGCACATTGTTAGATTTGGTGGCTCTGTTTTTTTCTTGAGTTACATGTGGCTGAAGTTAAAATATTTTCTCAAGAACATAATTGCAGCCTTTGACAGTTTTCTTTACATTGCATGCAAGAACCAGTCCTAGTTCGGAATCCTTTGATTTGTTGTGAGAGATTTCACAGTTTTCTCCAGCTCAAATTATGTTGTTTGCCATGTGGCAGGCATTTTAAGTTTGGGGTCCTTTTCATTTCAAAGCTGTAACAAAGTGTGAGCAGTGCTTTTAGAACCACTTGGACTAGGGGACAGTGAGGTGTGCAGACGCATGGTGAGTGAGGCTGGGCGTGACGCTGCACAGGGCTGAGCTTGTGTGGTGCCTACAAGTGAGACCCCCCTGCTCTGATGCCAGGAGTCCCTTTGACCTCAGTTGTAAGGTGCTTCTCAATTTCATAAGGTTAAACATGAAAATAAAAAGCATCTTAGAATTAATAAAATGCCATCTGCTGCCTCTCTTTACTTGGGAGTCATGAGAACACAGTTAAAGCATACACGTCAGATTCCTAGTGATATCCTGGAGTTCCATGTAAGCATTTCCACATAATAGGACAGAAGGATTTTCTGAGAGTTACTGATAGTACACACCAAATGTCAATGCATCGATGCCCATCAGATTTTATAACCGACCAAAGAGGTATTGAAGCACCATTTAGTTTTCAGTATGTGAGAGAGAGAGAGCCCAGCTTGGCTTGAAGGTTTTATTTGCCTGAAATTCTTAGACCATAAGGAAACAGACTCCCCAGCATCATTCCAATCCATTGACACACTCTGTGTGTGCGTGTGTGTGTTTATACACACAATGTGCATTGTAGCAGTGGTGCTAATAACACGTTGCACCTGTGTGAAGCCGGCTGTAAGGAGTACAAGCAGTGGTTTATGAGAAATCCGTCCCAGTGTTTCCCGGTTCCATTTTCTTGTTTGTGTGTGTGCAACCCCAGCCACCCGCAGTCCCCAGGTGGACGTGCTGGAGTAGGCCTGCAGCCTGGCTCCCAGGAGAGAGTGTGGAGTGGAAGGGACGTTTGAAGCACGTGTTGGGATGTGGCAGCGAGACAGGTTTCAGGGCTGAGCATGTGATACATTAGAAGAGGCCATTTGAGTGTTCACCTTTCTGGCTTTTAGGCGACTACCTGTGCTTGTTGTAATTACTGCCATCTATGAAAACGCATGAAGCATCCATTCTGATTTCCAGATTCTTCATTTAGAGACGTCCCCCTGCCTGGTCTCTCCTTGCACCCGTCTTCCTCTATGCCGATTGGATTGCCCACTGGGAGGAAGGACACTGTGGGGCAGGTCCATTCATTGTCCAGAAGTGTTCCGGGCACCTCCTTGGACAGGTAAGGCTCAGCGCTGTTCTGCGTCCTCACATCTCAGAGCCACTCACTGTAGGCTAACTCTTCTCCTCCCCGCCCTCCAACTCCAGGAGGTCAGGGGCACCCTTGGAGGCTGAGACTGACGGGAACCCCTGGAGGAGCAGGTCTCATTCCGATGAGCTTTTACAGTCCATGGGCTCGTCTCCCTCCACGGATTCCTTCTTAATGGAAGGTGAGAAAAAGATGCGCTTGAATGTACTTGTGTTTCCGTGAGCATTTGTCAAAAGGAATGTTTTCTGAAGGATAGAAATTGAAAAATATTCTTTGTTCTTTTAAAAAGAATTCTGTTTCACGGTGTGTCTTTGGTATGGCTTCCTTCTGATTTAAAAAATATATATATATATGAAAATTTAGCCAAATGAAGACTTCCATAGAGTGACCAAGGAAATACAATGTTGTTTTTAATGGACACATGTCATAAACATAATGAAGAGAATGACATGCACTATATGTTTGTTATTCTTTCAAAAAGTTTTACAGCTGTTAATGAATTAAAATAGGATTACATATTAAAAATATATGTATTTCAGTTAGTTAAAAAAGGACCTACTTGGAATTCTGAGATATTTATCCCCGTCTGTTGCCTCCTACTTCTAGGGGAATAAAAGCATTTTTAAAGAGCATATTTTGTAGGCTAGGATTTAATCTGGGGAATTGCTTGTTGTATCCAAGTTGTATCAATAAGTGAAAGAAAACTAAATGAAAAGAGAGTAGTGACAAGAGAAAGGAGAGAACTTTGCCCCACGAATGTCTTTCCTTTATTTTGCACTTAACCCTTTATATTCATTGTCAGATCGTCTTTACTGCTCTGAGCTGGAATCATTCTCAGGAGTGCTGTTCGGACAAATAGAATTTAGTTTTCCTATAGGGTGTGTGTGTGTGTGTTGTCAAATTCCATCAGAAAAGTCTGTACTCACATGTGACTTGAGTTCTCACTGTGCTTCATGTTTACATTAAGGACAGCGAGCCAAGTACAAATCAAGGGGACAAGCACAAAATTCAGATTTGAGTAAAGAGTGCAAAATAGCCTGGGGCAAAGGAAATCAGTGTGTTCCAGATTCTGTACGCACACTGTAGCCTCTGAAGGTTACCAAAAGTAAAACTAAAATAGAGCAAGCCAAAATAAACAAACAAAAGAATCTTGAGGTATCCTTTTTTGGCATATACACAATCACTGTATTAATATCTGATTCTCTTTTGCGTTTATGAGTGCAGTCTTGGTTTTCAGATGTTTCAACTTCATATCAGCAGTATTTTGGCTTAGTTGTTTTGATGTCTGTAGGACGTTTATTTAGTGTGATGAATCCATAAACATGGGAACTTGTGTAGGTATGTTTGTGTTTCATGTGTTACTCTACTTCAGACTTTTCTAAAAACACTTTAGATGTCATGGATTCATCTCTATGGAGTGACCTCAGCAGTGATGCCCAGGAGTTTGAAGCAGAATCTTGGAGTCTTGTGGTGGACCCCTCGTTTTGCAGTAGGCAGGACAAGGATGTCATCAAAAGACAGGATGTCATTTTTGGTAAGTTTTTCAGATATGCTCCTTGGGATGAAGCAGTGCCTTATAGTGGAAGAAACCTAGAATCTGAAACATTCAGACCTGGATTCAAATCCCACTTCTGCCATTCTCTAGTAACTTGACCTCAGACAAGTTGTTTAACCCACCTGAACCTTAGTTTCTCCCTCTGTGAAGTGGGGATAATGATAGTTGGGTTTAAAATGTGAGAATGAAGTGAGTGAGGCATTGTACATACCTGGTACAAAGCAGATTTTATTTCTCATATCCTTTTGCAGTGTTCTTAGGTGTGACCTGTACACTTCCAGCTCTGCCATTAAATGAGTCACAGTAAAGTTTCACGTGTGTTGATGTAGCATGGACAGGGCTGAAGCACAAATGACCCTGTAGTTGGCCGGCACACACCAGAGGTGGCTGTGCGCGTAGACTGCAGCGGGGCTGGCGGCACCTGGGCCAGGGCCGTGCATGGCAGAATGCTGCATTCCTGCACGTGGAGTCAACTCCGCTGCCATGTCACTGATTCCTGCCACTTGGGGTGGAGGCAGTCCGAATCCGGGGAAGTTCAGTCATGCAGTAGTTGGAAAACAATGAGGTTTAAAAATTTTTCAGATGTAGGGTAGATGCTAAATAGTGGTTCTAAGAAGACCCCCTATTTGAAAGATAAGACTAGCTCTTAGTTTTAACTGATCCTGTGTATAGATAGGCCTTGGAGATATGTCCAGTTCAGTCCCCGACCCTTTCAAAGAAAGCAAGTATCACAATAAAGTGACTCACGCCTTTTTTTACTGGTGGAGAGTCACACCTTCAATCTGTAATACATGCACAATAAAACAAGTATGCCTGAATGCAAATATGGCCGAAAAAGTCCACTGGCAAGTGAGGACCCCCTTCTCACCTGGGCCAGGTGGTGCTCTGCACCAGGTGAGAGGTCAGGTGAGAGGAAATGCAGGCACGCTTTGAGATCTGTCCAGAGCTGTGTCAGTGGGAGTTACTTGGGAAAGGAAGGTGCTGTCCCCTTTAGTATTTCTCATGCAATTTATATTATACTGTAATTCTTCTTTATGTGTTTTTTGATTTCATATATTATTAAAAATAACCTAAGCCATTTTGTATGAATTTATCATGTAGGGTAGTTCATGGCATGGGTTTTTGTGTCAGAAAGGCTTGGGTTCTGGGGAATTCCTTCACCTTTCTTTTTGTCTCTCTCATAATGATAAAGGAAATCATTTCTTTGCGGGGGTTCATAATGGATAAATGGATTAAAGGATTAAATGAAATAATATGGGTAGGTGTTTAGCACTAAATCATGGTAAGAAATAATTGAAAGTTAGTGGGTCCTCAATTAAAGAGATTTTTGTTTATGGTTAAAATAAATGGTGCATTTAGATTTGTTTGCCCTCCATGGCTGACATTTTAGATTCTTTTTCGAAACATGTGAGTTTGGAAATACTAATCTATGATGTCTGATGCTCCCACAAGATGTGAATTACTCGTTTCTCTCACAGTGCATTTTGAAAATTGAGATTTACTTCACATACCATTAAGTATACCCCTTTATAGTGAATCTAATGGTTTTTAGTATATTCACCAAGTTGTGCAGCCATCAGATGCCATCTGATTCCAGAGCGTTTTTATCACTCCAAAAAGAAAGCTGCATCCATTAGGAGTCACTCCCCATTTCTCCCTCTGCCCAGCCCCTGACAGCCACTAATCTGCTGTCTGTTCCTGTGAATTTGCTTGTTCTGGACATGTTATATGTAAATGGAACCATACACTATGAGGTTCTTTGTGACTGACTTTTTTCACTTAGCATCCGGTTTTCAAGATTCATTCGTGTTGTAGTATGTACCTGTCTCTGTTCCTTTTTATAGCTAAATATTTCTTCATATAAATACATCACATTCTGTACATCTCATCGTTAGTTGATGGACATTTGGGGTTGTTTCCACTTTGGGGGTCACATGGTAACTTTTGAGGCGCTACCAGGCTGTTTTCCGAAGCAGCCGCACCATGTTACATGCCCACCGGCAGTGGACGAGGGTTCTGAATTTCCACGTCTTCACCTCTCCAGCACTTCCTCACTGTCCATCTTTTTAATACAGTTTTCCTAGGGTGTGTGAAGTGGTCTCTCTCTTCGGTTTTGGTTGCGTTTCCTTGATAGCTAATGATGTGATTATTGGGCACTTGTAAATTCTTTGAAAAAAACATCTGTTCAAATATTTTGCCTATATTTTTTTTTGCCTATTTTTGAAGTGGGTTTCTGTTGTTGTTGTGAGAGGTCTTAATATATTCTGGACATAAGTCCCTCACTAGATACATGATTCGTAAGTATTTTTTCCCATTCTGTGGGTGTCCCTTACTTCGTCAAGGATGTCCCTTGATCACAAGACACTGTTGTCACCTGGAGATGGTGGGGTTTTAGACCCAGACCCAGGAATAGAAAGGACCTACTGCTGTCTGCTTTGAGGAACTTTATTGTATTTAATTCAATTTAATTCACCAAGTTAATTGTATTCCTACTCAATGCAAACAAAACAAAACAAAAAACCCCAAAAGCAAAATAGAAAAACCCAAACAGAGTTTTATTTTATAGAGCACTCAGGGGAGAATAAGACCTGGTTCCCGGCTGAAGCTACGTGAAGATGCTAGCTGGTTATGTTGTGGGAGTTCCCGATACATTGGATTCTTCTGTATTGACTTGACTTATATGTACCCTCATATGTGGAAAAAATGTCAACTAATTTAAGCTTACATTAATGTTTAATTGATGCTTTTATAGTGGGAGGAGGTTATTTTTAAACATTTCCTCTTTTTAATTTGTGCAACCTGTAGTGTTTAGCTACTAATTTAGGTCAGCAGGGATGGTTGTTTTTGAAAGCTTGTTTCTGCTCGCATGTTGCAGAGCTGATGCAGACAGAAATGCATCACATCCAGACCCTGTTCATCATGTCGGAGATCTTCCGGAAAGGGATGAAAGAGGAGCTGCAGCTTGACCACAGCACGGTGGACAAAATCTTCCCCTGTTTAGATGAGTTACTCGAGATTCACAGACATTTCTTCTATAGCATGAAGGAGCGGAGGCAGGAGTCCTGCGCTGACAGTGACAGGAATTTTGTCATTAACCGAATTGGAGATATTCTGGTACAACAGGTAAGAGAGGTTTAAAGGCCCTAACCTCAAAAACCAAAAGGTTTGCAGGGTTTGCAGGCTCTCTATAGTGTTGAAAGCTTATGGAGAGCTGGAATTGATTTCATTTTGATTGACAGATGGTTTGGATTGGTTTTCTTTTATTTGATGTCGGTTTGCATGACTGATGCCCGAGAGCTTTCACTAGTCATTGGCTGGCTCGGCTGTGTCACAGCACAAGACAGGATCATTGCCCTGTCACCACCTCAACCAGCAGTCACAGCCAGAAAGAAATCCTCTTAAGAAAGTTCTACTTAAACTTCTTGTGGTGATGGCTCTCCAATAATGACTGCCCCCCAGGGGGCAGTGATCATCTTACCAACATCTCTGAGACAAACACGGGCTCATTTCAGGAGGGGTGGTGCAGACCTATTATCACCACAGCCCTGAGTTCATGCCTGGGAGACAGATTTTTCCCTGGGTCAAGCTTATTGAAATATCTACCCCCCATCTCTACTTCTCTCTATTGGTTATCATTGGCATCTTACTTATTCATCTTTCTTTTATCTTGGCTAATGATTCCCTGCCTCTTGATCCATTTGTGGTGTGCTGATGGAAATCAAATTCTGGACTGAGAGCTGAGTCCATGGACAGGATCAGGCAGCCAGGGTAAACGCCAGCCAGCGAGAGTGCCCTTCCTAAGGACCCCCAAGGGTCCCCACGTAACCTTTTCTTCAATCTATATAAGCATTCAAACTGTAAACTGAAATTAAAAAGTTGCTCAAACACTAAAAAAGAATAAAATATATCAAATGTATTTCATTTGGCTATTTGATGATTGAATTAGTTTTCAATATAGCCTAATCACATTAGGTTGCTGTATTCCCATTACCTCCTGATTACTGCCTTTTATTTTGGTTTCAAAGGTATTCGGGGAAGAGAAGTGATTGTGTTCAGAAGGTCCATGACGTTTGTTCTTTTTTTTGTAGTGTGAATAGTTTATTTGCTCGTATGCCATGGAAAGACCAGAAAAATAACATGAGCTGCTTTTATAAAACATAATATTGCTAATTAATGGGCCTGTATGCAGATATTATTGTCTATTCGTAGATTAATAAATAGGCAATTATCTTAATATATGTTCATCAGCATTGAGCTTTGGAAACCATGATGCTTATTCTTTATTTGCAAAAAATGTATACAAATATATGAAAAGTGCATTTTCCATTTAGTGTTTAGGAATGACTCAACTTATAAACCATCATTGAAATGTTATTTTCAGTTTTCAGAAGAAAATGCAAATAAGATGAAGAAAATATATGGAGAATTCTGTAGCCATCACAAAGAAGCTGTTAGCCTATTTAAAGAACTCCAGCAGAATAAAAAGTTTCAGAATTTTATTAAGGCAAGTATTTTCAGGCTGTCACACAGCGGTAAGCCAGGGTGGGAACACGGCTCACGCGTAGTTCTTATGTGATCTAAGTTTCACTCTGGGTGCTGGTGCTGTTTTTCAGGGGAAGGAGAAGGAAATACTAGTAGGTTTGTGGCCAAAGTGAAAAGTCCTTTTTTTCTGTATTAGTAAAATATTTCTTCTAAATCATTTTCTTTTATACTTACATTTGTCAAGTCATGTCCTCCACATTTATGGGCACCTTTGTGATGTCCTGTGGAGCTGTTTCACGCCCTGACAAATTATAAATCAGAAGAATCGGTAAAAATAAAGACAGGACCCTTCCACCCGCGCAGGATTAGTTTGAAGCAAATCCATGACTCATATCATTTCATGTGTATCGCTAAACAATGTATCTTTTTAAAAATTATAATATTATCACACTTAGATGAATTAACACTAATTCTTTAATATTTTCCAACAGCTGGCCAGTATTCAAATTTCCCCAATTATTTCATAAAACTTAATTATTTAAATCAGGATGCGTCCAAGATTCACAATTATATAAGAGGGTTATATCTCTTTAAATCTCTTTTAACTTAAATATTCACTTTCCCTTTTTTGCATCTTATTTATTTTTTAAAGATATTTGTCTTTTAACATTTCATGGATTTAAAAATTTTTTAATCTACCATTTAAACAATTCTAAGATTCACCTCCTTTTTTCCTCCTCACATACATGTATTGTATATTGAGAACTTGAAAACTTAAATAATACTTTGAGGTTTTTAGGAAGAAGTTGCCCTGATTAGAGGGAACTTTAAGTTCTACGATGAATAGTAACACATAGAGAGGAAGAGTTGTTGGAAAAACACAGTTAATGCAAACTCATACTCAAAATCTAACTTTGACTTCTGAGCATTTTTCAAAAGTTTTGCTGTTCATGAATCTACACTTACAAGTGTTGGAATTTACTCAGTTTTGTATTTACTACAAATACATCAGAGCAATGTCAAACTTTTTGAAATCTTGGAGAGCTGGGTTATCGAAGTCAATGACAGAGTGCCATGTCATGGCCATGCCTCATTTTGATTAACGATAATGTGTGTTGTGTTGTGTCCGACTAGAGGGATGCCGTCACAGATTCTTTGTATTATTAAATTCACTCTTATAAAGAAAATACAGATAGAGTTTGTGAATGTAAAAAAATGCATCTATATTTTTTAAGCTCCGAAATAGTAATCTTTTGGCTCGGCGTCGAGGAATTCCAGAGTGCATCCTGCTAGTCACGCAGCGCATCACGAAGTACCCGGTGTTAGTGGAGAGGATACTGCAGTACACAAAGGGTGAGTGGTGGCTTCTGGGTAAATGTTTGCCTGGTTCGTTAGTTTGAAACATACCTGAGCTATTATAAAGGGCTAGAAATGCTCGTGGCCTCCGATTCATAGAGATTCTCATTATGGAAAAACTGTTAAAGCCTTAGGAATTAAGATCTATTTTGAAAAGTTATCTTTTGTAATGGCGCTTGGCCAAAAGCCTGAAGTCCTCCAAGCAGCCCAAACTGGTCAGGCTTCTTCAAACTTTGACCTTGCCTTTCCCTTCTACAGTTTCTTCATATCCAGATCTTCTTAATACCTCTCCAACCTCATCTTCCTACTACCTCCCCAGCAACCTGATGAAACACATGTGATTGATCCTAGCAACAAATATCAGCTCTCCAAAGCAATGAATTATTAGGTTGACAGTGCTTTATGAAGGAGCTGTTTTTGACCCTGCCAATTTATTAAGGTCCAGGGAGTATAGTAACATCCGGGCACTCTTTAAGGAGCCATTAATGCACATGGCCAGACTGTAAGCTCTTGGAGGGATGTAGAAGGCCTCTGTCTGGTTCACTACCGGATCTTCAATGCCTACTGCAGTGGCTGGTATAGAATAACCTATCAATAAACACACACACATCACTGCAATGAACGAATAAATAAAAATGCCTCTTCCTCAAGCTAGCTTATTTATCTCGTTTATTATCATTGGGGGGTAGTGTGTTATGTGAACAAGGACTTGGGCTTGGAATTGTGTAAACTTGCATTGCTGCTGCATATATTTGTTTCTGCCGTTTATTAGTTGGACAAGTTAATTAAATGAGCCTCAGTTTTCTCTACTACCGAGGAAGAATAATAATCCTTATCTTGTGAAATTGTTGTGAGGATTAAGTGAGATTGTCTCAGAAAATGCCCAGTGCAGAAATTGCCTGGTATAAACAAGGTGCTCAGGAAGTAGAAACTGATTTCATTATCTTTATGATGATCAGTTGGCCTAGATAATAAAAATGACACCATTTTCATTAAGATACCATGTAAGATGAATGAGATCTTATAAGCCAACTCTAAAAAAAGTCAACTTCTAACATCCTTTTTCTGAGAAGGACTCTAAGTGAGTAGCATCTGTTCCTTGTGTCCCATTCTTACTGCTCCTTCTGATATCACATAAAAGGAAATGCAAGCACAGTATACAGAAAAAACCTCATAAATTTTGTTTTCAGGAAAAGAATGAAAACAAAATCAAGACTTTCAGTTTGTGTTATTTTCATATTCTCTTAAGCTTAATACACTACTTCAAAGACTGAAGTTTGTCAGTTGTATTAGGTCTGCTCCAAGAATCATTCCATGCCAGATTCATGGTAGAATGCGCAACAGTTGTCTACTGTGTGCCAGATGATAAGTGAAGACATTTGGCTCCTCACACGTAGTTGTTGTAGAGGCTGTGGACACCACCTCCTTAGGACAGACTCTACCAACGGCCAGTTCTCTCTGGCTACTGGGAACATTGGTTCACACCACAGTATTCCCAGTAGTGCTTCTCAAGCTGTATTAGGAATTACCTGGGGATCTTGTTTAGGTGTAGATTCCATTTGGTAGGTCTGAGGTAGAACGCAAGGGAGGTATTTTTAACAGTACTCCCAGGTGGGGCTGGTGGTCCTATACTTTGAATAGCAAGCTATCATAACACACTAATTTATCTCTGAAAGTCAGAAGACTTTGAGCTTTTTCTTGGCCTTACCCCAAGTCACCTTGTAAACTCAACTTTGACTTTCTCTACTCAACTATCCTATTTGTGAAATGTGCTCTTTAGAAAGAAGAACTTTGGAGGGGGGTGCTGCTTAGTGGCCAGTAGGTGTAGTAAAATAGTGAGGAGTGTTTTTCCTTGGGCAGTGAGAGAGAATTGTCCTTGTTACAGAGGCGTGTCTGGATCTGTTCCTTGAGGCTTTCTGACAGCTCCTCAAATATCTATTTAAGACATTTAGGATGTGAAGAGCTTAGACCCTTTGGAAAACTTGTGCTCATTCCATTTGACTGCTATTCCTACATGTTTATTTCTGCTGCTCTAGGCTCTAGAGAACCTTTTATATTCTCTGCCAATTTTTCTCATATTTTAGCACCTTCTAATCTCCTGAAACTTTCCCCTTCAGTTCCATTTGCCTCAAAAAACATCAAGTAGGTGGTTTTTTAAATCCTCAAATATAGAAAATAGCTACAGTCAGTCTCATCCAAAGTTTCAGGAGGCTGTTCCAGAAAGTCCTCCAGAGATTTTGCTAAGACTATCCAGAGATAAGAGGAGGTGGTCACAGCGAAGGCAGTCCTGAGAGGGAAGTTCGTAGGGATACAGGCCTACCTAAAAAAGCTAGAAACATTTCAAAGAAACAACCTAAACCCTGCATCTACAAGAACTGGAGGAACCACAACAAACAAAGCGCAGAGTGAGTAAAAGAAAGGAAATAATTAAAATCAGAGCTGGATTAAATGACATACAGACTAAAAGAATAATTCAAAGGATCAATAAATCCAGGAGCTGGTTCTTTGAAAAGATAAACAAGATCGACAAGCCTTTAACCAGACTCATCAAGAAAGAAAGGAGTGGACCCAAATAAATAAAATCAGAAATGAAAGAGGAGAAATTACAACTGATACCACAGAAATACCAAGGATTGTAAGAAATTACTACAAAAAACTATATGCCAAGAAATTTGAAAACCTGGGTGAACTGGACAAATTTCTAGAAAAATATAATCTTCCACAACTGAATGAAGAAGAATTAATACAATCAAAATATTCATACTACCCAAAGCAATTTATAGATTCAGCAGAATCTGTATTAAAATACCAAGGATGTATTTCACAGATATAGAACAAACAATTCAAACATTTATATGGAATCATAAACAAATGGTTCCCGAATAGCTGCAGCAATCTTGAGAAAGAAGAACAAAGTAAGAGGGATCACAATACCTGACATCAAACTATATTACAAGGCCACAGTATTCAAAACAGTCTGGTACTGGTATAAGAACAGATACACAGATCAGCGGGACAGAATAGAGAGCCCAGAAATATGCCCATGTCTCTGTAGTCAATTAATATTCAGTAAAGGGGGCAGGAGCATAAAATGGAGTAAAAATAGCCTCTTCAACAAATAGTGTTGGGAGATCTGGACAGCTACATGAAAAAAAAAATGAAACTTGACTACCAATTTAGGCCATACACATAAATAAACTCACGGTGGATAAAAGACTTAAATATAAGTCATGACACCATAAAAGTCCTAGAGAAGATAGGCAGGAAAGTCTCAGATATTTCATGCAGCAATATTTTCACTGATACATCCACTAGAGCAAGGGACATAAAAGAAAGAATAAACAAATGGGACTTCATCGATTTGAAAAGCTTCTGCATGGCGAAAGAAAACAATCAGCAAAATGAAAAGGGAACCAACCGTATGGGAAAATATATTTGCCAATGATACTTTGGACGAGAGTTTGATCTCCAAAATATGTAAACAACTCACACGACTCCACTGCAGAAAGACAAACAATCCAATTAAAAAATGGGAAAAGGACCTAAACAGACACTTCTCTAAGGAGGATATGCAGAGGGCCCAGAGACATATGAAAGCATGCTCAGCATCACTAGCCATCAGAGAGATGCAAATTAAAACCACAATGAGGTACCACTTCACACCACTCAGAATGGCCATCACAAACAAATCAACAAACAACAAGTGCTAGAGAGGTTGTAGAGAAAAGGGAACCCTAGTGCCCTGTTGGTGGGAATGCAGACTGGTCCAGCCACTGTGGAAAACAGTATGGAATTTCCTCAAAATACTAAAAATGGAACTGCCTTTTGACCTGGCAATTCCATTGCTGGGATTATACCCTAAGAATCCTGAAACATCAATTTGAAAGAACCTATCCACCCTGATGTTCATAGCAGCACAATTTACAAGTGCTGGAAGTAACCTAAGTGCCCATCAGTAAATGAGTGGATCAAAAAACCGTGCTACATTTATACAATGGAATACTATGTAGCAGAAAGAAAGAAGAAACTCCTACCCTTCTCAACAGCATGGATGCAACTGGAGAGCATTATGCTAAGTGAAATAGGCCAGGCAGTGAGGGACAAATACCATATGATCTTACCTATAAGTGTAACCTAATCAACAAAACAAATAAGCAAAATATAACCAGAGACATTGAAATAAATAACAAACAGAAACTAGAGGTGAAAGGGAAGGGGGACAATGGGGGAAGGAAGGAGAAGGGTCGTCAAGCAACATGTAGAAAGGACCCATGGACAAAGCCAAAGCGGGGAGAAGGATTGAGGGTGGGAGGTGGGGTGGGTATGGTGGGGGAAAGTGGTGGTGGGAAAATGGAGACAACTGTACTTGAACAATAATAAAAAAATTATAAAAAATAAAACAGATTTTATTGTAAAAAACGAAAAGAAGAGGTAGTCAGTTTTGAAGAATAACAACTGGCTCTGGCTGGCATGGCTCAGTGGGTTGAGCACCGGCCTGCAGACCGAAGGGTTATGGGTTTAATTTTTGGTCAGGGCACGTGCCTGGGTTGGGGGCCAGGTCCCCAGCTGGGGCATGCAGAAAGTAACTGGTTGATGTTTCTCTCACATATCAATGTCTCTCTCTCTCTTTCTCCTTCTTGTCCCTTCTCTCTAAAAAAGAAATAAGTAAAATTAATAAAAATAAAGGACTTGGCGAGTGGCATGAGCCACTAGGCACAGTGCCTTGGGCCATATTTTTAGTTTGAAAAATGTTTAATATGTATCATTGATATATTCACCTTCATGCTAATGCCTTTGTAAATATAATTTTGAGCATTAATTTATGGAGGGAGGGATCCAGGAAAACAACTGAGTGTGGGGCCCACTCAGGGCGCCCTGAAGTTCCAGTTTATGAAAGGGCTAATGAGGGCCTGTCGGTGTGGGGATTACCTGATCACCTGTGTTTGGGAAGGCGGAAGGAAGGCCTAAATTAGCGTACGTGGTAGGGCTCAATCAGGTTAAGAGTTGTGAGTGTGTGAAACACAGGGTTTATTTTTGTACTGTTATTTGTTAATTACTGTATGACTTCCACAAGCATGGACAACTGTACGCCTACCTCTGCCTCACCCCGGATACAGGATGTCCCTGCTGTGGGGGGAGGTCAAACCAGCCCCTAGAAACCAGACTTCCTATTTTCCCAGTGTTTCAGCTGAAGCACATCTGATAAGCAAATCTTTCTAGTTAAATCTTTTAACGGTTCTTTTGGGAGGAGGGGTGCATGGTGATAATGTGGTATTTGAGTTTAATCCAACCTTTTTGTTATGAGATTTTTGCTATCTGGATGACACATTTAACTGTATTTAAAACTGTAGGAAAAAATTGTCTTCCTTAGCCCTCTGGCTTATTGTATAATGTTCTTTCTTTCTTCTTCCGGTGCAGAGAAAACAGAAGAACATAAAGATTTATGCAAAGCTCTTTGCTTAATTAAAGACATGATTGCTGCAGTGGATTTAAAAGTCAGCGAATATGAGAAAAACCAAAAATGGCTTGAGATCCTAAGTAAGATTGAAAACAAAACGTACACAAAGCTCAAGAATGGCCACGTGTTCAGGAAGCAGGCACTGATAAGCAAAGAAAGGACTCTGCTGTACGACGGCCTCGTTTTTTGGAAAACTGCTACGGGCCGTTTCAAAGGTACTGTAACTCCAACAGAGTTCTCCTTTTTTTTTTTTCCACACATGTTATTTGTTTAGCAAAGGGCAGATTTTTCTAAAGAAACCTGGTTCAGAGACGTAGCCACACACACGGACTCTGGGTCAGTGGGAGAACTCTTGTGGGACGGAGGCGTGCACGCCCGTAGGCCATGTGGCCAACGCGACAAACCTTTGGTGGCGGTTAGCTGCTCCAAGCAAAAAGCCGCCACATGTATTTTATGAATGCACACGTTTGTGATGTTGGAATCAAAGGAACTGAAAATTCTGCTAATGGTTGGCACAGAAATGTTAATCTGGCAAATGTGTATTTAGGGTGAGGAGGTACACCTGCACACGTAGAGTCTGGCGTGTGCCGCCCGGCTCCGGACTGAGGGGGGAAATGAGCTCTGAATCTCATCTTTGTTACCGAGTAATACACTGTGTAGACATGTTTACATTTGGTGCAAATGCTTCCTCAGTGCTGTTGTTTGCTAATGGGCATCAGCTTGACTCTGGGTCTAAAACAGTTTATTCAGATGCTTAAGGGCTGATTCTGTAGCGAGCATCTTGCCTGCTCTGGGCGTTCTGAACCCTGACCACAGTCTAGAATCAGCTCTGGAGCTTCAAAAATTTACAACTGCTTGTCTCCTCCCAGAAATTCTGAGTGTATCGGTCTGGGGGTGAAGTTCAAGTCCAGGGATGCTTAACAGCTCCCAGTCGAGCCTACTGTGCAGCCAGGTTAAGAACTTCTGGTCTGTCCTCCTCATTTTTAATACATCTTAACATGGGAGGTTGTAGAGTCCAAGGGAGGATGTTCAAGTTTCGGTGGTGGTTGCCACCCCTGACTGAAGTGGTAGCTGTCAATCAGCAACTCACCATTAGCGTTGCAGCTAAACATCACCTCAATTACAGTATTAACCAATGTAAAATATGAGGCACAGTCTGTAGATCCTATGTGTCCCAGTCATTTGCTTTTTATCCATTTCGCAGAATCACTAGTTTGGCAACACTGTGTCGGAATGGTTAGTGTATAGTGAAGATGGTTCTTGTGCACAATTTGTAAGGGAAATATCGGATTCAAACTTCCTCAGATCTAGATGGAACAAAATAGCAGGTTTTTATATATGTAATTCAGGGCAGAAACTGCTTTCTAACATTTTTAATTAAACATCTTTTATTCCCCATAAAGGTAAGGGCTTGCTCCAGTCTATTAAAACCTTTTTTTAATTGGATATTTTTCTTCCTTTTTATGAGCTACAACATTAAGTTTTGATGGAGATTTAGCAATACTTATAGTTACACATATAAACATGCATTCCTAAACACAGCTTGTCTGTCAAGTTATCCATAAAAATATCTGTGGCTATCATAATATAGGCATTTTTATAAAAGTCTTATAATTAGACTAAATCTTAGTCTCTTGATTTCTAATAAATTTATTTAAATTTCAAACACAAAATCACAATGTTTAATGATGGCATTTGAACTGTGGTTTGCTTCATTAGTACTAATAATGCTTTTTTCTTTGAAGATATCCTAGCCCTACTTCTAACCGATGTGCTGCTCTTTTTACAAGAAAAAGACCAGAAATACATCTTTGCAGCAGTTGTAAGTATATTACTATGTGATGCATATTTTAAATGGCTTAATCCCACATCTCCTTGAAAAAATGCCTGAAATTCCTAGTGACATTAAGTAGTCATTGGCAAGAATATGCCCCTGTTCTGTCCCCAGTGAAATTAGTGATTGCAGTGTTTAGTGTCATGCATCTGATCGGATTTAACGGGCAGGGTAAGTGTTGAGTTACCACATCCAGAACAGGTAGTTAGCTGGTTCAGCAGCTTAAGCAACCGTGAAAATATTGAAGTTGTTTGGTACTGGTTGGTGAATAGGCACTGCCTTAAGCCCCCGCAGGTGACCCTCTGCCATCTGGTTATCCTGTCCTTGACTGTCAGCAACTCAGGTGTTAGTGCTGGTCACTTCTGGTGCCTCACTCCCTGTGCCCATTGGACGGGCCTGCTCTGCCTGTTGCTAACCCCGTTCACAACTGTTGTGACGATTCTTCTATCCAACAAGAAAGCACCATCCTGGTACCTGAAGTTTAAAGATTGTTTCTTATTTCTATATAATAGTTACAAATTAATAAGGCTATTCATGTAACAGTTACCTCTATAGTATGTTATGTTAATCTTGCCAGCAGAGTTAGACGTAGATTAGCAGTGAAACCAGAGTTTTGTAACATCACTTACACAGCATGTTGTGGTCCAAAATGACTTGCTTAAAGAAGGAAGACGCCATCAACTAACTCCTTGTCGCATCATGGAGCATCGGGCCCTGTGAGAGGGAAGAATCTAAGGTGCAGCACCAGTGTGGACAGTGTCGTGATGTCTCTAAAATGCCAGCGATTGTTGTCTGTTGATTGCTAGGATGTTCAGGTGTCATTAGCAGGTATCAGTTCCAGCTGGTTTTGGCAAATTCAAAGCTTGATGAATTTTCTGTTACGCTGCTCAGAGTAAACAAGAAGCATGCCTGTCCAGTGATGGGTTCCGGGGAGGAAGTGGCTGGATCAGGGCCTCACCTGAGTGTGCATGCTTGTCAGGCTGGTGCGATAGGCTTCTTCTCCCTGTTCAGCACGTTGCCTCTTAGCAGTACAGAGATGCAGGTTGAGAAGAGGTCAGAGATTCTTTCACAAAGCTGCACCAGAGGACTGCAAGAGGCCTTAAACAAGTCCCCATGCCCCCGGTCCACTGAAACTGTATATTTGCAAATTTCATGACAACCTACTGACTAGTCCAGCACCCCCTCTCTGCTGTTATCTGGGATGCTCTGGGAGAACACAGAGGAAGTAAGTGGGAAGGCAGGACCATTTCGTTTGGCGCATGGGTTGGTGAGAGCCCAGCTGGAAGAAAAAGTAATTTACACCACATCTTTATAGAAACAAAGGTTCTTCAAAACCAAAGACCTAAAGGAGAAGCACATCCTGCTTCTTGGGTTGATATTATTGGTCAAGCAACCTGATGATGGGTCAAGAATTAGGCACAGCATGTAGACAGTAATTTTGTTTTCCAGGGCAACAGAGTGCTGGATTCAGATCAGGCTGCGGTACTTAACTTACAGTGTGACTTCAAATAGGGGTCTGTCCCTCCTATCTGGCCTCTTGAAGAGTTGTCTGGTCCCGTGGATCACATTCACCATTAAAGGGAACTGTGGGGATGCAGTCTACCAAATGTCAGGCTGAAGGCAGCCACAGCCCAGCTTCTCCTGGTGAAATGTGTTCGGCAGTGGGCAGCAGTAACACGGTGCTGATACTGCTTCCTGAAGATGTTAGCCTGTCTTGTGAATGCCTTCATAAAGGCCAGCTAAGCCCTTGCTGATGTCAGGAAGCAAAAGAGCAACCATTATGCTTAAAGAGTCAAGTGTACCCTATTGTTAAATCACATCCTTTTTTAGTTTCATCACATAGCTTGAGTTGACACAGCCCAAGTGTCACAGATATCCCGTAGTTCCTGTCTTGAGGGAACCAATGTATCGGCCAGGGGTATATAAATAGCTGGACTTGCTAGTTCTCACCTGAGTGTTTTAGACAGTTGTCTTCATGCTAATACCCACAGTGAGATTCTCTGTCCCTGGTGCTATTAGAAAAACTTCTCAAGCAAATGCTTACTACATGCCACAGAAGCCACGGTGAATTTGGGTATGGCCAGAAGATAAGCAGCTGAAGGTAGCAAAAGGATGGAGTAGTTTCCCTAAAAGGTAATTTTCTTTTTAAAGAGGACTCAGCTGGAAATGGCAGTAGGACCCCAATACATAAAATGAGGAGGAAAAAGTAGATGTGTTTATTAAATCCTGAAATACTGAGTCTAGGAGGTTGTCTTAAATATCAAAGAAGGTAACTTTAAGATGAATGACCAATAAAGCAGACAGAGTGACCATATAGATGTGCAAGTGCAAGTTCAAACTAGGAAGTGACCTTAAGGTCTTGTTATCACAGTGGAATCACCAATAGAATTACCCACTGGTGGAATCAGCCACTTTGTGGGTCACAGAGGACATAGCATAACGATGCAGCTAAAGGCAGCCGCTCCTTTTCCTCTCCCTCCACGGAGGTCTTCAATGCAGTGCCTGCAGGGGTCGGACAGGGATGTAAATGAGCCAACTAGACCGGGCTTGGTGTCGGGGAGCGACAGAGAGGGGTAGGGACCGTAGTGAACTGGTGAGTACATGCCCTGTCCTAAAGCAGGCAGGGATTACTCCGCTACAGTGTTTTTTTTTATTACTTTATTGTTCAGTTACAGTTGTCTGCATTTTCTTCCCCACCCCTCCCCACCACCCCAGCCAAACCCACCTCCCTCCCTTGGTTCCACCCTCCCCCTTGGTTTTGTCCATGTGTGTGTCCTTTATAGTAGTTCCTGATAACCCTTCTCCCCATTGTCCCCTCCTCCCTCCCCTCTGGCTATTGTTAGTTTGTTCTTAATTCCAGTGTCTCTGGTTATATTTTGTTTGCTTTTTACTTTTGTTGATTATGTTCCAGTTAAAGGTGAGATCATATGCTATTTGTCCCTCACTGCCTGGCTTATGTTACTTAGCATAATGCTCTCCAGTTCCATCCATGCTGTCACAAAGGGTAGGAGCTCCTTCTTTCTCTCTGCTGCATAGAATTCCATTGTGTGAATATACCACAGTTTATTGATCCACTCATTTGCTGATGGGCACTTAGGTTGCTTCCAGCACTGGGCTATTGTAAATTGTGCTGCTGTGAATATTGGGGTACATAGGTTCTTTTGGATTGGTATTTTTAAATGAGGATATGGGCCCAGGATTGCCAATCTTCTGCTTTTCCACAAATCCAGAAATCTAGAATTTTTAATGCAGAATCCCCTAATTTCTAAATATTGACAGCTATCCAGAAAAAAAACCTGTTTTTAAAATGCTATGGCATGAACAAAACATCTGTGCAGTCTGGGTGAGGCCTCTGCACCATCAGATTTTGACATCTGATCTCCAAAGTAGACACGTTACCTCCGATCCTAGAGATTTAACTGGAAATGCCCATCATCTCTGGTGTTTGTGTGCTTAGTGTGAGTAATGATGGATAGATCCCTGAGACCTCCTGGTCTGACGTGATGTAGTTAATGCTATCTACCCACTTACCTAGTTTTCGTTTCTAAAATATCTGACTCCACCCCTCCCTTCCTTTTACAACACCAACCAACTGGTTCGAATAATTTCCCTCTTGCTTATGTCTTAAGTAATTCAACCTACTCTGCCTCTTTATATAAAGAGGCTGTTTATATTGTAAGCTGAGGATGCTAAAACTGTGCACTGGAAGAAGGAGAGGAGATAGGGTCTTAGACAGTAGGTCTGTAGTTGAATGAGGGATAGTCCCAGTACTCGGGAGCTGTCCCTTACTGGAGACGGCCAGACTCGAAAAGCACGGCCACAGAGCTGCTTTGGCTTCTGTTTGCAGGGCTGAGCACCGGACTGGGCAGACCAGTAGCCTGTCTCTTTGTTTATTTTCACTTTTTCTGCCCTGAGAGGGATGGGATGAAGAGGTACTCGGATAAGCCCCTGCACACCTTCAGAGGTGGGAGAGCCCTGTGATGCTGGGGAAGTGAAGCCAGTGCCAAGGAGTCAGCAGTGAGGGATGCAGTGGTGTGTTCTGGACAGAGGCGTCCCGCAGTCCATGGGGGAGAAGCCCAACCACGTACTGCAGCCGACTCTCTAAACAGTGGTGGAAGCCACAAACCAAAGGAGATTCTTCCTATTTCCCCCCAAAATCGCAGCAGGCATTTTTTGGCTATTCTTTCAACTGCAGCTGACTGCCTATTGGGCAGCACTATGATCAGACTCTCACTCTTCTCCGAAGCCCCAGGACTTGGAAGGGCACATCGGTCACAGTCAGTGTTGGAAGCAGTGGTGATTTCATCACGACTTGGATGCCACATTTTAGACTTGCCTCCTATTCCCCTCTGATGAAATTAAGCTAAATCTAGTTCTCAGACAGTTACTGAGGACCCGCTCTGTGTAAAACACTGTGTCAGACCTACAAAGATGAATTGGAAACGCTCCTGTCCCCGGGGGCTCCCCTGGTTGGCGGAAAGGAGAAAGTTCAGACAGAGCTGCACAAGTGTTTGCCACGCTCCTGCAAGAGCAGGGGACACTGGTCGTGCCAGGGGAATCTAAGCCTGCCTCCGCAGCCTTGCCCTGCATTTTCAGTCTCCCTCTTAGTGTTGGGGTTCTGTGTCCATCACCTTTGGGAAACAGTGTTGCTGTCAACTGCCCGGCCCAGCAGACTCTTTAGACGGGCTTCCAGCCCTCTCAATGTCTTTGTAACACTTGATGTACTATTTCCTATCCCATGCCCTTCTAGAAAAATCCTTCCCACCCTGACTGTGGCATTTTGGTATTTTTCTTAATGCTCTGATTGTTCCCTCTTTGAAAAAGCTGTCCTTTTATTTTACTTTATTTCTTGTTGCAAAGTAGTTTTATTTACTTGCAGCAAGTAATGAAGACAGGGGATTTATATCCAAAGCTCTGTTTCCCCGAGACGAGGCTTAACCGTCACCTGCATACTCTGTGGTCAATGACACATTGGTTTCTTTAAAAAGCGACACTTTCAACCTCCAGTTCCTAAGGACAGCTGTCCTCCTGCATCTTGTTTCCCCATCTCTCCTCACCATGTCCTTTCCCTGGGGACCTTACGAACTTCCACAGCTCTTGGGAGCACACTGAAGAGACACTAAGACTTACCTGACACTGTTGCCTCCCTTCGCTAACGTGTCCCGTGTGCCCCTCACTGTAGACAGGGTGCTGCTTCACCTGCACGTCCTCCTTTTCATGTAGGACCAGAAGCCATCCGTTATCTCCCTTCAGAAGCTCATCGCTCGAGAAGTGGCTAATGAGGAGAGAGGCATGTTCCTCATCAGTGCTTCTTCTGCCGGCCCCGAGATGTACGAGATTCACACCAACTCCAAGGAGGAACGAAATAACTGGATGAGACGGATCCAGCAGGCCGTTGAGAGGTAACCGCCCCTTCCGTCCATCACCTAGGGAGTGGGCTTGGTCAGCCGGGGGCAGTGTTCTAACTGTGTCTCCTCTGCATGGAAACTTTGCCTCAGCCAGAGCGGCCTGCCTCGTGCACCTGCCCGGGATAGCCCCTCCTCTGTAGCTCTGTGCTCCGTGCCCACCTGCGTGTAACCCCCCACCGCCCCTGCCCATGCAGCCCTGCCCACCTCAGGCGGCTCACACTCACCGCCTTCGTGAAGACCTCTTGGCTCCAGTGGCCTCTTTCTTACCTGACGTTCGTTACCACTTGCTCTCCGAAGCATCTGTTTGGTGCTTGTCGTCCACTGCCTTGCAGCCGGTGTCATTTTTTATGTGTCTATACCTATTAGATTGGAAGCTCCTGGGGGGCAGGGACTGAAGAATCAGTCAGTAAACATTTTTAGATGAGCGGGTCAAAGTGCTCTAAGTCTGTTTACTCCTAATTGTTGTGCAAGGGCAGTTTTTATAAGTGGGAGATGGAGGTTGGGGGTGACCATTCTTAATGGTAATTTGATTTGTTAAATCTTGAATGACCTCACATAAAATTTCTTCATTGCCACTGTCCCCCCACAACCTGGCACCCGCTCCCATTCCCTATAACTCCTCCATTCTGCCCCACTAACAGAACTGCCCACAGGTAGCAGAAAATGAAAGTTATTATTTTAGTTTTATCTAATGCTGGCATTGATGTTGTGTGTGTGTGTGTGTGTGTGTGTACATGAGTGTATGTGGATGTGAGTTTGTTGGGAAATTTGAGTCATCTTATGTGGCCAACTTTGAGAGCTGTGTTATATTATTCAGGGTCCTTTATATACTCAAGAAAACCAAATCTCTTGGCCTGGGGCTTGATGGATTGTCTTTATGCTGAATTTTTTTAAAGTAATTCTACTGCTAGTCCCCATGTCTTTTCAATGAACCTAAAGATGCTTGGATTTGGTTTCAGTTATCTCTCTCAACTGTTGTCGTTTACAGTTGCCCAGAAGAAGAAGGGGGAAGGACGAGTGAGTCTGATGAGGAGAGGCGGAAAGCTGAAGCAAGAGTGGCCAAAATTCAGCAATGTCAAGGTCAGTGCTGGCACCACTGGTTCCCTGAGCGCTGCGTGTGTTTGTGGATGTAGAAAAAGCCCAGGTGTCATGAACGGAAAGCTATGATTGACTGATTAATTCTGCACATGTAAGGCCCATCCTAACCCCTTGAAAAGCAAAAAGTACTAGTACTAAAAGTGCTGAAATAAGATGTCTCTCCCTCCTTCCTCCTGTTTGATTAAGAATATATTTTTTAAAAACCATGGTACATATATACAATGGAATATTACCTGGCTATAAAAAAAGAAGGAAAGCTTAACCATTTGTGACAGCATGGATGGACCAAGAGGGTATTGTGCTAAGTGAAATAAGTCACTCAGAAAAAGACCGATACTATATGATTTCACTCATATGCGGAAGCTAAAGAACAATATAAATTAACAAAACAGAAACAGACTCATAGAGAACATTTTGATGGCTGTCAGAGGGGTGGGGTGAAAAAAGTGTAGGGATTAAGGAGTACAAATTGGTAGTTACAGTATAGTCATGGGGATGTAAAGTACAGCATAGAGATTACAGTCAGTAATATTGTAATAACTATGTGCAGTGCCAGGTGGGTACTGGAAATAGCAGAACACTTTGTAAAGTATGAGATTATCTAACCGCTATGTTATACACCTGAAACTAATGCACAATAACATGTAATGTTAAAAAGAATATGTTTTTAAAATTCTGCACATAACATGTATGAAACAGTAACTGTGGTTGGTGTGGCACAGATGGGCCTTAGAACTGCTCTCCAGTGGTTTAATTTTTAATCTTTTTTAATCCTCACCTGAGGATATGTTTTCATTGGTAACAAAGAGAGAGAGAGAGAGGGAGAGAAACATTGATCAGTTGCCTCCCATGTGTGCCCTGACCGGCAATTGAGCCACCCAGCCAGGGCTTTGGTGGTTTAATGTTAAGGCCCAGCACTGTTAAATCATAGTTGCCTGGCTGTGGACAAGGAACACAAGAGCTCCGGTCCTCAGTTTCCAACTCTGTGCAATAAGGAAATTAGGTTAGCTCAGTGGTTCTCTTCTCTGACTGGACATTAGAAATCACTTGGCGGAGGTCTTTAAAAATTCTGATGCCTGGGCCCCACCCTCAACCAATTCAGTCAGAATCTGTCAGGTGCTGTGCAGACATTAGTATTTTAAACTCTGCCCAGCTGATTTTGAGGCAGAGAGGACTGAGAACCCCTGGAGTAGACACTGGTTAAGGTCCCTTTAAGCTCGAAGAATCCTGTGACGTGTTGAAATCAGAGGAAAATGATGCATGCAGAGATGGTCAAAGAAATTGGATGTTTAGAAGGGAAAACATAAACCATTGTGTTTGGTTTTGACCAAGGCTGGCTGAAGCCTGAGCAGTTTCTGGCCTCGGCATTGTTTTCTCTTGTGGGTTTCACTCATTGTGGATAAGCCACTTCAATTTCATTCCTGAGCTTGATGCTTAGTCAGATAGAAGACAGCTGCACTGAAAAATGGCTTTGGAAGTTCTCCTGGAGTTGGGGACATGAGAAGGGAGATGGACATTCGTTCAGTGCCTTACTTATGGGAAATACAGTGGAAGCTTGGAGAACTAAGTTGTTCGCTAGAGGCTACAATTCACTGCATGGGGTAGTTAGGGTTTGAACTTGGACTTGTCCTGCCCAACAACTTTACTTTAGCTGTTGGAGCACACGGCCTCCTAATCGGCAACTTCTTTGTCTTGTAACTTGGACTTTCATGATAGTGGTTATATTCACAGGATAACCATCTGTGGTAAACACTGTTTCCTAGAAATACTCTGTAATCAAGACCAACAAATCTGTACGTATTTGGAGGAGAAGCTGCATATCTATGCTGAACTTGGGGAACTGAGTGGGTTTGAGGATGTCCACCTGGAGCCCCACCTCCTCATCAAACCTGACCCTGGAGAGCCTCCCCAGGCCGCCTCGCTCCTGGCAGCGGCCCTGAAAGAAGGTAAGTTGCTTCCAAAAGGATGTGGCTTGACAGATGCAGGAGGCGCTTATCGGCACCCAGCTACGGGCCATGCGCCTGGTCTTGGTGCTGAGGATGCGGCAGAGCAAGACTCAGTCCTGACTCCCCTGGAATCTGTATTCCCGAAACAGCAGCATATAAGGAAGTACATGCATCAGGTTATGTCAAGTGCCATAAAGAAAGATGAGCAGGGTGCGGGGGGTGGAGAGCAATGGAGCTGAGGAGTTCTGTTTCGGACAGGGCGGGCAGTGAAGGCCTGTGTGATACAGTGATTATCAGCAGACCCAAGGAATTGAGAAATCCAAACAGATATCTGGGGAAAGAATGGAGAGTGGAAGTAGGAAGAAATGGACAAATGCAAGATCTATTTTAGAAAGAAAGTCCAAAGGACTTTCAGATGGGTTGAGAAACACTGGTGACCCTCTCATTGTCTTTGATAATGTCTTTACTGAAAAAAGTCACCTGCTCTCAATTTTACCCAGTGGCTTTCCCTGCCTCCTCCCCCCACGGAAACGGTCGCTAATGCTCGGTGCTTAGTCTATCTGCTTTCATCCCTCTGGCCAGCCGTGGGGAGGACGTGCTGGGAGCAGCAAGTGGACCCAGCTGCTCAAGAGAACCCAGCGCAACTGAGGGTCTGCCTGAGCCGCAGGCTGGATAATACAACCCGCTGGCCGGCCAGCAACACCCACACTGAGAGGTTTAGCTGGAATTCTTAGCAGGGTGAGGTAATTAGCCTGGGGAAAAAGGACAGGTTGGTCACATACCTCGAGTTGTCTCTCCCGGTCTTTGCTCTGCCACCTGCTTTTCTTCCCTCCTCTCCTGTCTCTGCCTCCTGAGTTCCATCCACCCTTCAAGGTTCTGCTCGGTGTTCACCTCCTTTAAGAACTTTTTCCTAGTCCCATTGGCTAACATAGCCCTCCTGCTCTTCTGAGATACTACTGCAGCACTTTAAAAATAACTTTTTATTTTTCAGTAACAGTTGACATACAATATTGTATTAATTTTAGGTGTACAACATAGTGATTAGACACTTATATACCTTACAAAGTGATCACACCAATAAGTCTAGTACCCACCTGGCACCATATATAGTTATTACAATACTGTATTATCGATTATATTCCCCATGCCGTACTTTACCCCATGTAAAGTACATCCTGTTTTTATAACTGGCAATTTGTACTTCTTAATTCCTTCTCCCTTTTCACCCAGTTTCCCACCCCCCGCCATCTGGTAATCATCAGTCTGTTCTCCGTCTGTGAGTTTGCGTCCTTCTATAGTGCTCCAATACCTGGGTGATGGAACTCAGCACTGAGCAAGTGCTACCTTGTAGTTCTGTTCGTTGTCTGTGTCTCTTCCTCCTCCAGTCTCCACTCTCTCCTTTCCGGCTATCATATGCCCAGTAGCCCCTGGAACAGAATAGGTTGTCAATTTGCTAAATTAAATCATTGGACACTGTTTTAGAAATATTTATAGGGTCCTCAAAATAATACTATTCCACATGCTAGTTGAAAACCTTTTATTGTAAATAAAAAACTTCTTTAAAACCTACTAGATTTTTTTAAATTTCTTTTTTCCCCACATTTTTTATTGTTGTTCAAGTACAGTTGTCTCTCTGTTTCCCCCCACCCCAGCAATCCCCACCTCCCTCCCTTGATTCTACCCCCCTTTGGCTTTGTCCTGTGTCCGTTATACATGTTCCTGAAAAGCCTTTGGTGCTTGCTGAAAGTGCAAATTCCCTATTTCCTCCCATGGACAGCCTGATCCAGTAGGTCTCCCGTGAGGTGTAGGGATCTCTTTTTGAAGGTATGTTTGGAGAAATACTCTTTTGAAGAATAGCATTTCAAAGTAGAAAATCTTAAAATTCTAATGCCCAATGTCATATTTAAATTAATTGAATTTTCCAGTAAATTAATTCAATTAATTTACTGAAAGTTGCCCTTGAGGTATTTTTATAGAAGTTCATTTTTCTTTATTGGATTCTCTGTCATAAAATGATGCTTAAAGTATTGGTCTGGACTGCAGGCTGGCAAACTTGTCCTGCAAAGGGCTGCATAGTAAATACTTGAGGCTTTGCAGTCCACACATAGTTTCTGGGACGCATTATTCTTTGTGTGTGCATGCATGCATGTGCATGTATTTTGGCTACTCTTTAAAAAAGTAAAAACCATTTCTTTGTTCCTGGGCCATACAAAACCAGACGCAGGCCAAATACAGTTTGCCAGCTCCTGGTCTAGATTTAATGTCTGTGCATATACATGCATACACACACAGGGCAGGGCAAATGTAGGATTATAGTTGTGTGTGAGTACGCAAAACACAGAGTTTATTCTTGTGTTATTTATTAGTTATTGTACTATTTTCCATACGAACAACTGTCAACCCACTTTCGCCCACCCTGTATATCCATATTTATTTTTAAATTTACTTCTGTTCTCCTCCTCCTTAGCTGAGAGCCTACAAACCGCAGTGCAGGCCTCCCAGGCGGGCGACGCGTGCCAGCCCTCCGAGGAGGGGTGCGGAGAGTCGGCCCCGGCGGATGCGCCCGCTTCCCACGATGCGCCAGGACCGCCTGCTGCTTGTAAGTGACAGTGCCTGCGCGGGGACCCTGCACACGCTCCCCGGAGTGTGCGGTGGTCACCTGAAATGAAGGCAATGGCTGTGTTCCTACTTGAAGGGGTCATAGTGTAATTTTTAAATTTTGAAAAAATACGGAGAATAAATACACTAGCCTCCCTTACATGTAATAATGATACTCTTGTACGAAGGACAAGCTTGAAGAATAGTTACTCGGTGGGTTATAATGCTCTGTTGCCCAGGTAAGCTTTGTACCTTCCCCCAAACTTACTGTCTCATTTTTGATATAACTTATTGAATACAGTTTTGAAAGAACTTTTCAACGTTTTTTTTAAAGAAAGGGTCCCTGCAGTTCTTTAGAGAACAAGTCCTTGAACTTAATCTCCTGTGCATCAGTGGAGAAAGCATAACTCAAAGAAGTAGAAATACACACACACATCCAAGGTTTGGTTGTGTGGGTAAGAGGGTGGATGGACCTGGAGAGCACTATGCTGAGGGAAGTAAGCCAGTCAGAGAAAGACGAGTACCATATGACTTCACTTACATGTGGATACAAAAACTAACAGAGACTCCTAGACACAGAGAACAGACTGACAGCTGTCAGAGGGGAGGGAGGTTGGAGGGCTGGGTAAAAAGATGAAAGGATTAAGAAAAAAAGACACAACTCACTGACACAGACAACAGTACGGTGATTGTCAGAGGGAGGGTGGGGGGATAAACAGTGATGGAAGACGACCTGGGGTGCTGAGCACAAAATAGTGTACAGATGAGGTGTTGTAGAATTGCATCCCTGAAGCCTGTATAATTTTATTAACCCATGTCACCCCAATGCATTCAATTTTTTAAAAACCTCCAAAAGAAAACTGGAAGAAAAAAAAAAGCAGAAGTGCCCAAAGCACCCTGATCAGTGTTGTCGTAAGTTCAGGTCAGAATTCATTTATTAAAACTCTGTTCTGATATTTTTTAAATAGAGAAAAATAGAATGTGGAGAATTGATTTAGGTAACTCCCTGAACCTAATTGTCCTTTTATATGTATAGTGGTAAGCTAACTATTTAATTCCCCAAAGGTTACTGAGATAAGAGCATAAAAAAGATAGTTAAAAAAATTTTAAATTATGTTTGGGTGGTAAAAACCATACTCCCACAAGGTCTTATATGTCTTTAGTAGCTAGAGAGATTGGAGGATTAAATGTCTTAGAATTTCTCTGCAAACATCTCTTGGATAATTAAGGTATATGGAAACAGAACAGTTTTTAGTATTTTCCCCTCTTAAGACTGCTTTATCTAATCCTGGGTTTCTATTTTCAGAATGTGCACACATGTTTTTCATTTAAACACAGCCCTGATTCATCAGGGGAGTTGCATTGCCCTGGGTGATTTCCTTGTTAAAGAAGAGCCTCATTATGCCATTGAGGAAGTCTATCTAAAAATACATGCCGGGCTCTGCTGCTCTCGGGCTCACCCTGGACAGCTGGGAGGGGCTCCGCCGGGCTGCTGCAGCTGCTCAGGGCACGCGGCTACACCTCCCCTCCCTGCAGACCAGGCAGTGAAGGTGTTCCCGGTCCGGATCCACATCTCCCTTGACTTGGGAGAGTTCCCAGGGACACCCATGACATCTGCCAGAACCCGAGAGGCTGTTGACAGTGGTCTCCCATCAGGATCATACAGAGAGGGGCAGGATCGCATTGGTGGGGTCTTGTACCCCAAAGACCTACTCAGCTGTGGGCTGGACTGGAGCATGGGACTGGAAGAGATGGATTCTCTTTATAAGGTTGATGGGGACAAGAATACCATTCCTTAGTGACAATGTATACTGAAGAGTCCATTCTGGGTTGACTTTGAGGACAGTGTCTTTCTAAGTCAGGCCAATGTCAGTCTGAGGTTGTAGACCAAGCAAGGCCCTCTGGTTTTGGTTGTTGATGGACCCAATCAGGTGGATGAGTGTAGTCTTCTGCCTGTAAAATTCTGGAGACCCTCTTGTCCACTCTGACATTGAAGACAGGAATAGAGGGACATGATCTATATTCCATTCTTCTGCCTTCATTGGACTCTCCATCAGCTGCTTTTCCCATCCGATGGCCCTTGTTTTTATGAGGGGGAGAAGAGAGAGAATGGTTAATTCTTTCGGTAATACTTTTGGCATCTCTCTAAGTTAAGAATAGTGCCCAATAGTGGAACCAATTTTTTAGTGACACAAAAGTCTCTATAAAATGTCCCTTCGCTATAAGTGAACAAGCTTTGACTGGCTTGGACAAAATGAGCTTAATTTTTAGCTAATATAATTTGAAATTGTCTCTGCTTAAACAAAAAACTTCTTTGTAGCAGAGGACTCTCATTGTTAAACAAAGAGGAAAAAAAGTATTTCCCTTATCAGAAATAAAGTTTCATGATGGCACTGGGGGAAAAAATTATATAAACAGTGTCACAATGTGAATATCTATTTCATCGGGGTCTTGATTGGACCTGCTTCCGATGAAATTCTGTGTGTGAAAGGGCTTTAGAAGGTCGTTTTACTCATTGTAAGCTGAGCAGTGTAAGTTTAACTGAATTCACATGGGTTAAGAAATAAAATCCCACCAACCAAGATTTGATGAATGGGGTGAAATCTGTAGGTGGTACTTAAAAATATTTCTGGACTAGAAATATCTCTGTGTTTTTATAGGTTAAATATGTAGCAGTTTTAGTATTGCAAATTTAGCTTATATACAAGAGTTGGGAGAAAAAATCCACTTGGAAATTATTTTAAAAAATCAGTTAGTTGGAGATAGGGACAGGTGAGGTGATGAAGTGTCAGCCACCTTCCCCTGCTCAGAAGGATGATCCACTCCTGCCCCTCCTTCCTGAGCCCTGTTTGTGTCCTGCTGTCTCAGACCGGCCACCAGGGGGCCTTTCGCAGACCTGTCCTCAGTGCGGCCCGCCAGCCCTGCTTTGCCCCACTCGCCTGTTATCAGCCTGGACCTCCCCAGGCGGCTTTTCCCCGTGAGGCGAAAGTGCGATGCAGAGCCTCTCCTTTTGGTTTCACCACCATCACACGACCACCCGTCTACAAGAAAAGAAGCAAAATAAAAAGATGGGCGATAATTGATGCCATTTGTCAGTCTGCTGTCTATTAGCGTGTACGCTCCCTGGGGGCAGGGTCTCCGTGTCGCTCTGCACTGTTGAGGCACCTCCTAGGAGAATGTCTGATGTGTGTGATTTTATGGTGCTCGTTATTGGGAAATGTGGGTCGGCTGTGTACAGAAGAGCCCAGTCCACTGGCTGATGTGTGATGATGTCCTTTTTGTTTCTGTCTCAACGGTGTGCTTCCAGCACTAGTCACGGAAGGGACAGGAGGAAGAGGCTGTTGGGATGTGGATCCCGGGACCCAGGGTGTGGGAGCTGACTTGGCGGTCTCTGATGCAGGGGAGAAGGTATTGTGAACCGATTTGTTAGCAAATGGCCCCAGTTGCTGTGTGTAATGAAATAACCTCAGGTCCTGGTCTGTCCACGGCCGAGAGTGGTGTGGATGTGTTTTCCTGAATTGCTCGCAGGTTCAATATTCATGTTTATACTTTCTGACTGATTTCTTCTTAAAATGTTCTTGATCTCCCTATATCATCTGGGTGTAAACAAAGAAACACTTGAAAAGTTATTAAAAAGATTTAAAACTCAGTGTTTATTTGTGTGTCTGCGCTCTCTGCTGGTCTCACTTTCCCTTTCTGTGCTGAAGCCTCTGGCTTTCACCCACTGCACTGAGCAGCTCTTGGCCGAGGGGTGGCCCTGGGCCCTGGGGCCTTTATGCGACCAGGCGGCACTGGAGCAGCAGAAATAATTCTGACGTGGGAATATCGCTTCTTTCTTTCTTTTCTCTCTTTCTTTCTTTCTTTCTTTCTTTCTTTCTTTCTTTCTTTCTTTCTTTCTTTCTCTCTCTCTCTCTCTCTCTCTCTCTCTTTCTCTCTCTCTTTCTTCTTGGGGCCTCTTCTTTTTGGACATTCTATCATAAGTTACAACACTCTTTCAAAAATTAAATGTGCGAGGCTTTCTATTAACTCCCAATGAAGCTGAGACGTCAGAAACAGGGAGTGGGAGCGCAGTCCTGGGAGGCGGCCAGTGGGCCTCCCCAGGGCTGCCCGGGCTCAGGGGGTGCGCTGTGTCTAAGATCAAACAAGGTGAGCTGCCAAATGCCAACCGTGTCAGTGTGGGGAATGACATGTGTCAGATCTTTGTGTTTGTCACATCTTATATCTATATTTTTGTATAAATATACAAATAACTGAGAAATCCAAAGACAGTGTTTAAATCCATGGAAGAATATGGCTGTGGTTGAGTGTTTAAAATGTGATAGGCCAAAATGAAAATAGGAATTCAGTATTTTCCTCCACTTATTCTGACTGTATGCCTTCTAACTTCTTTCTTTTAAAAATGTTCCTACTTTCCATCCTTTTCAGTGGAGACTTCACTTTGAAGTTTGTAGCTTCCAACTGCTTCTACTTTATTAGAGAAAGGAAAGGGAGTAGGTTGCTTACTAATACTTTTCTCTTGATGGAAAGCTGCCTCCCACCCCTAAAGTCTTTCCTTCCATGATTCAGTCACAGGTAAGTGAGATGAAGTGTCCAGCTTCCTCTTTGGATGAACCTGTCTGGGAAATGTGCCATTAACGAGGCGTTTTGATAAACTAAATGAACTGACAGTTAAGGCAAGATCACTTGAAATTAAACTTTCAAAAATATACAATGGATATTTTATAATTAAAGTCCTTAATAAGGGTTTTTTAAAAAAAAACATTTCTAAAGAATTTTTTAAATTAAATTTGCAACCCAAATGGCAAAATATCCTGTGTAAATCAGTGACTGTAGCTATGTAAATTGGCCACCAGGTGGCGGACCAACTCCATTAAAAATATGATGTTAAACATTCCTGTTTTGTATCAAACCTGGTGTGGTTCTTGGAAATAAGTAACCACACATAGCATAACTCAACTCATTTCCATGTTTCCAATTTTTATAGAATATAAAAATTATATATTAAACAGTCTTTTTATTACAAAAACCGTGGAGTGTGGAGCAAGGACAGAACCAGAAATGTGGAGAGAATTCCAAAGCTCACCACAGAAGGGCGGTTCTTATCCCCGCTTTCAGAGGGCTGGGAACAGATCTGATGACCCTCAACTTCGTTTTCTTTTCCATCCTTTATCCATCCTCTGGAAGAGGGGCTGGCTAATAATGGAGTTAATTAGCAGTGTGAGGGAAGAGATCTGGCGAGGTCATCAAGGCATCGTCACCAGCCTGAACTGATTAATTTAGCAAGCCCAATGTTACCTGAGCACTAGCAGCTGTGGTTTCATTTAAAGCTGCTCAGACAAGAGCAGCGGGAGACTGGAGGCTCCTGGAAGGCAGGGAGTCTGCTGACCTTCCATGGCACAAGGTGTCGAATACTCACTGGGTGCCTGAGACTTATCTGTAGAATGGAGAGAGCATCCATTCCCTGCCAGGCAGGTTTGTGGATAGAGCAGTGAATGCCCAGATGCGATGCTGCTCTTCATTGGCTTACACCCTAGTAAGAAAAGATGGCCAATAAATGAGTAGACAGATGTTCACTTCAACTCTGGAAACCGGAAACTCTCATGTCCTCCCATGCCCCTCATGTGTGGGTAGAGAGACCCCGTGCCCCGGGAGCATTTGGTCCCTGGTCACCTCGTTCGGGGCCTCTGCTGATGGTGGTTCTATGAGGCAGTCTCAGAGTGTCCAGTGAACTCCGAGAGGTAGGATCCGGAGCAGGCCAGCTGAGTGCTCCCCTTTGGGCTGCCTCTGGGTCTGCTTTCTTCTGCCCACCGCTGGCTATTTGGACTTTGTGACTCTCAAACGTTGAGACAGGGAGCTCAAGACTAGGCATGATGTTCTCTAGCTTCCAAATCTGGCCTGGGAGACAATCTCAACCCTGCACAAGAGAGCTCAATTTATAGCGTGGTTTGTGCAGGGTAAACATTGTCACTTAGTGAGAGTGTGCAGTGCTTCCTTACCATCATCCCTTGCTGTTGTAAGCAGTGGGTGGGTGCAAAGAAGCCGGGCTGCTCAAATACCGAGTTTGCTCAGAGGGGCTTTCATCAAGTGATGGTTCATTTGTACAGGCTTTGATTTCGGGGGGCTGGGGGAGCGGGGACAGAGTCAGCACCGAAGAGTTTAGGGAGAGTGAAGTGATTTACCCGAGGTCATAATTTTGGGAACACTACAGGGCAGCTTTTCAAAAGTAGAGTGATTATTCATTTTCTTATGTTTTTATGTATTTTAGGTGGAATATAGAAGTTTTCCAGGTTCCTCACAGTCAGAGGTGAGCTAAGCATTCCTTACCTATACCACCATCCTCTGTTTGTGGATAATAAATGCTTTTTTCGAGAATTTGACACTCAGGATCTTATTTTTCAGATTATACAAGCAATACAGAATTTAACCCGTCTCTTATATAGCCTTCAGGTAACTACGCTCCTCTAATTTTTGACCTTGTGAATGTTTCTCTTAATGTAATTCACTTTATTTGATGATTCCCAGATTTTAAAAATTAGAGCATTTGCGAGGCAGTGAATGATCTTAAAAGAGTGCCAGCCCCCACTGTAACTCAGCGAGATGTGTTGAACTTCACCTGGTTTTGTAATCACGAGGCAACACCACTTCTACATTGTATACCAATCTCTTCTGAAACCATAAAACAGTTCATATCTTTGAAAAATGCTGGTGACTATGACCTGGCTGGAAGTTTACAATGAAACTCTTAGGTGAGTGTAGCATGACTTCACATTTTCTGGTGAAAACTCAAATTCACACCTAAACTTTTTTCACTTCCACATGTTGGCCTTAGGCCTTTAGGGCAGTTAAACAATTCATGTAGTCCTTCATGCCTTTGTTTGTTCACCCACCCGGCATTTACCGAGTGTTCTCTCCGTCCAGGCGCCATGCAGAGGGCTGAGCGCACAGAGGCAAAGGACCACAAAGCCTGCTGCCAAATGACTTGCTGTCAAATGACTTGCAAAGACAGACGTAGACATCACAGTTGCATTTAGGATTATAGGTTTGATGATCCCTTAGGCCAAACACAAGAAAGGCTGAATGCATCTAATTGCTTAATTGGTGGATTAAAAATATTTTTAAATGATATCAAAGCCATGGTTGTATTGCAGACAAATTTGTAGAAAAATCGAAGGATACAAATCAATAAAATAAAAATGACTTGTGATTCTATAGAAAGAATTGTTATTGTCAGCTTGGCACGTCTCCCTCCTGTTTTCTAGGACCGTTTCACCCATAGTCTCGTAACACCTGCCTTTCTGTGGCGTTGGCCATCACCCTGCAGTGCGAGTCTGATGGTTGTGTAAGGTCCCGGTCCACGGCACGTATGCAGTTCCCCATCGTTTATACTTCTGTATTAATAACACTCGTGATGGCCTTGCACACTAATTTCTTTGAACATTAGTCTGTGTTTCCTTAGGGTCAATTACCAGAATTTTTTCTCTAGGTTTTTAAAACGTAGACATTGCCAACATAATCAGTCAACACCCCTTTCTACCTCTCAGTTTGAAAATTGGTCAAGGTGTCTAGTTATCTTCATTTTAATTGTTTGGATTACTGTTAATATTAATCTTTTCCCCTACTGGTTTATTACCAGTCATACTTTCTGTTTCATACCTGTTTAATAGTAAAATAAAATAAAATTAAGTCTGATTTTAAGTCTTCACCAGAAAAAATGTGAAGTCATACTACGTTTGACGTGTTCTTTGTACTTCAACCGAGCAGGACTTCCTTCTCTCGCGCTGTATCGGTCATCTGCCTGTTCTTGTCCTGGCCCCACCACCTTAGTTATTAAAGATCCAGGTCACCTTTACATGATGGCAATGCTACCAGTCTCCTCTTACTACTTTTGTATGCTTATCTGCATGTTCTTTCATAAGAGCTTTGGACTTATGACAAGTTTCTTATCTTTCTACCAAGACTGTTAGAATCTCATTATACAGGGTGGGGCAAAAATAGGCTTCCAGTTGTGAGTATGCAAAACACAGAGTTTATTCTTGTATTGTGATTTATTAATCTTTGGGTTATTTTCCATATAAACAACTAACTGTAAACCTACTTTTGTCCCACCCTGTATTTACGAGTTTGACTGGGGAGAATTGGCACTTTTGCAATTAGTCCTCTTTTCTGAGAACATGTTGTTATTCATCTTTTATTATATGCTCTTCTGGGAGACTGTGATTATCTTCACGTAGGTACTGTGTTTTGTTTTATTTTTGCTAAGTTTATTCCCAGATATTTGTCTCTTTGTTCCTATTGTGAATGGAATGTTTTTTACTATGCTTTCCCAGTAGTGGTTGCTGATAATAAGGATATTAATTTTTATATGTTTATTTTGTAACTGGCTACTCATTGAATTTTATTTATTTTTTTGTTTTAATAGTTTCTCTATTGATTCTTTGGCATATTCCAGATAGAAAGCAAAAATTTGAAAATGATGTTATTATGGCTATTTTTCAATAATTGTATCAGTTTTATTTTCTTGGCTTACTACTTTGGCTAGAACTTCTGAAAATATATTAAATAATAGTGGTAATAGTAAGCATTCTTGTCTTGTCCAAAATTTAGTGACAATGCCTTTAGTACCTTACATTAGACACGCCGGCCTGGGGCAGATGTTCTTAGAGACTGGACTTATCATGTAAAACACAGATTCTTTCCTTTCAGTGCTGAGAGGGGGTGTGGTTTGAGTTTAACTTGTTATCTCTGGGGAGACAAAGCACTGAGCGCCTGTCCTGTGTTGCCCGATGGAGACACCCCCAGAGTCCTGTCTCTTCTCTTCAACTTCCAGTGCAGCCCTATGTGGATTCGAGATTCAGAAAGGCCAGGTGACCTACCTGAATGACCTAACTTTTGCAGCTCGTTAGGTTGAAACAACATAAGATTCTCTTACCCAGTGTTTTGAGCTGGTCTAAGGAGAGATTTCTGTTTGTGGCAGTCCTCTCTTTTGAAGCTGAATTTCTCATGCATGATTGAAGTTTTTACGTAAGCATTTTTGAATCAGATGGAAATGAGATTTGACCTCTGCATTAGGAGAGCAGGGTTAGAGTTGAGGTGTAGGCAAAGCAGAAAGGAAAGGCCACGGAGTTACTCCAGCAAAGAAGAGGTAAGAGAGAGTGAATTGGGAATTTCCCCCAATTGGAAATTGAGAAGCAAATGCTGTTCTCTGTTCTAATGATCAATGTTAAGTGTGAAAATAAATACGATCCAACCTTCAAATTCCACCTCTATGCGAAGAAGAGAGTGGTCTTATCCCAAATGTTAAATATGGTAGCACTTAGTCTAACAGGAACCCTAATATGAGAGCTGTCATTGCCTATGATAGTTTTGACATATAAAATACTGGATTTTTGTTTGTTTTACTATACGGATGCCCTTAAGATTCGTTAGAATTAAATGATGACGTACAGTCTACAGTTTGTTTACTCAGGCCCTCAAAGTCCTGAATGGCTTATTATTTCATATTTAAAGATCAAAGTAATTAGTATCTGCCCTGGCTGGCATTGCTCAGTGGGTTGAGTGCTGGTCTGCGAACCACAAGTTTGCCAGTTTGGGTCCTTGTCAGGGCACACGCCTGGGTTGTGGGCCAGGTCCCCAGTTGGGGGCGGGTGAGGGGCAGCCTGTGTTTCTCTCACACATCGATGTTTCTCTCCCTCTCTTTCTCCCTCCCTTCCCCTCTCTCTAAAAGTAAATAAATAAAATCTTAAAAAAGAAATTAGTATCTATTCTTAATTATTGTTGTTCTCTTTATAATAACTTCTAAAAGACATTAATGAAACATTTATGTGAATTTGAAATGTCAAGAATTCTTTTCAAGTTGAAAAATGTGAATTTTATTTCAAAAGGCCCCAGTGAATACCTTTTTAAATCTTATTTCAAGACAATAACCAACTTAAAAACATATATACCTTAGTTTTTAACCTTCAAAAGTTAGAAAATTGATCTCACAAAGAACTAATGGTCAAATCCCCATCTTTCCAGCATCTGTTGCATGGACAGTTTTAAAAATTCTTAGGAAAGAAAAATGTGAATTTATCCCTAGGAGAGTAATAATTTTTCATAATGAGTCAAAACGCACACACACCCAGTATGTGGCCATTTCCAGGTTGTCCCTCTGTGCTTCTTTGCACTTTAAGTGGGAACTTTTAAAATTAAAAGCTTCCAAGGGCATTCACAGAGGTTTTTTTGTTTTGTTTTGTTTTGTGGAATCCTTCCAAATCTTGGCAATTATTTCCTGTGATGCTGCCAAAGTTTTCATAGGCAGATACCGTAACTCAAAATGTTTTTTTAATCTAGTTGGTGATGTCCTCTGGGCTTTAGCGTATCTGTGTTTCCTTAATCATTGCTGCCTCCTGTTACCGATCTGTTAAACGAATGTCAGCTTAGTGTTTTATGCATGCCCTTCCTGCTATAACACAAAGAAATAACAGTAATGAGACTAACTTTACCACTTACACATCCTAAATGTGATATCAGCGGCTATTCCTGGGCATTATGCTATAAAAGGATTACTTACTGAAAGTCTACAAGTGATTGACTTTTATTGTTGTGTCTTCATGATGTAATATAGCTTCAGTAACTCCTGGTTTGAGACCCAAATAGAGGAGGCTACCAGTTTATATAAACTCTTAGCTTCTCGTGAATTCCATAAGAAGCATGAGACGTAGAACAGGAGTACAGAGTCTTGTGAATTTATGTACTGAATTCTTATTCAGAAGGTTTGCTTACATAATATCTAAAACCCAGCAACAAACCCCATTTTCAAAAGTAGGGAAGGGTGTACTTTTGTGCTTTATTTCTTTTGGATACAAATTCCCAGGCCATACCCCTGGGAAATGTAGACAAACGCATGTGAAGTGCAGAGGCTGGTCTTTGGGGGTCACTTAGCAAAAGGGCAGCAATCAAAGAAAATAATTTGGTTGTGACTTTTGCATTGAGAGTTGGTTCCAACCCCACGTGGGAACAATGTGGAAGCCTTTCCCTTTTTCCTCTCTGCTCCGGCAGGCCGCCTTGACCATTCAGGATAGCCACATTGAGATCCACAGGCTGGTTCTGCAGCAGCAGGAGGGCCTGTCCCCCTGCCCCTCTCTGCGAGGCAGCCCCTTCCTGGACCAGGACAAGTCCCGCAACCTGGAGAAGCAGCGCGAGGAGCTGGCCAACATCCCCAAGCTGCAGCACCAGTTCCAGCAGGACCAGCGGCGCTGGCACCGCAGGTGTGACCTGCAGCGGAGGGAGCAGGAGGCCAGGGAGAGCCGGCTGCAGGAGCGTGAGAGGGAGTGCCAGTCGCAGGAGCAGCTGCTGCGGAGGAGCCGCGGGGAGCTGGACCAGCAGCTGCAGGACTACCAGCAGGACCTGCAGCGGCTGCGGGAGGGCCAGCGCCAGGTGGAGAGGGAGCGGGAGCGGGTGCGCGCCCAGCAGAGCCTGCTGTGCAGCTGGAAGCACTGTCGGCAGAGCAGCCTCCCCACCGAGCTCCCTCCCGGAAGCACGGAGGTACGATCTCCCTACGTCCCGTGTGTACCAAGGCGGAGTCCAGGGCAGCTTCTTCAAAGACGGGTTCATGCATGGTCGTCCTGTCTCTCTGCTTCCTGTGTAGGCGCTCACAGGAATTACTCAGTAGGCAGGTAGCAGAAGCTGGGGATGTTCAGAGACAATGCGTGTGCATCTTGATTTGAAATGGGGAAACTGGAAAGGCCTAGGCCCTGTTGGATCATGGCCCATGGTGTATTGAGTCGCCCTTACCGGGAGAAGGAAGCCAGAATGGAACCATCCCAGTCAGAGGAAGTTTTCCCTGGAGGCTCTTCGCCAAGAGCATGCTGTCTTTCCGGTAATGGAGGCCTTTCTACATGCTCCGGTCTTGGACTTGTGCACAGGTGTACCGCTTAGATCAATTAGCTACTAATGTGCAGTGTGGGTCCTGAATTTAGCAAGTCAAGTCCTATCCTGTTATTCTAAGTTTATGCTCTTCAGGTCGATTTGACATAGTAAATTCACACTCCCCGTTCACTAATAATGGTTAACGTGAGCACGCGATTAAGGGCTGGGCAGACTGAGACCTTTCAGAAGATTCTGTGTTCCACTCGCACCCTCTCTAACCATACTCCAAGTCCATTTGTCCCAGGAGTTTACTCTTCTGTACTATGTGCACATATCAGCTTTTTATTGATAAGTACATAAAGTTGTAAAAGTTGGTAAGCTTATAATAACCATCTGTTGAGCCCTGGTCGGGTGACTCAGTTGGTTGGAGCATCATCCTAGACATCAAAAGGTTGTGGGTTTGATCCCCATCAGGCCAAACACCTAGGTGTCAGGTTTGAGCCCCAGTCAGAGTGTGAAGGAGGCAGCGCATCCATGTTTCTCTCTCACTGATGACTCTCTCTCTCTCTCTCTTTCTTTCTCCCCTCCCCACCCATGCCTCTCTAAAATCAGTAAACATATCTTTGGGTGAGGATTAAATAAAAAAAGATATGTGGTATCTGACTCTCCTTTCAAGTTGGCTAAATTATACTTACTGCAAATACATATATGCATAAATATGTTTTCAGCTTTTTTATTTAGCAAAAGTTAAATAAAATGCCACTCTCTCAAAAAAGTGGAAACATTTGAATGTCAGAGAGCACTACTGCTTGTTTTATAGTTTGTTTGTTTTTTTAAGCTATGCCATGCACAGCAAATTGAAGTTTTGGGTACTGGCTCATTACAAAGGGGATGGGAGGAAGAAGTCAGTGGTAATATTCTTCTTGACTTCATTCTTATTAAAGTGCTGCCTGGTAAATTTTGTTAGGAACAAATACTTTGTAAAATGTGTTCAAATGCCTGGAGAAATTATTGTGTTTTTTATTTTATTTTCTCACTCAGGTAATGGAACTTAATCGATCCGAGAGTTTACGTGTTGAAAATTCATTCTTCCTCAATGAAGGTTTAGTACAAATGTCATTTAACACTTTCAACAAACCGACTCCATCAGCCCTCCACCAGGATGCCACTTACCCCCTCGATATAGCGGATTCTGATTTGGCAAGGACTAGTACACATCAAGTGGACCTCAAGACGGACGTGTCTCAGGCCTCGGGTGTCAACCACGACCTGTGGACAGCCGCCGAGCCCTGTCACCGGACACCCCCTCTCCACCAAAGCAGCGAGGATTCTTGTAAACATGGTAATTAACACTTTAAGCATCATCTGTGTAGTTTCAGCAAGAAGCTGTGTCTCTGAATGGCTGGCTCTTCTTTAGAGTGAATCAATGTGGGCCCTAGAACGGGAATGCACTGGTGCAGATGGGCCGAAGTTTGTGGCATAAACTTTTCTTTGGGCAAGCCTGGGGACGGCCATCACTCGTGAGTAGCTAGACAGGCTAGACCAGGGCTGGAGGGCTTACGGGATGCCAGCACGTTAGGGCCAGGCCGGGCTTCCAGGCCTGTGGGTTAAATGAGAACCTTCTCTTAAAAGTGGAGCAACTCGGTATTTATTCCTCACAGTAGACCCTGCCACAGCCAGATGCACGCATTTGTTGGCTCTCAGACATAAAAGATAGGCACAGGCTTTGTGGTAGGACTTTATTGTCTATCAGGGCAATTTCCTGGAACGTTAGTAAAACCTGTGCTGCTATTAAACACCCACAATGAAACTGTTAACATTATTTGTCATTGTAAAAGAAAGTGTTGTGTCTCCATAAGTACCTCGTAATAACACAATTTGCTAATCCCATTAAAGCATTTGCCAAATATCAATGAAAGGCAGCTCGAGTTACCAACTCCACATGCATCCAAATGATTTAAATTTAAGTCTATTATAAATTGTTTTCCATGGGGTATGAGGTAGGGTATGAGAAGAACTTGAAACCTCTCTACCAAAAAACAGATGGCATGCAATAGAATAAACAAATGGCTGGCCACATGATGTGAAATAAATCACCAACGGCACAATGTCTCAGAAACATAAAGCAAGCAGCAGTATGGAGATCTTCAGAACTGTGCACAGATTTGCTTCCACGCTTGACGCGTATTCTTAGCTTGTCAGTGGGATAATTTCCCAACAGTGGAAAGTTTTAAAGGTATTTAGCTTCTACGAATTATTATTACTAGTCCAAAAGATGTTGATTTGTAGTAGTGGATAATTCTTTATCGTCACTGCTATAATGTTCTTATTTCTTGTCAGCATGTAGGAGAGAATGAAATAGTACTTTAAAGTACCATTTAGTATATTCTTTAAATAAAAGCAGATACAATGGAATAGTTCATTGGGGTTAAATAAAATGAAGAGTCAGGAAGAAGTTATAAAATGTAACCACTTTAATATATTACTTTGCAACTTCAGTACCAGGGAGGCCACACTGCAGAACGCCTTTCCTGGGTGCCTGTTGCTTTGCTGTGTTGATTCATTACCGGGCTGTTTGCAGCACCTCCGATGTTTTTGTCAGTGTGGCTTTGCATGCTGGCCGTGGTGTAATTCAAAAACTCAGTTTGAGTTAAACCACATTCAGCTTTTGTTTAAAGAAGTATTTCTCCCGGGCTTTTTGTATATCTCCCATCTCTTTCTGTTGCCTTGTGCTTCAAACTAGAAAGCTTTAAACATTTGGCAGCACACTTGCAGGAGATAGAGAATGTACTAAGGAAATAAACAGTGATCATATACAAAACCAGGCTCTCCACATGTAAGGAATTAGGCCTAGCCCAGGGAAACGCTGACAGAAAGTCCTTGTGCTTCCAATAGTGTGTGTCCAGTGTGGGCCGAGGTCGCTCGGGGCATTGACAGAGGAGAGGGAAACAAGTGCGGCCCGAGTCTCTCGGGAACGTCCTGGTGTGTGAGAGCAGGGATTAGATCAGAAGTGCAGTGTGTGCTGTTAAGCGCTGGAGTTTTGCAACTACTTGAAAAACCCTATTTCTGTTTGTTTACTTAAGCGTGATAAGCACTTCCTGGAGGAGAGAAAAGAAGTCAGAGATTAGGAGGTGATAGGGAAGTGTAGTAAAAATTGGATATATATTCTTAAGAGGCTTGTCAGGGCCAGATAAAATTGTTCAAACGCCTTCAGCTCCTCCCGCAGCTCCTACAATTGAAAGTAGCACAAAATAATCCCCCGATGTTGGTCTTAGCCAGACCCGGCCAGTGCCTTCCCTGAGAGTGTTGGGGTGGGGGCGGGGCCGGGACAAGCAGGACGAGGGTGTGCCAGGGGCGGGGCAGTCCGTGTGGTGGGATCAAGGACCACGCAGTGCCATCGTCCCCTGCTTTCACTCTTGGCTGCTAAGTGTTCAGGTGAGTGGTCATCAGGGACCACTACGGAGGACCCATAGGTCACAATGTTCTACCTAATAAAACCTGTCTCTAATATTCTTTTTCTTTAAATTATTTTTTATTGTATTTTTACCTATTACCGTTTATCCCCCTTTGTCTGTAATATTCTTGGCTGGCGTTTTGTTCAATGTGCATTTAGCCTCGGTTTCATTAATGCCGCACTGAAGATTCCACCTGCGGGCCAGCCCTGAGGTCGGCTGCCCCTGGGCAGCTCCTTAGGGATTGGCACGGGCCACACAGGACCAGCTCAGATCAGCGGGAACGTGACTTTCTGGAACAGTGTAAGCCAGATGGAAAAAATTGCCTGTAAATAAAATTCTCAAATGTGTTCAGCTGTCACCTCGACTGGAATTTTCATCGGTTTGTTCCGCCCATCCTCACCAGACGCTTCGCTGAGCTCCTTGCGCTCTGGTTGTCATTGGTGTTTGAATTGCTCTCTCACCACCGCTGACACCAACAGTTATATGGCACCAAATTTCAAGCCCTGTGCTAGGGTTTTACACGGAGAGACTCATTTAATGCAGTAATACACTGAGATGGTTCTGCTACTATCTCCATTTGAGAGGGGAAACTGAGGCCCAGAGAGGTTCAGAGACTTGCCCAAGGTCACATAGCCATTAAGTAGCAGAGCCGAGGATGGGAGTGGGGAACACGGCTCTGGGGTCCCTGCTCTTTACCTTTATACCGGGAACTGTTGACTTCTAGAGAGCTGTTTGGAATTATGCTTGTTAAAGAAGTTGTTGGAGTAGAAATAGAATAAATCCTGTTGTAATGCCTAGCAGGATGTTCACGAGTGAGAGCCGGGGTGGTGGTTGTCTTCTTTCCCTCCTTTCCTTTAACATCACCATTTGGAAAACACTCCTAAACCTTTTGGATTGCAGTGGGCAGTACTTGCATGGGTTCCGAGTCTCCACAGATGGTCATAAATACCTTTTAGCACCGCTCTTCCCAGAGGACACTTTGTCTAAAGGATAGTGTCTCTAATGATAGCCCCATGATTTTTGTAAATATTTTTTGAGGTAGCACTTTAAAGAACTTTACTGTCCAGTTTTGGAAGTTGTTTCATGAACAAAATTATTGGATGTTTGAACATTAAATCCAAATTGCTGTTTGGTTTTATTTATAGAGGAGGAGATGGTTGGTTTAAGAACTTAATCTGCACACCTCCGAGGGACACTGGCCAAGAGCACAGAAAATGTGAATTTACTTCAACAATATAGTCCCTGTAGGGCTATTGCTGTGTAATTGGCCCTATGAAATGTTCAACTCCGTTACTCTTCTTAAAGGCAAAACAAGCAAACAAACACTTCATTCCTATGAGTTCTTGTTCTTCTAGTTTCAGAATTCTAGAGCTATTTAGGCAATGCCTCTGTTAGTTTATGAGTTTGTGTTTTTCATTAATCAACCGAAGAAACCCTTACAAGGGTGTCCAACCCACGGCCCACAGGCCACATGCGGCTCAGGACGGCCATGAATGCGGCCCAACACAAAACTGTAAGTTTACTTCAAACCCTTTTTGGCTCACCAGTTTTCATTAGTGTTTGTGTATTTAATGCGTGGCACAAGACAACTCTTCTTCCAGTGTGTCCCAGAGATGCCAAAAGGTTGGATACCCTTAGCTGTGAAAAATAACCTGAAATCTTCTTAGTCCCCATTTAAGTTATATTTCTGTCTGTACCTCCGTATTTACAGGTCATCCTAAAAAGTTTCTCTCAAATGTAGTTACAGCATTATGGTGTTGCCATGCATATGATAAAATTTAAATCAAGAGCCAAATTTTATGAGTTCGTCATGTAGATATCAGAAAAAGATAATAACCTTATTATGTTTGAATTCTAAAAGACTGTTTCCCTTTACTACATATAGAATCTGGTGCCCACCAAAATATTTTCAAAATTCAAAGCATTGTATTCAGAATATTTCTTCTTGGCAATGATTTAAAAAAATATATAGACAGCTGTGTTAAACTTTAAATGACATTTTTTTCTACATATGGAAAGAAAATAGAAAATTTCCAAATGAAAAGCAATGATGTGGTTAGTATTTAAGTAAGTCTTTATGAAGTGAGTATATGATAATTTCTAATGTTTTACAAATATTCTGTAATTCAGAAGTGGCACCTTATTTGTGTAATCTGTGTGGAAAGAAGCTTTGCCAAAGACCTTTAGGCAGTTTCCCATAAAACTGAAACTGGCATTAGATACTATAAACTTCAGTGACAAAGGTGTTTTTGAAAAGGGGAGTGTATTAGTCCGCTAGTGCTGCCATAATAGTGTACCGTAGCCTGGGTGGCTTGAACAATAGAAATCCATTTCCTCCCAGTTCTGGAGGCTGGGAGTCTGAGAGTGAGGTGCCGGTAGGGTTGGTTCTTCTGAGGGCCTCTCTCCTTGGCTTGTGGAGGCTGGTGTTCTCTCTGTCTTCAAATGCTTCTTCCCGTGCACGGCTGTGCCCCAATTCCATCTTCCACAAACTGCAGCCACGTGGGATTAGGGCCTACCCTGATGACCTCACTTACCTAGCTCTTTGGAGGCTCTATCTCCAAACACATCTTGAGGCAGTGGGGGCAGGGCTTTCGGTGTGTGTGCTGGGGTGGGGGGCATACTTCAACTCTTCACACAAGAAAAAATGATTATTGTTCTCATTGCAGTATTTTTAGGTGTCATGAAGGCTTTAATTTTTTTAAATAAATGTACCAAAGTTAAACCACAATTTACCTACATTGTGAGACTTTTTTACTTGTTTGGGCAAGTAAATTAAACTTTGTTAAAAACTGACATAGCAGTAACATTGTGATAAATATAAACATCTATATGTTTACAGATCTAGGTGTCTGTTCTCAAGCCCATGTCAACTCATAGAAATTAGGGCAGCAAATATTGAGTCTGTAGAGTCATTGGCTGTATTTCCAAACGCAGGCCTTAATTAGGAGCTCTGGGAATACTGAGCTCTCTTTATGATTGGGAAGGATATTAGATGCCTGTATATTGAATTGCTCAAATGAAACTAAAGCTGAAGGGTTGGGAACATTCATTATGACATCAAATTATTATTCAGATATATTTATGGGAGTCTGTAGAAGTCAACATTGGGAAATCATTGGGCAACTCTATATCATCTAGAATCTTGACTAGCACTTTGGGTAACATTTTAAAGGAAACCGTAATATTGCTTGTTCTCAGTAAATCTACGTCTTGACAAGAGTATAAAGGATTGGGCTCAAAGGCTTAATTTTAATCTTTCTCACTGAGTAGTATAGATGATTGACTTTCTCCCTTTGCAGATTTTGTACCAGGAAAGGGAAACATGCCCATCGCTTGTAGAGCTCGGTGAGCCACGGGCGCTGACTGCCAACTTCCTGATTGCATAGTTCTCTGGGGGCAGGTTGGCCGTGTGAGCCAACTGGGCCGGGGCCATCCTGCCTCAGCGCACGGAGCCCAGTGCACAGCGGGAGAGCAGAACCGGCAGGTGGGTGGCTTCAGAGGCAACCAGCCAGCTGTGTGGCTCCCTGTTCATTCCCACCCTGGGTTCCAGTTTGTTTTGAACAAGCTGCCGAAGCAGGAGTCCACTCAGTAAAAAAGATTCCAGAGGTTAGGCTTGGCCTTGGGTTTTATCCTTAGCTTAAAACATGAAAAGCAGGTATACATACAGGTAGATACACACGCATATATATGGTCTGTGGGCCACATACTGGACCGCTGTAGTACAGTGTGGCTTTTATTCTCAAAGTGACTAAGGGTGGGGGTTGGAAGGGAAGTTTGTAACTATTTACATACCAAACATACCTAAAGGCTAAGGCATGTTTCTTGCAGTCCCAGTGACTCGTGGGATAATGATCCGAAACTGGCAGTGGAGGCACCGCCCTGTCCACACACCGGAATCTGGGGACCGTCTCCTTCCTCATCCCTGTGTCCATCCAGCCATGGAGATTCCAGTTTTAGGGCTTGGTTAAAATGTGGAGTGTTCAGCTGAGGATGGTTATTTTACGTTTCCCTATGAAGAATACGGCCATCTGGTTCAGTGGGTGGCAGACTTTTTCTTAAACAACAACAGAGCGAATATTTTAGTCTTTTTGGGCCATCGGGTCTTTGTGGAATGTAGTCAGCTCTGCCACTGGAGCTGGAAGCAGCCATAGACGATTCATAAAGAATGGGGTTTGCTGTGTTCTGGTAAAATTTATTGATAAAAACAGGTGGTCTTACTTTTTTTCTCCACTTAAATTGAGGAGGTTCTAGTCCTCCTGGTTTGGAAATGTCACCCCTATTACTGCATTAGTAATTCACCTTTGGGTGAATAATAATGTAATATAATAATATTATATGGCACTTCATGTCATTCCAAAACATTTAAATTCATGTTTGCATTTGCTTTTTACAGTGTTTTTCAAATAAGGCAACTTTTCTCTTCCACTTTTTATTTAGTCTCTGTGAAAAAACTAGTCTAGAAAAATGGAGTTGAATGTACTGGATGTTTAAAGGCTAGTAGCTTAAAACTTAGAGAGACTTTCCCCCAACTCCAGCTCCCCAATCCTGCGACAGTGCCATGGAGGGCACCCCCTAACCATGAGGCTAAGGAGAAGGTACCAGGGGCGGGATCGGTTGCTGGAACTGGCGGGTCCGCAGGGCTTTCCGGAGAGTGCGATGACCGTATGACTTCCTCTGTTCGGAGCTTCTGGTTTGTGGGGGCTTGGCTGAGGCCTGCAGGTTTCTGCACCTAACGTGCTCCTTGGGTGATTCCAAAGCAGCCAGCACCTCTCCCTGCACAGCCAACCTAGACTTGATGTTAGAGAACCTGCGTTCAAATGCTCCCTCAGGCTCCTATGGCTGCCTGATCCCTAGGCCTTAATTCCCCATCTGTACAACAGAGAATGAAGTGTTAAAAGAACTAAAAAAAAAACAAAAGAAAAAGAAAAAAAGTACATAGCATGTCCTGGGAGCCAATGAACATCAGCTTTCTTCACAGGTAGGTACCTTCTGGAAATAATTCACTTTAATTGTGGTTCGGGGGTGGCCTGTGATAAAAATGAGAGTATCTCCTAAATGTCAGCAGGAAGCCAGCAGTTTAAAATATGATTTTAAAAAGGTACCTATGAACTGGGGGCATTTTACTCAGAATGGAACTATATTAGAATATAAAGGGTAACTACCCTTCTGTGCTGGAGGTGTTTGTTAGGATCTCACCAGAACTGTCCTGAGGAGGAAGGACTGAAAGCACAGCATTTTCTCCCATCTGTTCCTCTCTGTGGAGGAAGAAGTTACATCAGCCAACCCTGCTTTCAGGACCAAATGTGAGAAATTTCTGGCAATGAGACCAAATATTTCAGTTTGGGATGTACAGTGTCTATAGCTACAGAATGCCCAGCCCTCATTAATTGCATTATATCAGTGTAACCCCAGGAAACCTTCTAATGGTGTGTGGGCTCTTAGAGTACTCTTTCCTACTAGAAAGAAAAAGTTGAGGACAGCCAACAGTAGTATTTTATCTTAAATGATTTCTCATTTTACATTTTAAAATTGTGTTCTGGTTTATGACCTTAATCTTTTTTCAGTTTGGTTATCCCAAATCAATCTGCCCTTGTTAGTCCTGGATAAACTGATATAAAAAAAGAAAAAGAAAAATAAGGTTCAGAATCACTAGAAAGCATCTCTTAGTAGCACTTATCATAGCTGAAATTAATGGCATGTGTAACAATTTACATCATGTCTGCCCTTCCCACGGCAGATAAGCTTCATGGGGTAGAGAGCTACACGTGTCGTCTTCAGTTGCTCTATGACAAGCACCAAGCACAGTGTTTGGCAGACAGTGGACATTCGATAGATATCTATGACACAAATGAAGGAGTTAAGGTTCGCACTCTTTAGCAGAAATGAAAGCACCCGTGAGCTCGCACCAGGCAGCTCGACTCCACTGACGCGCTGAGAGGGGTTGAGAAAAGCGAGTGGAGCTAAGCGGGATGGCGGTCAACATGGGCAGGCTGCAGGAGCACCTCCTTCTAGCTGGTGGAGTGCCTGAGTTTCAAAACTTCTGTAAGATGGGTATAGTTAGATGGTGTTCTTTCTGTGTTCATTTATTGATCTTTGACATCCTACATTATTTTATATTAGTTTCAAGTATACAGCATAGGTGCCAGTATAATTATATACAATTATATAATTTAGGAAGTGATCTCCCTGATAATAATACCCTTTGACACCATACATAATTATTAATGCATTATTGACTATATTCCCTATGCTGTACGTCACATCCCGTGACTATTCTATAACTACCAACGTGTACTTCTTATCCCTTCACCGTTTTTTACCAAGTCCTCCAGCCCCCTCCTATCTGGAAACCCCCAGTTCTGTCTATGAGTTTGTTTCTGTTTCGTCGATTTTGTTCTTTAGATTCCACGTATTAGTGAAATCACATGATATTTGTCTTTCTCTGTCCGACGTATTTCACTGAGCCTGCAGTAGATGTGCTGTTCTTAAAAAATGGCAGGGCAGCAGCGAGACCGTCTGCCTCTGATACCTGGTGGGTTCTAGGTGGCAGACTTCAGCAATGGCCACCTTTCCTTCCTCATTAGCGCTGAGTAAGTTTACTGACTGGGCTGCAGTCCTGTTGGTCATTCAGGTCCGGGTGCTCTCCGTACGCCTCCAGAGAGATCTTTCTACATGCGTTACTTTTCCATTTAGGTCATTGTATGTGTAGTCCCGTATGGCTATGTGTAGCGAATAAAAACTTAGATATGTTCTTGATAAAATGTTTTAATTTATTCTAAACAAGTAGAAACGCATTCATTGCTGTCATTTTAGGAAGATAACATGTAAGCAATTTAGCATTTAATTGTATCAGTAACTATTAGTCAACCTATCTGTTCACCGGGGCATTTTTCAACAATGAAGTAGCTTGAACCCCAGTGAATTAAAAGTGGGCAGTCAACTCCACATCAGTGAAACACTTTCATAAGCCCCCTTTTCTTCTGCTAAATCCTATTTAACAGGCCAGTGTATCTCCCCAGGTGAAGCAATTAGTATTTGTTTAGTTAAATACTCTCCTAGAAGGTGAACCACTTTCTGTGGCAAGGCCTTCTACTTGTCGGCTTTAAAATATTGCCTGAAATATCACATATTCATTATAGCAATCTTAAAATGAAGTGTGGTGGCCTCTTAAGAAATATGTCCCTTTGCTTTGCCCCAGACGGACTGCACGGCACCGTGTGTTCTCAGCTGGTCAGTTCCCAGACGCAGCTGGCTGAGGGGAGAAGCCTCGTCCTGTTGTTCTGCTCAGACTTCCAGCCAGATAATAAATAAGCCTGGGCCTGAGTTTTGATCTGTGGAGATGTTAATTTGCCATGATAAATCACTGTTGAGTTTCCTTGGAGAAGGGGCCAGGGTATCCATGCTCTTTCTGGATGAGATATTAATTCAATTTAATCTGATATGTCAATGCTTGGTTTGAAAATTTACCTAAGGAAAAATGTAGTCTTACAAAGTTTCCAGTTAATGCTGGATAGGACTCTGAGCCTTCGCAGAACAATTTCACAGTAAGGCTGTGCAAAGTTATTTTGCACAGTTCTCTCTGTGCAAATTTCACCACACTACAGCTCTTTCTTCCTAGAGCGCAACATGCAGGGTGCTGGGATTAAATATAGAATACTTGGATCGTCCACCAGAAATGCAGGAGACTGCTTCTCCAGTGAATTGAGGCCATTTTGGAAGGAATGGTGCTGTCAGGCTTTGGAAGCAACATTTACAAGCAAAACATTGGCAGAGTTAATTTTATTTAATGACCTGCTTCCTACCAGTGATCTTGGCACCCTGTGCAGTGATTTGCAATCAATTAATCATACAGAATGTTGTAAGACTGCAGTAAGGGCATTGCACTCCGAGTCTCATAAATCCTCCAGCAACAAAAACAGGAATTGCGTGCTCAAAGCCCTCTTCATGTGCAGCCTTGAATAAGACGGTGACTGTAACACTCTGTTTTCTAACATGTCCTCAGACACCTGGACACTCTCTTATAGATTCTGAGTTTTGAAGCTCCCATTTCTCAAAGATGGTGTGGCCCTTTCCTGGTCTGTCAGTACAGGCCTCTGTTTGCCTCATTGAATTTAGACCACAGGTGGCAAACACAAGGCTGAGGGCCAAATCCGGCCCTCCACCTTGTTTTATCCGCCCAGCACCTTGTTTTTACCGGGCCGCAGTGCCGAGCTCTCGCTGAACTGTTAAGGAGCAGTTACATTTATACAGTCCTAAAATTACATTCGACCCTTTAAAGGCAACCGTGAGGCTGATGTGGCCCCTGGTGAAAATGAGTTTGACACCTCTGTCTAGACGCTGGTCATTTTGATGAGAAAATTCTTGATTCTTCTGGGTTATTGAAGAAGGTTGTAATTTTGGTTTCCCCACCCCCCAATTCAGGGCAGTCATTCTCAACTGCAGTAGGCCGTATTTTGGGATGTCTCTGTAAGGATGATTCAGAAAGGAAGCATGTTTCCATCCAGGGAATACAGTGACATTTGCTAGCAGCAGATGGTGGGAGACAGGGTGGTGTGATGTTAGAAGTCAAGGACATCTCGCATGCTTGGCTTTGCCGAAAGCTTCTGGAACCTGCGTGTTTAGGATCTTAGCTTGTATTCTTGTCATTTCACATGTGCCCTGGAGTTGAAGTTAACTGTTTAGTTACGCTGAATTTTTTTCTTATTTCAGCATAGTAAATATGGAGCTATTACATACTCTTAAAATTATATAAGTGTATGTATATTGTGTTGTCTTTACTTGCTTCCATATGGTTCTATTTTGGGGATGTTCTTATAACAACAATATGGAAGCTTAACGTATATTCCATTTGATCACAATTGAATCCTCTTTTAAGAAACTAAAAGCTTTCAAAACTAATATTACTTCCAATGAGTCAGTTGAACTTCTGACTTTTGATGAATTTATTCCTAGCACAGAGTTGTGCTATTTTTGATTACTTGTTCATTTATCCAGATTTGCATGACAGATTATACACAAGTAGCTCATCCTATATTTTTAGATGCTTGATGCTTCTGTTCGACATGAGCTCTAAAATAGACTCATAGAATTTTTCATGTGCAAGCTACTACTCACTGGCACCTAGGTTGGAGGGAGAAACCACCAGGAACAATTTTGGCCCAAATATGATGGTCTGTTGGTCTGTGCTTAGTGAGACCCTGTTTTGCATCCAGGTTCCGGTGTGAGGAACTGCAGTTGCAAACTGACGTCTCTCTGGGGACCGTGCCTGGGAATCACACCCGCCCCCACCTTGAAGGGAGAATGCAGCAATACCGCAACGGGGTGGGTGTACTCAACTCAGCTCAGGGTACTTGACTCAACTCCCTGGGCATAGATTTAAAATTTTTTCTAGCTATTTTATGCTGAACAGCAGCCTGAGGTAAAGCATTGTGAAAGATCAGATACAAATTTGTCTTTAATGAGCTCACTCTTCTCTGAGAGGTCTTAATGAATACAGGGCGGAGGGGGCTCTAAATCTGAACGATGTCAGCCTAAAAGCAAAGGAAGTACTGGGGAAAATCACATTAAAATTATCCTACTCAAAGTAGTTATCATTGCTCCTAGTAAGAATATGGGAGCATTTTTGCAAATGCTGCCAGTAAATTAAAATATTTCCTCTTCGTATTCGTCAGATAAGAGATGTGGATATGTGGATATAGAGATAGGGTGGGTGTGTTTGTCAGATGCCATCTCTGCCTACTGCAGAGCTGAAGATATTCAGATACCCACACACACCTAGCCACACCCACCCACCCACATCGGGACACAATTACATTTTTATTTTTATAAATCAAGGTGGGCTTAAAGGCAAAATATTTATTTTCTGAAATAAATTTATAGTACTTCTATAAATACATAGTTCTGCACAGTTATAGTACTTCTATGGTGGTTATTGCTGATGATTTTCAGTTTTTTAAGCGGTGATTATTTTCAGACCATTGTCTAACTTTGGGAATGTATGGTTCAGGAAAATTCAGAAAGTGTGTTTCATCAAAGGCTTGGTTAAATAACTGAAACACGGCTGACCCAGAAAATCCACTAAGGTTGGAACCTGTGTGGCAAATATTATTTTAGATCAAAATGACTTGTTCCTGTGAGGAAAGTAGGTGACGTGATATTTTTCTGTCATTCAAAGGTGAGAAGATGAAGAGTCCACCTTCTCCCACCTCCTAAACCGAGTTTCATCAAAACAGACTAAAAACATACTTTTCCAGTGTAACAAACTTGACACGGATTTGTCGGTACTTCTCAGGGGGGAGTGGAATGAATGCATATGTGGGTGCATGAGCGCAGTGGAGCGCACCCATGAGGGAAAGCAGCTGACGAATACTGAACAACGGAGGTGGTTGGCGGGCACCGCGGTTAACGTACAAGGCTCGGAAATTATGTGTGTCGTCGTCGTATTCCAGCTCTGCCATTTATCACCTATGGGATTTTAAACAAGTGTTCAAACTTCCTTGGTGTGTCTGTTTTCTCATCTATAAAATGGGACTTCCGATAGTACCTACGTGGTAGGTGGTAGGAGAGTTACATGAGACAAAGCATAAACTACTCAGAACTTTGGAAGTCCTCCGTAGACATAGTTGTTACCACCGTTACTCCTGTGGCTGGTGTTAAGGAACCAGGTAGATCAGGAGGAAGTGCATGGGGTCACTTGAGCCCCTGGACTGCTCCCATAATGTTTGCTCTGGCGACCTGAGAAACTTACGCTCTTTTGGGTATTATCTGAGAAGGCACATCTCAAAAAAATGTTCCACAGCTCTCCTGGCTCTTACTAGGTTCTACGTGATTAAAAGTTCCCATCAATATGGAGAAATGCCGGTTTGGGGAATGCACAACTTCTTCAGAGTTTCTGTCGAGCCCACGTGTTCTGTGACTCTCCAGAAGTGGCACTTCCCAAACCTACTTAATCACAGCATCCTCCTCTCTGGCCCAGCATCTGGCAGGGTGACTCTTTCTTGAAATGCACTGGAAGAAACACTGATGTAAGTAGATGTGGAAATAAAGTCTTGTCTATGTCACACCCTTCAAATACATTTTTTTTGTCTCTTGGGAACAGTTCAAATCCAATCACATATCCAAACACAATTTATCACACGGGCTGTCTTTTGAAAACAAAATTCAACATGATGGATTTAAGATAGAGCTCTGTTTAGTCCCCAGGCCAGCATCTGGGCACGTGGACAAAGTTCATATCCATCCTGTTAGGGCTTGTCTGGGTCAGTTTTCTTGGGTTCATTCACACGTGCCACAGGCTGGAGTCAGTCACCCCTGAGGAAGCACAGGAGGTTATGTGCTGGGCCTGGAGGACTGCTCTGGCCTTTAATCTCTTAGCCTCAGCCTCATACTATTCCATCCATTCTTGCCCTGTGGTCCAGGCATATGGAGTTCCCTCAGTCATGCAGAAGGGCAGGCCCCCTATACCTTGTATGTATGTTTCCTCTGTTGGGAATATCATCTCCTCCATCCTTCGTTCCCAGCCTGGTTCACCCTTACTCATCTTTCAGGATGCAGCTCCAGGTCACTTTCTTCCAGACTCTACCCAGACCCTTTCAGTCTGGGTTAGGAGCCTCTCATGTGTGTGACCTTGAAGTGCCCGGTAGACCCTCATACTATACTTTCCAATATATTTTGTCACTTTTCCTTTCTTTAGACTCCAAGATGCTTTATATAGCTTATTGATTGACATGTATTTTGCATACAGTGAAATGCTCAGCGATTAACTCTGTCATTCAGTTTTTATGGAAAAAATATCAAGGCACAGAATGTTTCCATCCCTCCAGAAAGCCTCCTCATACCTCTCTCCAACCAACCCCCACCCCAAGAAGCAAATCCTCATCTGCTTTCCATCACCACAGGTTCCGTTTGCTGATTCTGGAACGGAATGGAATCAGACACTGTGCCTTTCTGTATGCCGCTTGTTTTCTTCCACTCAGCATATTATTATTGAGATCCATCTATGCTGTTGCATGAATAAAATTCTTGAGCTGTAGAAGACACTTAAGAGGCCTGCATGTTGGTTCCCTTTTATTGCTGAATAATTTTCCATTGACGTATTTACCATTTACTCATCCATTCCTCTTTTGATGGACACCTGGCTTATTTCTAGTGTTTTGTTATTTTGGATAAAGCTGCTGTGATCATTCTTGTACAGGCTTTTTGTGAATTATGTTTTCATTTCTCTTGAATGAATACCTAGGAGTAGAATAGCTCCTAGAATAGGTACCTACTTAGCTTTTAAGAAACAAACAGTTTTTGAAGTGATTGTAGAGACTACAAACTTCCTGCGTGCTGGGACGAGATCTCACTCAGCTCGGGTTTCCCTGGTGTCCAGTCCAGTACAGGATACACACTGGGTCCTCAGCGCTTATTGAAGAATGAGTGGATAAGAAGCTCAAACAAGTTTCATTTGACACGCCTTCTCCTAATTGACAAAGAGTGAAGGCTTTATCCATCAAAGGGATGAAAACTTAATTGGCTAAATGTGGCCTCATTCCAGGCAAGCAAAAATCAGCAGCCATGCAGCCAGCTCCCTTGCCCCTGGAACTGGAACCGGATCTCTTGTTCACTGCAGCAGTGTGTGCGGGTGAAGCCAGGCGCGCAGGCGGACAGGGGACCGTAGAAGGGTCCTGGTTATCAGCTGCCAAGCTTAACCCCGAGGGTTAAAACTCCCAACACTCCTACTCCAGACCCTCTACAGCCTACTTTTCCAGCACCCACCCCGCTTTATTCATCTTCACTCATATTCCAGCCAAACTTGACAACTTTTTTTTCCTACAGCATCTAGCATTTTCTCCCCTTGCAAGAGTGGCACGCTGCACCTGGAATACCTGCACAGGAGGCCATCTGTGGACACATCCTGGTCAGCTTTCAAGGCTCGGTTCAGATGCTGTCTCTCTGAAGTCTGTCCTGGCCACCACATCTGGGAGTTCTCCCTCTGGAGGGTCCCCGACGTCGTGTCCAGCTGTGGGTAGTATTCGTTAGCCATTGAGCAGGACGTCCGGTCTTTATGGCAGTTATCTGAGTTCACATCTTCCTACTCTAGGAGGGAGTAGGCCCTTGCAGGGCAGTGTGCTCTGTGGCCGTCGGCGGTCTGGAAGGAGTGGGGGCTGCTAGTCACTAAGGGAGTAGCTGAGCCCGCTCTTCATGATCCTTTTTTGGTGGCTGATTCCACTAAAGAAAAGTTAAATTCTATGGTAACGCTGTGGCTCCTTCTTGAGAAGACTCATGGACAGAAGAAAGAGTCTGTCTAAAAGGAGGAGGATATGGTGCCAACTTGGGGTTCTGTCTGCTGGTAGATAATTGAGGTGAAATTAGCAAGCTTCTTTAGGCTCCAGTGTTAGTCATAGGTCACGTGTCAGAAAACACAAATATTTACAAGTGGAGGAGATTTATAGGACATGTGTATGCAGGAGATGATTTCAGATTGGCAGATATGGCACTGAGGAATAGTGCCTTATATCGTGTGATACACATGCTATCTTTCGATTGCTCGTTTGGTAGTTTAAAGTCCTAATTTTGCCTCTGCTCTGCAAAGTGCCTGCTTCTTTAATTGTATAATTTATTTTAAAAAACTTATTTTAAATTTAGTTTTCAGAAATATAACATAGTATCTTTACTCTGATAACAAACACAAATGTGAAAAGAATGCCAAGGGTGTGAAAATCTGCATTCAACAAGACATTTCCTATATGTTATGTTGCACTTTAAAAATTATAATCGTTTTCGAGTGACATAAACTCAAGGATGCAGTTGGAAAAGATGTTTCAGGGTTGGTTTCTTGGCAAATGCTATTTCAAACAAATACGAATTACAAAAATAATGTTTCTCATTTTGAAAAAGGGTTTTATGTTGCTCTGAAAACTGTAACTATCACAGAAAAGGCATGTAAGTTCTGTGACATCTCATAGTTTTATAGGTGATCAAGAAAAAAATACCTTCCTTTGTAGACCTTTCAAAAATTGCATGCCTTTTTTTTAAAGTCTAGTAATAACATAATTATTAAGAAGTAGGTAGAACTAATTAGCTTGGGTGTGTTTGGTCTAATTGCTTGCTGCCTTCTGGTTCAGAGAAAAACACTGGATTTTGTATGCTTAAGAATTTGAACAGCTGCGTTTCCCTCTACTGAACCAGTAAGAACTAAATGCAGCATTAAAATTCCTAGGTTGATTTCCTGCATTATTCACCTGGCAGAGAAATGAATTCAGTTTTTCTTTCCTCAGCAAAATGAGAGGCATGACTTTGTCAGTGAGGGCAGGCTGGGTCATGCTGCGGGCAGCTTCCAGAAAGCCCAGTTCAGTGGCTCGGTACTTGGAAGTCCCTGGTGGCTACAACCTCCAGAGGAATTCAGTGCCGTGAAAGTACCGCCCTGCCCTGGCAGCCGGAGACTTGCATGTCATTTTATTCAGCTCACTCCTAAAAGAAGTTGTCCCTGGTTTTTGCTGGGTACTCCAAGATTTGAGTATTTTAACTTGTTTTGATCTAAAAATGGAACTTGGTATATTTTTCTCTACCTGAATGTATTGTGGACAATTTCAGACATGCACGAAACTAAACAGAGAAGGATAACAACCACCCAACTTCAAAAATTTAGGGACTTAGGCCAGTCTTGTTTTGGCGAGACTCCTTCCTCCCCACCTGCATTATTTTGAAGCAATATCTAAAAATGATATGTAAATATTTATTGATTCATAACATTTCAGTATATATCTCTAAAAGATAGGGCTCTATTTTTAAACTATTATCACACCAAGGAAAAAAAAAGAACAATTCCATAATATCAACATATAATCAGTATTTAACTTTTCAGTTGTCTTGTAAATATGTGTGTGATGTGGACACTGGTCCATAGTGTCCACAGCGTTATGGATGAGATGAAGTAAATTCACACAGACTACCAAGTCCTATGGAGGAAAAGGGACGGTGGCACTTCTCTCTCAAGGGGAAAGCAAGCCTCAGAGGGCCTCAGCCACCCTCTCAAGAAGAGAGTGCCTGGACCCTTGCCTGGAGAGGCTTTTATTGGATTCAATTTGCATAGGAATACAGGGTGTATATGTAAAGCTCACTAATCATTAGCAGGCAGTAAGGATCAAACAATAGATAACACACAAAGAACTTTGAGGGCCTATTTTGAGTCAGGGTCAGATAGCTAAATGGCCATAAAACTTTGGGGAACAAACTCACTTCCTGCTTGAATCCGTATCATTTAATTGAGAGCATTCTAAACAAAGCAGGTTTCACAGGATTTTACATATTCTTTCTTAGGCCTGATTGCCCTAGGGAACCCGCCCTTTCCAGCACAGGGCGGCACCCACCACCAGCATTGTTTCAGGCTTAAGGCATTGTTTCAGGCTTAAGTCAGGCAGGGGAAGTAAGGCAGCCAGGAGATTAGAAGACTTCTCTCAGACAGAATGAGGACTCAGGCTATGTCAAAGCCAAGGGGCGAGGGTCCATCACCCCTTTTCTGTAGCTCCCAAGTCCTTCCCTGGGGGCCCCTGCGATCATGCCTGTCTTAGGTTGTCCCTCCCTTGGGGAACCTTACCCATCATTGGCTAACTGATCAAGCATTGGGGGCCAGGCAGGGGAAGTAAAAGGAGCAGAGGCAGTGCACCTGCCAGGGAGATAAGCTTTGTCTCCTTAGTGGCTTGTGGTCTGAAGGTCGCTCACTCAGCCTTAGCCCTGAGGGGTTACAGCTTCTGAAACTAGGCAGAGCAGTTCCCAACACGTGTGTGTATAGTTTTTCCAGTTTGGTTTATTTTTCTTGAGTCAAGATCCAAATAAAGACCACAGATTGCAATTTGGGTGCTGTGTATTTTAATGCATTTTTAATATAAAAGTTTAATTATGAAAAATTGCAAACTTACAGAAAAGTATAGAAAATGTGTATCAGGCATGCATTTAACAAATGTTAACATTCTGCCATATTTGCTTTAGATGTCTCTCTGTCTTTTTAAAAAAGACATGTTAACAGATATGAAGTTCCCTCACCTTATCTTTTTTCCTATTTAGAGTTAGCCAATATTCTATAAGTGATATATATCATTTCCACAGTGTGTTTTTATGCTATCACTACACATATATGTATCCATAAATAATATATGTTTTGTTTTTAATACTTAAACAGTTATCCCTCTTCTCCCACCTCCTGTTCCCCTCTCCCTTCTGCCCTCCCCTTGCTCTCCTCCATTTCTTCCCCTCCCCTCCAGTCCTCTCCTCTCCCCTTCCCTCCCTCTCTCTCCCTCTCTCTCTCTCCATATATATGTATGCATATATGGGTGTGCGTGTGTCTTTTGCAACTTGTTTTTTCCACCCATTGTGCATATTCATACATGCAGTGTGTGAATAGTTCGTTTTGAACTGCTCTATACTATTCCATTATATGGATAAGCAACAGCATATTCATTACCCTACTAATGAGCAATTGGGATGTTTCCAATTTTTTTTCTCTTGCAAATGATAACCCATGAGCATCCTTTTATTCACATCTCCTTGTGCCCATGAATGAGAGTTTGTTTAGATTATAACACCTAGAAGTGGTAGGGATGCCTTCGGTGCTGCTAGGTATTACTGATTTCTGTCTAAAGTTGTGTAATACCACTTTCAGCAGCTATATATGAGTATGAGAGTTCCAGCGTCTTTGTATACTCCCCAGCATTAGTACTTCCATGTTTTTGCCAATTTTATGGGTATGAAATAGTAACTCATTCTTTCAGTTTGTACTTCCCCAGTTACCAGTGAGATTTAGTACCTTTTTGTTTTTATTGGCTCTTTAGGTTTCTTCTTCTGTGAATTGCCTATTCATAAAGATTTTTTCCAACAGCAGATTTTGGAATTTCAGAAGTGTCCACTCTTAATTATGTAGACACACTGATTCTTTTTGAATGGGCTCAGTGCATTTTGTACTTTGAAAAGTAGTTGTCAGAGAAATCATACTTACAAGCTATCTGTGGGCACTTCAAGATTGGGGGAAATGTGTACGAGCTGAGCCTTTCCAAGATGGAGGAAAATCGGTCGCAGGGGCAGAAGTTACTTCAAATAAAGTTGCTGTTGACTATTCTGTTCGGCCGTTTGGAGACTTTAACCACCTGCCTGAGTTTTTTCATTTGCTTACTTTGTTCCTATCTCCCACTATGTTTTCCTCCAGAGCTCCTATACCTCTCTCAATAGCTGATCGACGATATTTCACGCACTGAACACATCCATTACCTATCATCTTCACTTTCCTTCCTAGAAATTTCCCTTTCACCGTCCTCTGCGCTCCCGTCTCCCTGTGCCCGGGTTGCTCTTCAGGCCTGCCCTGCAGCTGTCGCCGCCGCCCCTCCACCGTCCCCACCTGGGGCGTCTCTTCGCCTCTCTCCTGTGTGGGACCCCATGTCCTCCATCCCATTCTTCCTCTACAATGGCATGTTTCTTTATTTGGTGGAGCATATCTCCAAATTCCCTAAGAAAAGGTGTGATGAAAGCACATTTTTTTCCAAATTCATTGAAATGTCTTTTTTCATTTCATTTATTTAGTTTTGCTACTTTTACACTTGGTTTTTACAGTATATCTGGCTTAGAATTCTATATAAAACTTACTTTTCTTCAGAATATTGGAAGAGTTGATTTTTCTACTTCCCAAGGTTGTTGTTGAGATGTCTGTTGCCATTCTGATTCCTAACCCTTTGTAACCTGTCCTGACTTTGTGCAAGCATTTAGAATTATCTTTTTAACCCTCTCTGGATGAATTTTATAATATGACTTACTGTGGTCTTTTCTTAAAATCATCTTTACAGGTTATTTATTGGGCTCTTTCAATCTAGAGATATATTTCTTTTGATTCTGGTAAATTTTCTTTTTCTTAAGCAATTACTTCTCTTTAGTTTCATCTTACTGAAACTGCTTCTGGGTATAAGATGGTTCTCTTGCAGCCTCTGATCTTTGTTTTTGGGGTTTTTTCCCCTTCTATTTCAGTGTTTTCATGTTTCTGTTCTACTTTCTGGGAGATTTTCTTATCTTTAACCTCCTACTGTTGCAATGATTTAAAGAATCCAGCTAGCATATTTTTTATTTCCTAGTGATATACTTTATTCTCTTGTAGTTTCTATTTTATGGAATCTTGTCCTTGTTTTGTGGCTGGAACATCTTTTAAATAATCTCTTTGGAGATAGTGATTGTGTTTGGGAAGTTTTCTTCGGCTCCTTGTGTCTTCAGGTTGTGCTCTGCTTGCAGGCTAGGCTGGTCTCTGTGCTGGTTTAGGCTCTTGCCCGTTCCAGAGTTACCTTCCGTTGGGCATTGGTGTGAGCATGAAACTGAATGTTTGGCTCAAGAGCAAAGGGCAAAGGATGTCAGATATAAGCAATCCTATCTTGATTTGCTGTTTAATTCTTCTGAGAAGACAGGAATTAGACTAAATATTTTCACGTACTTGCTAAACATGAGAATTTCAAATTGGCGATTTCCAGTACTGCAATTAGAGAAGGTGGAATTTTTGAATCAGGTATTCACTAGTTCACTCATCCTTTTGACAATACATATTGACACCTACTATTACTATGAACTGAAATTTACTTTGATATTGTTGGACTAGGCATACTACTTTTACTTCCTGTTTCTTAAATGTTATATTTTAGTTTTAAGTAAACTCAAAAGGCTAAAGAATAGGAATCCAAATTCCAAGGGAATCTTATTGATTCATTATCATCGTCAAATGCACTCAGGGTATAAAATGAGATCTTGTCTGAATTGTATGTCACATAGGAGATGTTAGATTTTTTTTCTAGGCAAGAGCAAAGACCATACCTGAATCTGCATCAGTCTTTATGGGTAGCCATAAATCCAAATGAACCTCATCTGTTGTATGGAATAGGTTCATACAAATCGTGTGTTCTTCCAGATAGGTATGATCCCATACATGGCACTTGCCAATGACATGTCATGCGGTTGCATTAAAATCGAGCTAAGCGCACCCAGCATGCAGAGGAGGCCTCTAATTCATTGCCGCACTATTCTGTTTGTGTCAGACACTCAGAAGCTATGCTGCAGTGATAATGGAGAGCCCTTTGTAATTTTATAGTCCAACTCTGGACTTTAAAAAACGTATCATGGAACATTTCAAACCTGTGCAGAACCAGAGAGGATCGTTTCATGAACTCCAAGCCTAACACTTACCAACACACAGTCAGTTCTAGTTCATCGCTGCCCTCTCTCTCTCCTCTCTCAGGCTGTGTTGTCTTAAATAAGCAGGTCCAGGATGTCCATCATCGCATCCAAAAATGCCTTAGTATCTTCCTCTAAAAGATCTGGACTTTTTTTTTTAACATCAACACAGTATCATTATTACACCAAAAGAATAAGCAATTTTTACCTAAAATCGTATCATCAATACATGAATTTCTCTGATTGTCTCAATTTTCCCCCCTCGGTTTGTTTGAATTGGGATCCAAATAATTTCATATATTGCATTTGGTTTGTGTATCTCTTAAGTCTCTTTTAATCTAAAGTTCCTCTGTCCTTTTTTTTTTTTTAATCTTACAATTTGTTGAAAAAACTGGGTTGTTTATTTAGAACACTTTTTGGGGGGAAAATTATTTACTGAAAAATGTCTTACGTTCTGTGTTTTGCTGATTGTATTCCTGGTGTCATCTAACATATTCTTTTGCCCCTATATTTCCTGTAAACTGAAAGTTGGGAATATGTTTGCTGCTTGACTACGTGCAGGGCTTATTTTTCAATGTGAAAAAAATCTTCATAGATGCTGTTGTATATTTCCTGTGTTGTGTATATTGTATATTTCCTATTTGCATCCCACTAGGAGGCTTACCACGTCTGTTTCTTTTTGTGTTATTAAGGTTGGTCTGTGGGTTCAGATGTTATGAGTTTGTTCCATCCCATTATAAAGTTTCCCATCAGCTCTTCTTCTAATGCTTTCCGCAGCCATTGCTGATTATTGCCTGGGTCCACTATAGACATTATATACGGAGTTAAGAGTTTCTGAATTTTGGAAACCTCACCTATTTCCAGCTTCTCACCCATGATTTATTCTGGCATCTTGGTCATTTATTGTCTGATTCTTAGTTTATCATAGGTCTCTCATTCTCTAGGGCAGTGTTCCCCAAAGTACGCTACGTGGAACACGGCACGGCGAAGCACACTGTGAGAACATCTTGCCGAGTCAGGGAAATGGCACATGCTGTTTTTCCCTCTGAGATTCGTAGCACAGGTGAGCCTGTTCAAGTCCTGAGGGCTTTGTCAGTAAAGAAACTTGATCTACCCGGCGCTTCCCCAACTCACTTGACCACAGTATTCTTTTATTAGTACTACCACGTTAGCATCCTGTTTAGGGAAACACACTTCTTTAAAAATAAAGAGAAATACAGTTTTTGAAATGTATCTCAACGAAGAGGGGAAGGTAGTAGCAATTGTCCCACCCTCCCATGGAGCTTGCTGATGTTAAGGTCATGACTCCCTAACACTGGCACCCTCTGGGGAGAAAGAAGAATGTGAGAGCAAATCAATGTTCAGACAGCAGAGACCTGGCATGTCATGGTGTGCTTGTGTTAATGTAATCGCATCTTCATTGTGCTGATTGCTTCAGTTGCTGTGTTTCTGGTCGGCATTACCCGTATAACCAGCATAGGTTATTCCAAATACGTTACTGATAAGAAAATAAAGTGCCCCTCTAATAGTCACAACTTAAAAACTAAGTTTTCTTTCTTATATTACAAACTTACGCATGCACACCACACACATGTGCGCCTCCCCCTCACACACACACACCAGAGCACAATTTGGCTATTTTGCTCCAGGTGCAGTATTGGTACATGAGGGACCGTGAAGGGAGTGATAGCCCTCATCCAGATCACTGGCTGCGCACATCAGCTCCAGAGTGGTTTTTGTGCCAGAGGCTCACATCCTCTTTGTGGCTCACTATGGAAAATGGAGTTGAGCAGAGTAAGGGACAGAGACCAATTTTCTTTTGCTCTGAAGACACCGCAAGCTTTGTACAATAAGTGTTTTCCATTAGAAGGAAAATGCTATGCATTAATGCTCCCGAGGAAAAACAGTGATTGCCAGTAATGCCATCAGGAAACGATTTTTAACATGTTTCACAGTATAAGCATGAATCCATCATTAAATAGGGAATACACTTATTTTGCAGGCTTGGAACATTAATGACAAAATTTTTTGGAGGTAGAGTTATTTTAGGAGAGTGTGAATTTGGATTTTAGGAACACGCGCAGGGGATATAGTAATGAGCATAAGTCCGTACGCTTCATTAAAATAAACGAGAACAGAGCCAAGACCCAGCAAGCACGAACCTCTGTTTTCTGAGTTTTGTTGAGAATGGAACAGGATAAGACGTGGCTGAACAAGGCATCACCCATAATCTCAGCAGTGCCCTCAACACACTTTTTGTCGCACTGGGCTGCTGGGTGCCTGGTTACTGAGCACGCTGTGGAGCTACCTTCAGACCTTGGGAGTTGATCTTCATAATGAAAATTATACTGGAGCTTTTAAATTTCAGTAAAGCTTTTGTTTAAAAATTATCATGATTTAAAATACTTTTCTGTTCAAACAATGCAGACTAAGGCAAAGACTACATTAATTAAATATGTTTAAATGATAGACAACCCTTTCTGACTTGTCACAAGCCTGTTCTTTATGACAAGTTACCCTTAAGTAGGCTGTTCGTAGAAGGAAAGATCAAGTGCAGGTCTGGGCAGAGGACACTGTCTTCCACTCATGAGGTAGCTTTGCGAGTCCTGTCCTTGGGGCAGTACACGGGCCCAACTCAGATATGTGCTGTCGGCGAGAGTGAAGGTAGATGGTTGGGACATGTGTCTGGATATTACTCTAAAAACATTAATTTAAATGCAGCTGGTAATAAATGTGAATTTCTTGAACATAAAGCAGTTGAAAAATGCATGCATTTGTGGCACCGCTTGAATGTTATTTGGCGAGGCACTGAGCCGAAACACAGATGTCAAAATTCTTGAGCTGTAGAAGACACTTAAGAGGCCTGCATGACGATTCCAGCTGGATCCCCCATGAACTGAAGCCCCAGGAAGGGAAGTGAGTCGCCCAAGTTTACATTTTACCTTGTGGTTTAAAAGATTTCATTGACTCCTCAGTTTAGGAGGCACTTTGTTCATTTTTAACATGGCACATGGTGGCGTTTTACACCTTAAGTTGAGCGTCTGGTCTTGAAAATAACCAATGATTCAGCTGGCTCCAACGAGTAAGGCTGACGGTGAGCTGGTGAAGGGAGTCCAGCGTTACCTCCCGCCGGTGTCAGTTTTTCAGGGGCCAATGCCCAGAGTTGTGTGTCGTCCCAGACCCTGGTCTCACTCCCCTGGCAGTTTGATGTTCCAGCAACTGGAGAGCAGAGGAAAGTGCAAAAATGGCAAATGCAAATGTCAACCAAAGGGTTGCAATGAGGGGCTAAAAACAGGGAGGTTTTCGGGAACTGTCTCTGGCTACCGGCACGAGAGGGTTCCGAAGACTAAATTAGACTGCACAGTGGTCTGAGGAAATTTCTCACAAAGGATGAAGTTTCAGGATATGAATAAAAATTAAGTGAACTAGAAAAAATTTCAAAAACCCTGCACCATGATCCTGCTTCTCCACTCAGTTTAACCAGGGCTTGGGCTTCTATGTGTTTCATCTTATTTGTCCTTGTTTTAAGGACGACAGTGCTCACCTGTTGCATCTCCAGAGGAATGGTTTCGTGTCCCTTTTGTGTCAACTAAGAGGGAAAGTTGTATTGAGACACTTAATTGAAAAGTTCTTTGTAGTTTGAAGTTTTGTTTCATTTTATTAGCATGTGGTTTTTAGTTGGCCAAATTATGATTGCATTAATATTTATTTGCTATTTAAAAAATTAGGTGTTCTATTTCTATGTCCAGCAATTTGCAGGCATTTTGATCACAAATCAAATTGGACGGTTAACTTTGTTCCCCAAGAATCCTGCTTTCTGAATTGGTGAGGTTTTATTTTAACAAATGGTTTTTTGAGCTTAGGGTTCTGTGTAATGATCCAACTCTCCGGGGTAAAAAGTGTGGAAAAAGGTGGCTGACCTTGAGAAATATACAATTGCTGTGCTGGAGTTCTTTGAGGGCTGAAGTAAAGTAATAAAATCAGAAATCACTGAATGGTTTTTAATTTCAAAGACAGGCTGTCTGACCTTGCCTTAATAGTTCAGGTAGAAACCAAGAAGGAACACGGAGAAGGAAATTGAGTTCCCCTCCAGGTGACACCACAGCCACCCCTATTCATACATCTGGGGCTACAACGTGGGCTATTGACTCCAGGGTCCTGCAAGCTCTTGCCTACAGATGCATTTTTATTCTTATTTGAGAAAATTCAGATTAAACTCACATACCCCCTTACAACACACGCGTGCACACATAAATTACCCCCTCCCCCAATTCATTCTTGGTTTTCTATCTTCCTGAATCAGGGCCTACAATTTAACTTCAGATTAAAGAATTCTTTCTGATATATGTTTGGTTCTTTGCCTCTTTGTGAACAAGTCTTTTCTTGAAACCATTAAGGGGACTTCCCAGGTACCTAGACACAGCAGTATTTTAGATTCTTTGCTAAAGGTTTCAAAGGCAGAGGAAGGAAACTGACATGGATTAAGGGCTTCCATTGTGCCTGGCCTTGTCACATTTGTCAGTGATCACCTCCCGACTGCCGCATTCTGTGGGTTGGATTGTTCATCCTCTGTGTAGTAGTTCTCGTGCCCTGGCCGGACTTTCTGCTGGCTGGGAGGCAGCTTTTAGTCCTAGGTGAACTCTTCCCCGACCTGCCAGCATCAGCTAGATGGAAATTTTGAGGTGGTTTTCTTTTTCTTTTTTTTTATTGTGTAATATGTAACATCAGTAGTTTAACTAGAAATATTTGGTTTTAGAGGTGAAATGGCCTTCTTCATTCAGCGGTCGGGGAAAAGAGTTGAAATGGTGGAAGTGTGTTGTGACCACACAGGCATACTTTGTCTCCGAATGCAGGGAAATACGACATAGAACATTCTGGGCTGATTTATATTGCTCTGATAGTGAGATCATGGCCTGGTGGTTTTGTGTTTACCTGATTAAATGAGGGCAGCAAGACCTGCAACTGTCCCAGAGAAGGCACACTTCTCACGGCGGCCGTGAGAGGCATCTTCAGTAGATGTGTCTCTGTAGTGAGGGAATTCCCAGTATATGAGGTACAGGCTTTGGAATGGAGGTCAGTAAAATCAAGTCACCCCAATGTAAACAGATTGTTTTGTGCCCCATTGGCACCTAGAGTCACGGGTGACCTAAACTTTGAGCTAGGCTGTGGAGTGCAGCCTCTCTTGGTCACCTCCTCTTTCCCTCCCCTCTCCCAGGCGTCCTCCTCAGCTCAGAGACACAGGTCAGCTCCTCCAGGTGACCTGGTCTGCTTCCGTGGCCCTGGCTGCCCCTCTCCCATTGACCCTGCCTTCTGTGGGAAGAAGTGATAGGAGGAGGTATAGCAAAGGACGCCGTATCTCATAAGACGGACCCTTGTGAGGACATTTTGCTTCTCGCTCCTGCCAGGCCTTGCTTCCTGCTTTCTTTGACAACCAAAGCTCCTTGTCCGGAGGGCGAAAGTCACAAGCGTTTTTGTCATTAGAATGCCAGCGGTTATGTGTAGCCATCTAAATAAGGGAGACTTTGAATAAAATGTGGCAGGGGTTAGAATGACTTCTTGTTAATGACTGGAAAAAAGAGCAGGTGGGCCTCCGCGTTAGCCATCTTCCCCACTTGTGTTTCCACGAATACTCCACCTCTGCTCCCGCTGGAGCTGGCTGTTTGTAATTTTGCTGTGTAGCCGAGCCTCAGGGAAGGTGGTCAATGGAACAAGTGCAGAGAAAATGGTGTGCAGCGAGAGCCTTTCTTTTCTTCGTATCAGCCGCCCCCTTTTGCCTCCCCTTTAAACTGTGTATTAGAGGGTTTTACCAAAAGGAAAGGAGAATAGAAAATGCCCTGCTGTTGCTAGGTAACAGAAAAAAAACCTAGTCATAGTTGGTATTGGACCAATTTTCTCTAGGAACCTGGCTACTCTTGCTAAGTGATTTGTGTAGTGTTAACAGATTTGCATAATGGTGACGCTGAAGGGGCTCCATCCTTCGGTTCCTTCCCCCTTGCCTTACCCACATCAGTGAAATCCCAGATACATTATTTGTCTTGAGGTTAATTCTTGACTTTGAGATATTTGAGAGAAGGTGCTATGCAGATGAAAATATCGTTAACTGCATGTAGCTAGAGTATATACTGTATTTCTAAGATTTTGAACCCTTTTAAAAAAATAAATGGGTACCACTTTCTCTGAAGTAGCAGCATTTTCACAGCCCACAAATGGTGACCAGTCTGTTTATTTGACAATTCCCTAGGACTGTTTTAAAAAGCTTATTTTTAGCTGCAGAAGACATGTGTACAGACAACCAAATATATCTTAATGACATTGATTAAATCATTCGGTACCCATTTTGTTCCTTTCTCACTGGACTCCACCATCCTCTCCATGGCTGACCGAGTCGCGGTTCACCTGTCTCTCGGGTCTCTGGCTGACTCTCCTGTGACCTGTGCTGTCTGTCTGTTGCAGATCCGGACGTCTCTGAGGCCGAGCTCCCCACTCCTCCAGACTCGAATCCACACGGCCCTGCGCTGCAGACGTTTACAGCAGAAGCGAAGCTAAATCTACAGACAGTGACCAGACAAGACGGGGAAAATGGAGATGGAGCTGACGAAAATATTGTTTACCTCTAATTGTGTTGTCGTTACTTTTCCAAACAAAACAGAACACTGGCGTTTTGGGGGAGAATTTCTTTCTTCCTTTCCTGATGTGTGTGTGACTGTGTCCAAATTGCTTTAAGAGTAATAGTTAATATTTCATGCAAGTTCCCTTTTGGGGCATGAGTCTAATAATTAAATTATTGAAAGCAGCTCTGTTTGCAAAATTGTTAACTTACCACACCTAATTTCAGATTTCTAGAGGAGAAATTAAATAAGCAGAAGTGTTTTCAGTTATGACTCTGGACTGAGATTCCATACTGCATTTTCTACTGAGTCATCTGGTTTTTGAAATGCTTTTTAAGACCTGGATGCAGCAATGTGAATGAAAAGAATGGTATTCATGATGGGCAAACTTTCACGATCCCAGCAGCTGGTTGTAAAGAGCGGCGTCAGTGCCCCAAACGGCAGAGGAGGATGTGGGAAAAGTCTTTCCTCGGTTAGTTTTCACGTGCTAATTTCTCTTCGGAACATCAGAGTGTTGCTCCTGAGGGTGATCTGTCACAGTCACCGAGCGAGTCACCATGCAACCAGTGTGCACTGCCTGGGCACTGTTCTGAGCAGGAGGCCACTCTACTACGGACGCAGTTTGGAGTCTTTGACCTGAGCTGCATGCTTCGCAGGTTCACTTTCTCAGTCTTCATGCTGGTTGTTTTTCAAGCCACATCTTTGAAGAGAGCCCAGAGGCAAGGCCCCAGCACAGTCCATTTTGATGTAAATAGTGAAACTGGGGTGGTGCCCGCCCTTCTCTCATCTGGCCCTGTCTCTGCCAGGCCTGGGAGCACAACTACCACTCATGACCGGCATCTCTGCCTCGCAGTTCTTTAAGGACAAAATCTGCTCCCTCGGCAAAGCTTGCTGCCAGTTATGTGATTTTCCACAACGGAAAGCTGGCACCTTCTGTCTTCAGAGTAATATGTGTCTCTGTGTGAGAAACAAACCAGAAAATGTTTTCCTCCTGTTCTTCAGATATACTTACATGTGTTTTGGTCCGTTGTCAATAAATATCTTTTTACCTGTCGATTTTACTTTGAAAGGTTAATGTCATGTATGAACATACTAAAATACACATTTCACACACACACAAACACAATCTCATCTTATGAAAGTGAAAATAAAGGAGAAGCACTAAATCACTCAGAACTGCAACACTTACCAGGAGGGAACCGTGATGGAAATCGGAAAAATTCACCCAGATTCCACTGTTTTTTATTCCCACTTAAAGTTGCCAATAGAATAACTACTTGATATTTTTCACTTGGGAAAGTTAAATCTTTTTTTAATATTTTATTTTATTTTTTTAGAAGGGAAGGAAGAGAGAAAGGGAGAGAAACATCAATGTGTGGTTGCCTGTCACATGTCCCCTACTGGGGACCTGGTCTACAACCCAGGCATGTGCCCTGACCAGGAATCAAATAGGTGACCCTTTGCTTCGTAGTCCAGTGCTCAAACCACTGAGCCACACCAGCCAGGGCTAAATCTTAATTTTTTAAAAAAAGCCTTTGCGGGAGACACTTGTTTTCTGACTCTTTTTGCTTTTGGCCATTTTGGTCACAATCATATTAAATTCAAACTAACCTTCACAGAATGCATACTGCTTATTAAAATTTTAGTCACTTCACCTCCAAGCTGAACTCCTACTAAATTATAAGACACATCTTCCATTCCTAAAGACATCTACAGAAAAAAACCTGTCTTCCCTGTCTCTCCAATAAAGTCTATTCCAGGATCCTATATCCCCGAAATAAAAACCATATAGATATTTCAGTCTAAGAGCTTGCTACCATAACTACTGTATAAATATCTTCCCTTTTTCTTGACAGTAGTTATGGAAATATCCTCATGTGAAAATATGTCAAAGCATTCAAAATCTCCATGGAGTTCTTTAAAAATATGCATGCTCAGTTGATTTTCAAGATCTGCAAAATATGGGTGTTCATGTAGCCATCCTGGGAAGCCTTAGCATTTCTTGAGATACCTATATTCATAAGTTCCTATTTAATTTTATGATCTTTCAACTGAATATAACTAAGTTTCAAAGCTTTTTGGATAAGTTCTTCCTTTTCACTTTGGCTGCACTATGTAATGAGCCCAGAGCTCAGCGGTGGTCACTGTGGCTCCAATGGAAACTCCAATGAACTTCAGAGGAGACCACCCTATCGCCCAGCATAATAATTTACGTTTTCCCCAAAGGATCTACTTTTCCTATGAACTGAAGAGCTTAAAGGAGACGGTCATCCCTTTAGAGATTTGTTGTGGAAAGAAAAGCAATAGTTTCGCTCTGTCCCTTCCAGGCTGCGTGAATTTATGCGCCATCTACTTTTATAGTCCAAGCTACTCTGCATTCCATTGGGCCTGCATAAATCACTGGAGTTATTCCAGCCAGCTTACAATGGGAACGCTGTTCATTCAGAAAAGGGTAAAATAAAAATACTTGTGAAGAGGTGGTGTTGGTGGCCGGGGGTGTGTGTATAAGAGTTTTATGCAAGGTGAAGGTGAACCCAATTAAATGATGGGACGACAGATAAAGAAATAGTAAGCAATATGTACTCTTCACTGTGACCCAGGTCCACCTTTCAAACTCAGAATCAACCTGAGGTTATTAAGGTTCAGCCATCTCTGTCTTTTGCACTGACAGGCATAGCAACTGGGGGTATGAATTCTGGAGCCAGATCTTCAACTTGCTGTGCATCCTTGGTATTTCACTTCAACTCTTTAGGTCTTGGTTTCCTCATCTATCAAACAGAGATGATTACCTTACAGAATTGTTGTGAGAATTAAATGATTAATATATGCAGTATGGTTAGAACAGCACCTGGGACGTAGTGATCGCTCAATATATGCTGGCTAGTATTAGCATAACATTAAAAAATCTCTTTGTAATTGTTCAGCCTGATCCCAGCCCTTAGGCAAATGGCACCTGCACAGCCAGAAACAATGAATAGGGAAGTCGAATGCCTGGAGGTGGCCATAGTCATAAGACTGGACTAGGGTTTCACAAGGTTAGCTTTCAACTCGCTTGCATCTCTGAACCTCCACCCAACTTGGGTATTCAATAAACATTTATTGACTGTTAAAAGCCAAACAATCTGTTAGGAATGAAATAAAGACGAATAAGCCTGCAAGTTGTTGGAAAAGACAAACACATGAACAGATAGATACAAAGTACAGTTGCTATGGCACCTCATAAGGTGAGCATGTTGGGGCCAGTAATAGACAAATGGAGGGAGTTGTCCTAAAGTAGCAGATGCCTGAGGCTTGAAAGATAAGTAGAGAGAGAGAAGGGAAAAGACATTCTGAGCAAGGAGAGCAGCCCAAACCAAGGTCTAGAGGCACTAAGCAGAAGACGTGAGAGACACCGGAGCTCACAAGGGGAGGTGCTGCGGGACCAGCCCCTCCCTGTGGATTAAGGCATTCGGTGAAAGCCTCTGTGTCTTTGCCTCCTCCATGCACTCTTGGGCAAGTTGTGAGGGACACAGGAGTTTCTCCACTTCTCAACTGGGTAACTGATCAGGCTATGGAGGAATAGGTTCCCTCATCATTCCCTCATCCTTCCACACCTACCTCCACCATAAAGTGACTGGGTTCTAGTCAGGTGGCCAACTGGGCATCTGCCTACTTGAACCCAAACCACAAGAAAGGAAGAGTAAAGAAATCCCTGAAAAAACAAGAAGGTGTTAATAGAACAGAGGGGTCCACGAGGATGCCCCAGGGTGCTCCTGCAGGGCAAACTGACTACCAACTGGTATCAGTCAAAGCAGAGTTTTAAGTGGAAGGAAAAACAGGGAGGGGAAAAGTACAGATTAACTTTGCTCTTCTGCTTTATTTTCTTATTTTCTCTGTTTCATTAAGGTTTTTGGGGTGGGGGTGGGGAGTAGGGTGGAATATATTCCTGCTTCCTCATTTTGCTTGGCTGTGTTGATCTCTAGACTGCATGAAACAGCCACCTCTCCCAGACTTGAAGGAGTGGCCTCCTGTAGGAGATGAACTTTACCCTCCAGCTCCTGCCCTAGCTCTTGGTTGTCTCTTCAACTCTCGTGATTGTCCAAACAGCCTGTTTTATTTTTTAGGGGTTCCCAGCAGTGAGTGTGTGCAAAGGCCTGTGAGTGTCCCAACGGGGATGATCTCAGCATCCCGATTCATGCTGATTAGAAGTCAGACCCTCAGACGGCAGCATTTAAACACAAGCCACAGGACCAGAAGATCTGGAGGTGTCTCTTGGAAGACAGTTGCAGAAATTGGGGCTCCAGACAAGATTCTAAGTTCCTTTCCGGAACATACTCACGACCTGTAGGAAGTCAGAGAGAGTGCCAGATGGTGTTCCTGGTGTCCCTGAAGGCCCCTTCACAGGTCCCTAGTTGTGTGTGTGCCACACCAGAAGACGAGCCCTCAGGCCAAAGCTCCTGGACAAATAGGCCTACTTTTCAAAAAGACTGGGGTGTGCTTTAGCCTGGGCAGTCTGCGCCGAACTGCATCGTCTCTCTGATTGTCACAGTCTGGCGGCACTCATAGCCAGCTCGTCCCCTGGGCTGCAGCTGCAAAAAGGTGTGTGTGTGTTTTGGGGGGCGGGGGTGGGTGGGCACCAAAGGCATATCAAAACCCCCTTCCAGGAGATGCCTGAGCAGTATAGCAGGGCAGCAGAGTGTGCATGCCGGCCACGGTGCCATCTGAGCGGGAACAAGGGCGCCTGCGGCTTCAGGAAGGAAGAGAGCCCCTACGCAACAACGACTCCTGAGCACTGGAGAGTAAAGATGGCACCCGCCAGCGCCCCTGCAGAGCATCCCAACAGGCAGGCCCCTTGCCGCCAGGACCAACGCGTTAAGTGCAGCAGATGAACCTCCTCCGACAAAGTCCTGGTACTTTTCAAACAGCCGCTTCGCGCTGGGCCGGGGAGTGAGTGTGCGCTGCGAGTTAAGCGCCGGTTCTCAGTTCCCCGCTGCCCCTGGGTCTGCGGGACGCTGCGCGCTAGTTTCCAAAGCCTGGTGTTTTGGGGCTTCGGCTCTCAGGTGAAGGTCTTAAAAGTTGAGGCGCCCGATGTGGGAACAAAGCTTTCACTCTTCAGGGGTAAATTCCAGGTTTGTGGGTACCCCCTCGACACCCCAACTTGTGTCACCGCGCCAGGGGTGGGGTTTTTGGGGAGACTGGGTCTCGGCGTCTCCTACTCGTCTGGACCTGGCTCTTCCCTCCTTTGTGGAGGTGGAGCAGCTCCTCAGCGGGGTTTCGGGTCTTTCTCAGAGGAAACTGTTGTTCCCTGTGTCGCTGTAGATTTAGTGCGGTCCCAGCGAGAGAGGAGATCTGGCCTCCCTGTGTCGCCCTCTTGGATTGCCCCCGCCTTCTTTCCTTTACCACCGCTGGTGCGCACCCTAACTTATCTCAGCCTGCCACTGAGGGCTTTGTGGGGAATGGAAAGGAAATAAAAACATTTGAAAAGGAGTAGAGGGGACACAGAGAAAGGAGATCCCAGAATAATCTTGTGATTAATACCAAGAGCTCTCCGTGTTTTTTCCTAACTGCCTGTCAAACAGAGTTTGAAAGTTGGGCTTTGCTCACCAACCTCCCCCGCCCGCCAAGGTTGCATATGCGTGGTGTGGAGTTGTGCTCCGCAGATCAGCCATGTTTGCAGAGCCCGCTGTGAGTAGAATCTCTTGGAGTTGTACAGTCCTGCAACCTTGCTTCTGAGCTAAGTTTGCTTATCTACAAATTGGGAGTAATAATAGCCTTTGAGAACTCGATGAATGAAGCCCCTTACAGTCAAGGCCACACAGTAACCACGCTAAAACGTTCGCAGCTGTTATATGCTCGTGGTAGGGGGAGGAAGAAGGTGGGCATGGTCAAGAACTGAAATATTGGGTTCGTCAATAAGTTCTTTTGTTTTTTTCCATAAGGTGACTCTAATAGTGCTTAGTTGTTTTTAACTTCATTCGAAACAATAATGTTAGATCATATTGTGACAGCTGTCACATCAGCGTGCATTTTTAAAAAATCAAAATTGGTGGATTTTTGTGTAGCTATTTTAATATTGAAGATGGGAGAAGGTACACATTTTCATCTATTATGCTTTATTATTTCAAGAAAGGTGAAAATGCAACTGAAATGCAAAAAAAGATTTGTGCAGTGTATGGAGAAAGTGCTGTGACTGATGGAATGTGTCAAGAGTGGTTTGAAAAGTTTCTTTGTTTCTTGATTCTATTGACATTTTGGCCAAATAATTCTTTGCTGTGGGGCTGTCCTACTCATTGGAATATGTTTAGCAGCACCCCTGGCCTCTACCCACTAGAAGCCGGTAGCGGGAGACAGCTGACATACTCAAAATATCCAAATCAATAAAGTTATTGGTGAAAATAAAAACTGTGTCTTTTATTTTATGGGAAAAACTAAATGGACTTTTTTTTAAAGATTTATTCATTTATTTTAGAGAGGGGAAGGGAGGGAAAAGAGAGGGAGAGAAACATCAATGTGTGGTTACCCCTCAACCACCCCTTACTGGGGGACCTGGCTCGAAACCCAGGCATGTGCCCTGACTGGGAATCCAACCAGCAATGCTTTGGTTCACAGGCCAGCACTCAATCCACTGAGCCACGCCAGCCAGGTAAATGGACTTTTTGACCATCCCAACAGTGGAGCATCATTACTTTAGTTTTTCACAGCCCATTTTCCTTGCCCTGAGAGACATCCAAGATCAAAGCCTGCTATGTTGCTGTGCTGAGAGTAAGAGCTTCACGATACTTATTGAATGAAGGGATGAGTGGATGAACAAGAGTCTTTGGAAACCTGAGATCAAAGAGGTGACAGAACTAGAACTAGAACCCTGCTCTTGTTTCCACTACATTCGTTGCCTCTGGCTTGGGAGTTCAAAGCAATCAGTTCAAGTTGATGATTGAATATCATTTTGGGTGAAGTAACTTGAAGGGGGACCATGGTTTAGTAGTTTTGTAGAAGCTGCATGGCTGAGAAACTTCAACATGCCATTAATTGAATCCTAGTTGTGTGCCTACCAATAAAAAAACTTTGAAAAGCAGGAAGTCAGAAGTTGTAAAAACTACCGCCAGCAGCCAAGAGTCTCATACAATTGCCTGAGGACAAAGAATGAACTTGGTGAGAAAATAGGATTATACTTTCTTTGCTAATTTCTCTAGACATTATAGATACATTAGAGAACTGGCCCCTTATTTCAACAAGAACCCCCAGTCCCCACCCCCTGCAATGACCCCTCTTTTATTCATAAGCCTGGCGACACCCACCAGCTCCTGTCTCAACTTGGGTCTGTCCCTAAGCAATCTGGGGATAAATTGTCCCCAGAGCCAATGCTCCCAGGCTCCACAGAACTCTGGTAACTGAAGAAGGGTTGGGAAGGTCCTCTCCTTGTTCAGAGACACAATTGAGTGTCCCGTTTTATATCATAAAAGAGATCTAATTTTTCCACTGAAATATGTTTTTACTTACTCAGGGGTTTAAGTTTATTTCTTCTCCTTTCTCAGCTGGCTTTGGGTTGTTCGCCTATTCAAAGAGGGAAGCAGTGAAGGGAAAAGGAGCAGGAACTCTGATGAATGGTTCACTTCTTGCAACAACCTAAGTTAACATTTAATGACAGAAGCCAGTATGGACTGAAATACCATTTGGGGGTAAATGCCTGGCTTCATTTTTTTACGCTTTCTTGACCACCACTCCCCCCACCTACCCCTGCACCATGTATAACATCTGAGCAGGTTTTCCAGATAGTCGTCAGTGCTTATTTTTATAACCTCTAACATAACAGCTTCAAATACAAACCCAGACGTAGCCTGCATCAAGGAGAGCATCTACACAGACCATGGAGCTAAAACAGACTCTCAGAAATGTGCTCGACATTTCCCTTGGCAGTGTTCGTGGCCTCCTTGGAAAGCCTTAGTCCTCTTCTCTGCTGCTGGCCAGCTGTAATTTGGGTAAGAAGTTGGCAGGTGCCAGCAAAAGAGAATAGGCTTTTAATTAAGGTCTGGAGAGCCAGAAGTCAGGAAGCGACCTCCTGATGAGTTTCTTTTTAACACTGGCATTTCTTCTAACTTCCCTACAAACAGGCATTGTATGCTCCATCAGGTAACTGTGGTCATTAATCTTCTGTAACACAGAAATTTCCTGTAATGTAAAGGTAGTAATAGAATTTTTTTGTTTGCAATACAAAAAATTAGTGTTAACATGTATTCATGGTTTGAAGCAGTTGACTTTACTATGGCGATGCTGAATGTGATCTCATAACTTGGTCTGTCTATGCAAACACCCTCTGTGCAAAGTTCTCATTATATCTGACATTAGAATTAATGTAAACATATTTTGGCAATGGCCTTATTTTCAGTCCTTTGCTTTGAGGAAGATTTTTGAATGCAGAGACTGAGCCTGTTAAGCATCGTTGCTATGGAGACTGTGTGAGAGTTGGATTAATTAAGGTCTGCACAGATGTTGTGAAGTGTGCAGAACGCACTGTTTTCTGCTAGTAATTAAAGAGGGTACGTGTGTATGTGAGCGAGGAGAAAAAAATGGAGACAATCAGAGACAAAGCAGGCAGACAGATGTGCTTGGCACTAGACACGTAACATTTCCCCCAGTAAAAATAACTGCTGATAACTCTCTGCCACTGCTTCATTTTCTCCTCCACCCATGACAGACAGAAAGGTTGCTTGAAATGGCCAAGCAGTCCACTCATTCTGCCCCTTTGGGTCTGATTTAGAATAGCATAGGAATATACAAAAGCATGTTCCTGGATCAGTGGGTTGTCTGAACAGTCAAAAACCAAACTGAACTGTGTGGATGGTTTTTAAACTACCTGGCAAGGAGACCAAGTTTGCAGAGTGAAGCTATATTCGTTGTCAACCTGCCGGGGTATTGTCATCATTGAATTGGTAGCCAAGATAGAAATTGGCTGCCCAGTGCTGTGGAGGAATCATCATAGGAATACCTTCAAGATTAGAAAAAAGTGACATATCAATCTAGATCAGGTTTAATTTGGTTTAATTTAGTTTGAACTAAAACAATCAAATTTAAAAATCTGTTGATTTTCAAAATGTTGTATTTCAATTTTCACTTGAATGATATTAATATTATGTTTAGGTCCAAGTTCAGCAAATTAGGTTCTGTTTGACTCCTGCTTAGTGGCCCCAGAGAGTGGTGTCCCCATGTTGCTTCCGCCTGATTAGCAGGAAGGAGTTAATGGGTTGAAATCATCCTAAGACTTTTCTGCTGGACTGGCAGCAGTTGCAGTAGAACTGGTAGCTTTTGAAGCATGATCATTTTGTGTTCATCTCTCATCTGTGGAGGCAGTGTTGTCTGAAAACGGGAATCAGGATGCATGACAGAGGTACTTCGTTTCCTGGGGATGATCTCCTAGTGGCCTAAGTCAGCCTCTGACTTAGGCTGACCATGGAGGTAACTCAGAATGAAATGATGTGATGAGGAATTGCATGGCCTGGGAGGGAGAGAGACAGAGAGAGGGACAGGGACAGAGACAGAGACCAAGATATAGACAGAGATAGAGACAGAGAGAAGGACAGACAGACAAAGCTCTTTGAACCAAAGCTTGGTGTTGGACCATACACATATGCCCCTAAAGAGTCAGATGTCTTCCCCAACGGCCCCACCCCCTGCAAAAAAAAAAAAACATGTGCTCGGTCTTTCCATGCCACTGATTACAGCCTGGCTCAGTCTGTGAATGAAGCAATTCCTTCCTCCCTCCCTGCCTCCCTTCAGCGAGGTAAAGGCTATAGGTGACACTCTTCTTACATCTTAGAGGTCAGACACCTGACACTTGTGTGCTGTGAAGAGCTACAGAGATAAGGAAAGAGGAACAAATTGGATCAGTGTGAATTTGTCACCACCTGGGGAAAAAACTCAGGTTCACAGCTTCATTTTCGCATTGTTTTCTCCAGGTGTGACCTGTAGTTCTCTCACCTTCAAGCTTGATTGTTAAATCTGTTGTATTTTCCACCTTTCCTCTTATTTGAGGATAATCTCCGTTTATCTCATGGGAGAAAGCCCTTACTGGAGCTGTAGAAATAGAAAGGATTAGTATTTGAATCAATAGTGGTTTATTTCTAACTCCCTGGTCATTAATAAGAAACATGAACTTTTAAAAATATGTGATTCTGACTTTTTCTTCTGCTCAACACGTTTACGTAGAGGGGAAATGTATTCTGGACATTTGTTTACTGAAGAAGGTATTGAGATGGGAGGAAAAAACAACAGTGGTTTGATGCCTTTCGGGGGCATCTGTTAAATGTCTTAGTAAAAGCAACAATGGAAACCATGGAACAAATGAATAAACATAGAGCTACGTTAGGGAGTTGGTTCGAGAAGAAAATCTTTATCCTTAAATCGTCAAATTTTGAGGAAGGATTTTATTCTTTTTAATCATCAGTATGTCTTCTTTCTCTGAGTGTGTCTGCATATGTGTGTGTTCACACGCACAGTTTGTGGTCACTGTAATACAGGGTGGGGCAAAGTAGGTATACAGTTGTTCATATGGCAAATAATACAATAATAAAAATAACACAAGTGTTTTAACTCTGTGTGTGTTCACAGAGTGTGTTAATTCCGTGTTTCACGTATTTACAACTGTAAACCTACTTTTGTCCAGCCCTGCATACCTGCTGCTCCCGCCATAAGCTTTACTATTTTCCTTCTGCTGCGTCCTTCCCTGTGTTAGTATCAGGCCAAAAGAACCCCATAGTCACCGTGCTGTAGTCAGAATCCACAACCCCAGCAAGCCATGAAGACAAGTAAGAAGCATAGAGACAGAATGTGCTGTTTTTCTTATTTAAGTCATTGGCCAGTGGGCCAGAATTTCGGTCCTCTCTGTTCACCCATTCATCAACCATTCATTCAATATAAAGTCAGTGAATATTTGCCGGGACTCTGCTTGACGTGGGGGCACAACAAGAGTGTTTCCTGAGATACCCACCCTCAGGAAGGTCACGATTTATGGGCCCGGTCAAGACCTCTATCGGCAGTGAAACAGTAATACGGTTCAGGCAGCATCGCCAAGTCGGAAAGCCACGCACACAGTTTTAGGAGTTGGAGTAGGTGGGAGAGCTCCGAGAATGAGGACAGACTCTGTGGCTAGCAAGTAATTTGGTTTGTTTTTGGTGTGGCGTGAGGATTTTGAAATTCTTGTTTTAATCTTGTCTCAACAGGGGCAGACCAGGTCTCAGTAGATGTTTGGAAGTGTGTGGAGGTTGTTGGTTGTCATAATAACTGAGAAGAATTACTGGCATGCAATGGGGCAGAGGAGCAGGGAAGCTAAGGGCCCTGCACTGGGGGGACAGTCCTGTCCAAGAACAGCTGTCACACTCCAAAAGCTCCCTGAGAAACACTGGTCCAGTTCCAGCTTTTAGAATATTTTATTTATTCACCATGTGAATTCAAAGGTGGGGAAGCATTTAGAAACCTTGCATACATTCTGAAAGTGACTACTTATAGGTATTAGTAATTTGGAGCATCTTGATTTTTAACCAGAGTTCAGATTTCTAAGAAGAGTTCCATAAAAATTTAAAGAGGAGTCTTAGTGTAAGCATTCTTAGAGAAATAATTTCCTTAACATTGTCAACCAAAAATTGATAGACAAGACCAACACAAAACCGCGCTTAATGAGGCTCTGACATTTTTATAAAACACATTCTAACTTTAGCTGATTTAAATTAAAAAGCCCAGCAGTGCAGCAGAGAGCTGATTGATTTAGAAAGCATGGATATGAGATAATGAGGGCCCTGCCATGGTTTTCATGGTGAGGGGTAATGAATGATCTATTCCTGGCCAAAAGCGAAGGAGATGAGGCACTTTCTGCATTTGAACGAACAAAATTTGCATTGCATTGAGACTGAAAGTCATTGAAATACTGCTTTTCTTTTGCTCCCAGTAGCACACTTTCATATTAATCTTGATAATGAACAGGAAAAAGACCCTAGTAGGCATTTCATGTGTCAAAGAAAGCAATCGCTTTCTTTGCTTTCTTAAATGTCCCAATTTGCTGCAGACATACCAGCCTTACAGACAGACAGGCGAAATTGGGTCTGTAAGTGGGTCTGCCTTGACCTGCCAGATGTGGGAGGTTTGAAACCTCAGGTCAGAAAGCCAGACCAGTCCACCTTCATTTGGAACTTTGTCACCTGTTTCGGGAAGAGAGCTAACCTCGAGTTGTCACGAGGGGCCACCTAATCCGAAGGCAGTGAGTAGGAAGACACAGTGGCTGAGAGCAGGCTCGAGCCCTTCTTCATTGCCACACCGCTCTCATACTTCAGTGTCCCCATCCGTCAAATGGTCTAATAGTAAAGCTCGTCCTCTCACGGAAGAGTAATGAAGTGAGACTTGTAAAGGACTTGAACTCAAGGGTCAACCCCAAATACTTTTACATTCTGTGGAATGAGACCATGGGAGGGGACATTTATCTGGAAGCCAGGTTGACAGAGGCCTTCTGGAAGCTCAATAAAAATCAACAGGACAAGAGAACCCTTAATTTTATTTCAGAAAAACGAAATGCTCATATTCTTTGTTAAATGGAGATAAAAGCACAAATGGGCTGTTCTCAGAGTCACATCAATAGGCGCACAATTTGGTCACAATGAAATTTCTCCTCTTTATTAGGTTCTGTTCATTGGTCCAAAATGACTTCCGTTTTGACTCTTGTTAAGAAGCTGTTGCCTCTCAAAATCAGAATGGGAACAAGATACTGTGCCACCAAATACAGCTCCTGGTATTTCCCTTGAGAGGATATGCTGCTCGTGTACCTGTGAAAAATCATCATTCCTTTAGAAACCTGGAGTATCAACAACGGCAAAATGGAGAGAAGCAGAACAGTCCCTTTGGTCCTTGAGATGTGATGTGTATTACCCTAATTGGACGTTTTCTTAACAGATCTATGTGGAATGACTCCTGGGGTGTTTATATTAATTTGCTCCTTGGGGAAAGATGTATTATCATTTTTTCAGGTACTTCTTAAGTTGGTTGCTGTTAAACTCTCTCTGAAAATAAACTCTCCTCAATTTTCCCTGTGGAATTCATCAAGAGATCGACTTTCAGGCAGCTTAATGAAAGACAAGGGTCCGTCAACATTGTTAAGGAACTGGAGGCACTGTGATATTTGCCAGATGCTCTGTGTGCTGGTTGGTGGCCTTGTGTAGTCTACTGGGGCACAACTGTCCCACCCATTGCTCCAACCCTGATTACAAAGGAAGAAAGGACTTTAGGGCACTGTGGAATTCTTAACAACTGTGACTGACAAGTCTGCTGAGGGACTCATCTGGGCAACAGCAGGTTACAAATTAGCATCTAGGAAAAATTTCAGTGAGCAGAGCACTACATTGCTGGCCCTGACCATATACAGTGTTAGGGTTTATGCTGCTTGTGGAGGCCTTCTGCCTGTAGTACATTCAACAGAGTTTGTGTTGAAGTCCCAAAGTGCTCCTCCAGGGGGTGCAATGTGAAGATACCAACTGAGCTTTGGGGGTGTAGAGGAGAAGTAATTTATGTTTAACTCAACCCAAAGTCATTAGATCAGCTAGAACGTGCCAGAGAGAATCCTAGCTTTACAGAAAGAAATTCAACTACATCATCTTCTCTCCTTCATAGACATAACTTAAATAGGATACAGTAGAAACAGGGGCCTTTATAGATTTCAGGTACTTTTGCAAAATGCAGTGGTTATAAGCCTGGGTTCTATGACCTGGAATTGAAGCCTAGGGCTACTGATTACTACTTACATGACGTTAAATGAGTTGTTACTTAATCTTTCTGTGCCTCAGTTTTTCATTTGTCAGTTGGGGATAATAACATTGCCTAAATCATAAGGTTATTTTGAGGTATATAGAAAGCTCTTAGAGAGCTTTACCTGGTGCATAGAAAAATCTCAGTAAACTTCCATGACTGTATTAATAGCCATCATTTGAGCTTACTTTCAGATACTATATTTGTGTGATGGCATTCACCATCCCTTCCACTCCCTTGAAATAAATGATTGATTCACAGAGAACCCTTTACCTGGGAAGTTAAAAGTGGATTGCAGACCCCTTATTAATTCTCACAGCATCATCAAGAAGTGGATAAGAGAACAAGTACAAGCCACTTTCCCACAGTGGAAAAGACACAGAGGTGTCAAACTCATTTTCACTGGGGGCCACATTAGCCTCACGGTTGCCCTCAAAGGTCCGAATGTAATTTTAGCACTGTGTAAATGTAACTATTCCTTAACTGGGTCAAGGAGCTCGGCACTGCCACCAGGTAGAAACAAGGTGCTGGGCTGCATAAAACAAGGTGGAGAGCCAGATTCGGCTCGAGGACCTTGTGTTTGCCACCTGTGTTCTAACAGCATCATTGTCAGAGATGGGAAATGATGCCGTGAGTATCTAGATCCTTATTAGCTGGCTAGCTCTCTGGACTTTCATGATTCTCTTTTCACCGTGTTTCATGAACTGAGTGACTTCACCTGGGAAGTGCTGGTGGCTAATTTACCACCCCCAGGAAGGGAGGATAAAGGGAAGAGAGAAGGAAGAGAGCTTCAAGTTGTCATTACTTGGGAAATACTTAATTACAGTAATCCCCCCATCCACAAGGTTCCAATACCGGCAGTGGATGCCCAAAACTGTGGGCAGTACTGAACCCTGTATATATTGGGTTGGAGAAAAAGTGCATTTAGTTTTTTTCCATATGATGGCTTTAATAGCATTTAGTTGTCTTTAACTTCATTCTAAACAATTTTGTTAGACTGTATTGTGACAGCTGTGATATCAGCATGCGTTAAAAAAAAACTTGCCAGAATTGGTGAGTTTTTGTGCATCCATTTTAATATTGCAGATGGAAGAAAACACACAACATTTTCAGTGTATTATGCTTTATCATCTCAAGAAAGGTAAAAACGCAACTGGAATGCAAAAATAAGATTTGCGCAGTGTATGCAGAAGGTGCTGTGACCGATCGAACGCATCAAAAGTGGTTTGAGAAGTTTCCTGGTACTATTGACATTTTGGCCAAATAATTCTTTGCTGTGGGGCTGTCTTAGGCATTGGAATTTGTTTAACAGCACCCCTGGCCTCTACCCACTAGAAGCTGATTGTGGGAGATAGCTGACATAGTCAAACTATCCAAATCAATAAAGTTATTGGTGAAAATAAAAAATGTGTCTTTTATTTTATGAAAAAAACTACACAGACTTTTTGGCTAACCCAATTCAATGTTTTTCCTTATATATATGTACCTTTGGTAAAGCTTAATTTATAAATTAGGCACAGTAAGAGATTAACAATGATAATAATAAAATAGAACAGCCCTGACTTGTGCGGCTAAGTGAATTGAGTGCTGGCCTGGGAACCGAAAGGTCGCCAGTTTGATTCCCAGTCAGGGCACATGCCTGGGTTTTGGACCAGGTCCCCAGCTGGGGGTGTGTGAGGGGCAGTCCATCGATGTATCTCTGGCACATTGATGTTTTACTCCCCGTCTTTCTCCCTCCCTTCCCCCTCAGTAAAAATAAATAAGTAAAATAGAACGATTATAACAATATACTGTAATAAAATGTATGTAATGTGGTCTCTCCCTCTCAAAATATCTTATTGTACTGTACACAGCTTCTCTTGGGCATATCCTAATTGCCAGCATCACTCTTCTTGCACTTTGGGGTCATTATTAAGTAAAACAAGAGTTACTTGAACACAAACACAGCATTAACCAAGAGAGCTGATCGGAGAACCAAGCCAGCCACTAAGTGACTGATGGGTGGGGAGCGTATGCAGCGTGGATACAGGGAACAAAGGGATGATTCACATCCCAGGCGGGATGAAACGGAACAGCACGAGATTTCATCATGCTACTCAGAACATCATGCATTTTAAAACTTATGAATTATTTATTTCTGTAATTTTCCATTTAATATTTTCAGACCCAGGTTAACCGCAAGTTAGTGAAACTGCAGAAGGAAGCCATGGATAAGGGGGACTACTGAATGACTTTTTCAGTTTTCCACTCAGGAACTGCTGCTACAATTAACACAAAACCCCACAGAGCAAAAGGAAATGCCGTTTGCCATTGCTTTGGTAAAAACTACCTCTCGGGCAAGATGCTAGTAGTAATGTGACCTTTCTGTCCCAGTATATTATTACATGTAATCAACAGGAGTGGGGCGCTGGCTATTTAATACACAACATTCCCAAGACTCTTTGTTTTCACTCTCTTTCCCCGAGTGAAGATTAATTTATCCCAGAATAGACTTAGAGAGAAAGGAGTCATTTCCGAAGGGTAGGGCTTCCGGATGTCTCATATTTAGGTGTCACCGGAATTCCTGTTGGTTTTGTCTTCTGATCCAGTGGATTCTCAGGTATAGTTTGTTGGGCCAGTATGATGTGTTGCTGAATGGGGCATAAAATCCCCTGAAGCCGGAATAGAGGCTAACTGTCCAGTTCTAATTTTCTCCTTGGCCTTAAACTTATTCCTACAGGGTCCATAAAGAAGACCATCTTGAATCTATAGGTTATATGCCTAAAGGGGATGGGGGTGGAAAAAAGAAGCTTGATTGGATCATTAATTAAACCCAATACCTTTTCCTAGGCAGGTAATTCCAACAGAAGCATTTCTTTACGTTATAGCATTCCTAGATCTCATTCTCTTGAACCAAAATGAAGTTGTCCCATGGCCCCTGTTACTTCTGCCCACTGTGGTTATGATGGTGTATACTTAGGTATGTTAGCCGCTTCCACTTTGCCTTTGTGGTTTGTTTATGCAGCACGGGTTACTCACCCTACTTGAGCTGAGCTGATAAACTCTGCTGATCCTAATGCAGAGGGCGAGCCACATGCAGCAATTTGGGAGCCTGGGAGGTGTAGGGCCGGGAAGATGAAAGAGAGGAATGGGCCTTTGATTTTACCAAAGAAAGTTGGCATGTTTGTGCAGATTTTTTTTCTATGAGATGACATAACATGATTCCCAGTAGCAACATGTAATCTGGCTGCAGTGCTGTTGCTATCGCTGAGCTTCCCACTGGGAAAAGCAGCCGGCAGACCAAGCTCAGCCAAGTGCCTGCAGACATTTCAGCCTCAACTGCACCGAGTGTGTCTCTGCCGACTGTTTGCATCAATTTCTGAAATCCATCTGCATGTGGAAGGAAATGTTCTCTCTGCTTCTCAATGACCCTTCTGCTAAACCAATTAATATTCTTCTTCATAAGAGCCATTTGATTTTCCAGAAACCTAATGAATCTTTTAAAAGAAAGAAAGAAAAAAACAAGCTGTTTTATTTCTAATGAGAAAGTCTCCACCTGCCAAGAAATCTTTTCCAACCTGAAACTCAAAAACCACAAGCAAAGTAAGAGTTGTTCCAAGCTGAAGCCAAACCACCTCCCACATTTGCCTGAGATGAAACCACCAACCACCTAACAAAACTGGTCAACTGAAGGGAGCACAGTAAATCCAGGACCTCCAGGCATGACAAGTCCTAGAACTTGGTGGGAAATGGGCAAACAGACAAAGGACAGGAGGGTGTGCTTAACGTTCTCCTTCCTACACCAGAGTTGGTGCGGCTTCCCGCTGGGAGATGAAATCAGTGACCAGGCCAGGGTCAGAATCGAGGGCTGGTCGGCATGGAAGGACTGCCGTCCACTGAGCACTCACGTGCCATGTGTTGTGCTGACACGCCACAGGCAGTATCTCTGCAGGTGCTAGTATTCAACTCAGGCTACTGAGGAGTGAACTGAGGCTCAGAAAGCTTGAGTGATTGGCTTGAGGTCATTCAGTTGTGGAGCTAAGTGTCAGTAACCCGTTGTCTGGCTGACTCCAAAACCCAAGGGTGATTTTAAGTATAGGCTCCACTGGCACGTGAGTTAGATGTATATAAAACAGCTCACTGTGGCCCTTGTATACAGGGGACCCAGAGCATTTGATGTCTGTCTAAGGCTCCCTACTCAGACGGCATTGTTAGTGTTTTAGCATCAGATTTAATTCCAAAGTGTTTATTATCCCTGAAAACTAGGTATGATAATAGCTAAATTTATTGAGCATTTACTAGGTGTGAAACATACAAAGTGCCTTAAAATATGTGATTTCATCAGCATGTTTAGTGTGACTAACTCCATTTTACAGAAAAGAAAATTGAGGCTTGGATAAGTAGCAAAACTTGTCCAAGCTCAGGTGATATTAGGTCAAAACATATGAAATTGCCATTTTGTGGGTCAGAACCAATCAACTGTAGATCAACTTAATATTAACTAGTGACACTGGGACTTGAGTCCAGGCCTGCCACCTAACTAGCAAAGGAATAGTGTATGTGGTGACGTTGGATTCACTCGTCTCTGTTATCTATTGGAAAGCAGTACCTCAGGTCAGGTAACAGTAAACCATTAGAGACCATGTGTGGTGGTTTTACGTGCACAGACCTACATGTGCTTCTAGAATGAACAGACACAAAAAGATAGTTGGGATGTGTCTCTTAAGTGGTGGAGTTTAAACTCAGCCCTTGGATAGCATACCACATCCTTCTCCCTCATCTTCTTGTTTTGTACTTGATTCTTTCTGCTCCCTTTCAGCTCTGCCCTGTTTCTGCCTCTTGATTCTTGCCCTTGGATTCCCCTCAGACTCATGCTTGCCCTGGCATGACTTATTTTGACCTGGCTCCTCCTTTGGATTGGACCTGGGCATTAGGTTGCTCCCTCTGACTCATCCCCTCTCTTGGTTCCCACCTCTTGCTTCACTCTAAGCCGACGTACTGTTGCTCTCAATTCAACCTTCTGTGGCTTCTGGCTTTTGCTCTGCCTAACCCTGCCTGGGCAGCTCTTCACCCTGGGACTGACCTTGATAGTCCCTCAGTTCCCCGTTTTCTGCACCAGCCATTTTTTACTCTAGCTGAGCCAACTTTCCTCCTTTTCTTCCAACCCAGTGTGTGGGCCGGGTCAGGACAGACTTTGGAGGTGTTGGTGGTAAGTTTGGGGGTGGTAGGAAAGTGAGCTAGCTCTATTTGGTTCTCATGAGTAGAAAGTTCTCCAGAGATTGGGCAACTCTGGCAAAGGCCATGAGAAGCTAGTGGCAGCTTTGGTAAAAGAGTATGGTGGTGGGTGAGGGAAAATGCAGGAATTCGGTTCTGTTGGCTACCCAAGCATGCAAGTCACTTGAAAGCTTAGGTCTCAGAGGAAACCAACAACCAGGCAGGAAAAAAACAAGCAGATGACGTCTCTAAGGAGAGAGGAGGAAGGAGGAAGAAGCTGGTTCCCACTGTTTAACTACAAAGGAAACGTTCCAGGTCTTCCTCTTCCTCTAAGCAAAAGTAGTGACTGGGGTGGGACAGAAGGGCCTGCAGAAGCGGGGATAACTGTTTTGTCACTTCCCTTCCTTATGGAACATTTCTTCCTCCTGGCTAGTCTGGGATTTGGCTTCACCTCCATGGGTCAATTAATTAAAGGGATGAAAAATTCTAGAGATCCAGGAACAATAACCCAGAGGAAAATAATTCTGAAAGATTTTAGCAGAGAAAAGCCAATCAACTTTATGTAAAAATGAAAAGGATCATAGTAGACATGTTTGGAATGACTGGGAGGTGGCTAATAGGAAACCACAAGATGATGTGTAAACTTACCTGGGGCTTTTTAACACCTGGCAGCTCTAAGACTAGGCAATTAATTGTATATATGTTTAAAGATCAATGCAATGAGGAAAGCCCTTTCTCTACGGGTCAATCATGCTTACCCTCTCTGGGGGACAACTACATGGCTGGGTTGTAGTCACACAAAACTTGGGCGTAACAGTGAAAGGAGGCTTAGAGAACAATGGCAGGTAGAAATGTTAATAGAGAGGTGTAGGGGGTCAAAGAGCAACAAAGGCCAGAGTCTGAGCCTGTGCACGTGAGCCCTGGAGGGTTTGAACACCTCCATTTCTACACTGACTCCCTTCGTAGACTGAGGTCTTCCTCCAAGCAGGACTGGGAGAGTTTCCTTGAGCCTGACTCCATGGAGGAGTTGTAGGGTGATGTGGTTACTTTGGTGAACATAAGAACATTGATCAGTGACTCAGATGCTTACCTGGCTTGAAACCTGATTCTACCACTTTCTACCATTTAAGGAAGTCTATGCTTTTCTGTTTCCTTAGCAATAAGAATGGGGAAGTATAGCTACCTCAATGGATTCAATAAGAACATGAATATGTGTAAAATACTTAGGAATAGAGCTTCATTCAGATGAAATCCTGAAAAAAAAAAAGGTTGGTGATATAAAAAGCATGAAGATGATGAAGATGATGATGATGATGATTCCTAGTTAGAGAGCAAAAAAAAAAATGCTTTAGTTTTCAACCTCAGAAACCTTCTTTACCTCTCTATATTTAAACTTTGGTCTTTAGATGCTCTCTCAAAACCTTGGTTTTCTTGCAGATGGTGGGCTTCACATTAGACTCATAGATGCAGACAGGATGCTCGTTTCCTCCTTTTCACATGGACTCCGAGCAGTGTTCTTTCTTGCTGTTTATCCCACTCCTGGGCACGTGGAGCCGCCTGACCTGACCAGAAACACCTGAGTGAAGGCGCTCAGAAAAGTCCGACCCTTTCCTCCATTTGAGTTGGAGGAGAAAGCACACTCTGACTATCAAAGTGATATGAGAAGAACCAACTGCATATTAGCTCTATATTATTTCCTGTTGAAGTATCAAACACCATAGAATCATAGAATGTATGCCCGTTTATGCAGCAGAGTTATTGAGCAGAAGAGTAATTTAGAATGGCCTGATTTTGAAACTGTTACTCGATATGCCTTTAATGGAAATATTCAGTGTGCATTTACTGGAAGTGATGCATCTCAGTACTGTGGTTCAGTTGAATCACACTCATTAAAACATGCTTGAGCGTTCCATATGCTTGTGGTTAATGAACACTATGCTGCTTTCGTTGTTCTGTTTTCTGTCTTGTAATGTCCAATCTTGCCTGTGTTATATGTGAAAGGGAGGGGAGTTGGAGTGCTTTGGAGGCAATTTGTATTGGAATCAAATTGACTGAAGGAGTTAGCATGCATCAATAAATATCCTTGAACATATTTATTTCATTCTGTATTCAAAAGTGGCAATATTTGTAGCTTGGTTTGAATTATAGGTAAAGGATGGTTACCCTCTGAACAACGATCATTTTCTTAAGCTTTTACGAATGGAACATATACACAACTTCACCTCTGTGGATACAGCTGTCACAGTCTCTCCAGCATTATCAGGGACTCAAGTTCTCCACAAGAACTTTCCAGATAACTGAAACTTATTTCCTTTAAGAGTAGGAACATATTTATTTTAATCATTTAAATGAAAATATTTTTTGAATTCTAAAACATATTTCTCTGACTTCCTAAACAGTGATTCTCAACACAAGCTAAACACTCTTGATCAGTCAGAATGAGGGCTAAAACCCTCATCATTGTACTGATCTAAGACTCGTCTAAGTGTTATGAATCCTCTCATTAGATGGGTCTGGGTGACCATGTCTTTAGAATTCAGATTTTTAGAATATTTCTCGTACTCTTCCTTGCTGTCATTCTGTTGGTGTAACTTCTCGCTTCTATCACTAGGTCTACTTCTGTGCTTTCTGCTTAAATCAGCCATGTCTACTTAACTTTGGACTACAAAACTGAGTAACAATCTTAGTGAAACTTTAATTGAAGTAAGAGTAAATAGTCTCTGAGTGAAGTTTTTTTAGGAATAAAACATTTTCATTTCAGTACATGGACTTTGTGAGATCTCTTTGGGCCATTTTAATAGTCTTTTGTGCTTGGTGTTCTAGATAGGGGAATTTACAAGATGTCTGAATTCCAGATAACTGAGATATTGCCATAATCTTGAAAAAAGAATCTTTCATTTTAACTTAGTCTGCCCGAGTGTCTGTAGTTCCCAGATTGAACAGTGTAAATCTTCCTCATTAGTCCAGCCCACATTAATTCTTCCCTGATTCCCTAAGGGTCTATCACTTTGATCTCTGCCACACAGTTAGTATTTTATTACACGCAGTAGACCCCTGGAATTCAGTGGAGGTATATTCTGAAGCCTTAGTGAATCCCCAAAATTGCAAATATTATTATAACACAATAATATACCACACACAATGCAATAAAACGCAGTAGAAAAATTTTAGTGTTCCTTTCGACTCTTAATGACTCTATAAATATAGGACTTAAGTTACTTATAAAGCTGGCTGCCTTTCATTTTAGGGCCATTTCTTATAAAGAAATAAAATTTTACTATTTTACCAAAATTACCACATGGGCCCTGACAGAGGGATGCAAAGCCCAGTTTTGAGGGGGATGCTATGAGGTACATTGAGCGGCAACATCCAGCTAAGTGATCCCTTGTACATACCAGGCTCCACCTTGAATGATTCAGGTTTACATTCACAAAAATTACAATAGGCCATGTACCAAGGATTGCAACCTCAGATGCCTACAGGGCCACGGGAATGAGTGAAGAGGACAGGTTCATGAATTCATTCTACTATTTCAGTTCTTGTCTATTCCAAACATAGCTTTCCATATACCGATTGTGGCAATAACATTGAAGGGTACACTCAAATGTCCTTTAAACCCCCTTTTCCTCTGTCTTTCTCATGTTTAGAGTCTAGAACTTGATTTTCCAGTTTCCTTGCAACTAGGAATAGATGCAGGACAGAGTTCTGGCCAATGGGACACAGGCAGAGACCCTGAGGGGGCTGCCTTTTGTCCATTTGCTTTCATTCTGCCTGAGACATGCAGACTTGCTTTTCACTCATGAACATGAAAACCACACAAAAGATGGCAGAAGAAAGATGGAAGGGGTCTGTGTTTCTGACAGCTTTGTAGAGCTGCTGACCCTCATACTTATTCAAGCCAGTGTTTTCGGGTTTTCTATTACTTGCAGCTGAATGTGTTCCTGACCAGTTCACTGATTGTAGTTTTTATCATATCTTATTTCATAATGAAACACTAAGCTGTGTTCTTCCATTCAAACATACTAGGTGGTCATAGCCTTCTTTTCCACCAGAACTGTTGCCACCTCCACCCTCCCACCTTTGAAACAACAATAGCACCACCACCACGCAGTCCTCTCAGTCTACTTCTTTCCTGTCTTTCTGAAGAGAAAAACTCCAGGTTTTTTTTAAAGGAGAAAATATGAATAAATGTTAGCTGACCCCTGACTCAGTGCTAGGGAAAAAGTAGGAAATGATGAGCACTATGGAAAAATGGAAGATTCATACCCATCCAAAGGGATCTTTGAATGGGAATATAGATCTAGCATTGCTGGATCCATTCCAAAAGAGAAACATAGTTGATTTTTAGAGAGAAACTAGAAATGTAGATATTTGTGACATATCCTATTTTTTAAAAAATTGGCAGGTAATTTATAAATTTGTAAATGCTCTGTTAGCCAACAATGTGTGGGACAAGCTTTACATGTATGCTGGACAGTCTGGCTGCTTGCCAGTTAGTATCTTCTGTCACGGGGAAGCTCATTAACATCATATTGGAGAACACCGAGAATCTACCATGTTAACTTATGTTGTTTACTATTCCACCTATAAAATCTTACCTCTCCAACTCAGTTGTGGGCAATCTAAAAGAAAGGAGCAGGCTATGTTTTTCTCATATTCCTTGGGACACCCTCCCTGTGGCTGGTGGGTCTTTGTAGGATATTTTCAAAGAAATATGATATCCTGGTGCCCAACACTGACACACATTTATGGAGTATTAACAGAGGATACAACAGCATGAGAAACACAACAGAGTATGGGAGGAACAAAAGAGAAAAAGAAGAAACTGTGATAAATCCCTGCAGTCTAATGGACGAGACCACACTCACGTGACCTAGTAACCCAGAGACTATCAGCTCAGGACCGGGAGTGTTGCACAGATTGCATATGAGTATCCAATAGATGTGTTATTACCCAGGGAAACCTTCATGCACGGGGTGAATCTGAAACTGGGTCTTAAATAGAAGGAGGACCCACCACGCTGGGGAGATAGCTACTCAGAGGCAAAACACAGAGCCTGTTGAGAAATGAGAAACCTGTCTCTCAAGAGAATCTAAAACTTGAATGTCTTTTCTTAGGCAGAATGAAAGATCACCTCTGCATGAATTGTTTGTTTGTATACACATAGCACGTCTCATGACAAGTTAGGTGAAAATGGAAAACGTGAATGCTGAGAGTATGCCAGATATGTTTGTTAAACATTAAAGTGATTTCCGTGATAATGCATGCATGCTTACTGAGCTGTGAAAAGTTCAAGCAAGATGAATTACCCAGCACCTTGGTGCATTTAACAGCACTAGGACATTATCAGGGCCGGGGAGTTAAATTTAATGCTGCACATGGAACAGCCAGCCAAACACCCGAAGAATGTGGAACGAAAGCTGAGGGAGCCACACATCTTTAGGAAAATCCCCAAACTTGACCAACAACATGTGCTTGCTTGATTCCTCAAGTTTCAGCAGGCCGAGAGCCAAATTTTCTGAATTCATGTCATACCTGCGAAGGCTTCCAAAACTAATAGTTCTTGCTTTTGTTTGGTGCACAGTAGTCATGGATGATATGACAAGATGTGGTGGAAGCCAAAAGTGGACAGGACAGCTGTCAGAAGTTTGAAGTGGCGTTTAGATGACCTCAGTAGATAGAGAAGAAGGTGAATCAAAAAGGTTTGTGAGGTTCCAGTTGGTGTACAGCCCTAGGTTGGGTCCTGCGAGGGGCCCAAAGCAATGTAAATGGTCTGTGTTCCCAGGGAGCCTATAACACAGGCGTTTTAAAATTAAGTAGATTCTCTGTGGAAGCAGATACCTAGTTCAAGTCTCACCTCCATCCCATCATATATTAGCTGTATGACCTTGGGCGTGTTACTTAACCCCTTTGAACCTAACCTTAGTGTCCTCATATGTAATATGGGGTAGTACATCTTACCTCAGAGGGTCATTGAGAGAGTTCCATGAGATAATGCAGGCAAAGAGCTTAGTTGCCCTCTATAGAATCCCCACACATTAAAGGCTGGCTGGTATCTTTGTAGCAATGACAATTTGGCACTATGCAAAAGGCTAAATCAATTAAAGGTGATTTCTCCACAACAGCCTTGCAAACATCCATGCAAATAGATATAAACCACATTTGGCTCAAATAGTACCTTCGATTGTGTTGTGAAGACACTTCTGCTGAAGCCTCTGAAGCCTCTGCTTGGTGGGTGCAGAGCAGGCTATGGCCTGCTGTGGTCTTGTATCTTTGGAGTCTAGCACTGTGTGTGCCCCTGGGTAAACTGTGTAACAGATTGTGCCCCTGGGACCTTAGGCTGGAACTGATTAGGAGGCATGTCACCAGAGCCTCCAAACCCTGGAACCCTAGAAGTTTGTAGCTAAGCATGATGAAAGGTCATGCAGTCTAAACATCTCATTTTATGGAAGAAGACATCTGCGCTCCTCTGCTCACGCTCTAACACTCACAGCACAGATGGCAGGAGCGGCAGCCTGGGGAGGTGTTGGCTGTGTTGCTCATATTTTAGAACAATTCCTCTGCCGGAACCCTCCATCCCTACCTCCGTCATCCAACATTGCCCTTGCCACTGCTCCATCAGTGCAGCCCTAGATCCCACTGAGGACAGAGCAGAGGAAATGGGAAAGGGTAGGCTTTTGTAGGGGTCAAGCTCTTACCCCAGGGTAGTATGGCTGCGCATCTAACCTTGGATGATTTTGATAAAATTCTGGCTAGAGGTAGAAGGATAAGCCAAGATGATTTCTCAAGGATGCTACTGATACTACTGAGGTCCAGGATTTAAAAACTAACTGACTGACTAACTAACTGACTAACTAACTAACTAACTAACTAACTAACCAACCACCTTTAAGAGAGTAGGGAAGAATGAGCAAGCTGGCATTTCCCTTAGGACTGAGAATCACGTGAAATGAGCCATCTTATCTGAGTCTGCGCCTCTCTAGCCACTCTGTGCTTTCTAGAAGACAGTTACGTCAGAAAATTTCATTAATTTTATGTTTTTGGGTAATTCACTGACTCTAATTGGCTTTGAGAGTGTGGTGATTGCAGAGTCGCTGTGGGTAAGCACACAAATGAAAACAGTCTTCTCTCAGTGTGATGAAATGTAATCGAATGATGACTCCAATTTTTCATAACCCCCCAGAACATGAGCACCCTGGGAGTGCCGCTATTGCTGTTGGCCACAAGATAGCACATTGCCCACATATGCACAGAGCACCACGGTGATGGCAAATGGAGGCCACTGCATTTGCTTAGAAATAATACGACAATGACAACAGTAATCATTATAATAATAGCTTATAATCTGCCAAGAGTTAGGTACTATTCTAAAATTTTTGTATGTTAACTCATTGAAACTTCACAACAACCCACTGAGGTAGATGCTATTGTAATCTACATTTTGTAAATGTGGAAGCCAAGGCACAGAGAAATTTAAAGGTTTACGTAACTTCACATAGCTAGTACACTGTGCAGCCAGGGAGGGAGAGACTGCCAACACCCCCTGCGATGACCACACACTGGGCACGGCGCGTTGGTTTCCTACTCACTTTCTTAACTACATACTTGGGGTTTCACTTGGCGTTATCCTTTTCCATACACATCCCATGTGTTAGGTTGGATCAGATGAAATTATTGTTTTTACAAATCAAATATCATTGACTATTAGCAGTTTCAGACGGTTTAACCTAACATTCCATCGCCCGGGGGTCATTCCTAGTTAATCAAATTAAGGGAGACAACAAACAGATTCCATTTTCTGATCCTGGTCAGCTATCTATTCAGGAGGAAGGCTTGCAACCAACATAATTTAATTAGGATGAATCTCACAACTTCTGCCTGGAGTGTTAGGATAGAAGTTGTTATTTACAAATGTGAGGTCCAGAACTCCTACAGTTTAAAAGTGAGAATTACCCATGGAGTTTTCGTACCTATTCATAGCCAAGAGAACGGCATAGTGCAGAGCTACGACCTTGTGTGAACCACGTCTCATCACTCACCCTACTTTTTCACTTAGATAAGACAATCAATCCTCTTTTTAGTTTAAGGCAGCTGAATTGTCAGCTGATCTGAGTTCTTCCTCACAGTCACGGTGCAGTCATTCTCCAGCAGAGAGACGAAGGATGATTACCACTTTGCAAATGGCAGGAGTGGCAGGGAAGCCAGGCTGTGCACAACCCTTTATATCATTTTTTAAAATTATATTTGATTAATTATGCTATTACAGTTGTCCTGGGTTTCCCCCTTTTAACCCTTTATGTCTGAGTCCTCTGGCTCTTCAGCCAGTCAGCCACCTAATGCTGAAATAAGCTTGTCTTCCTTACACAGCTTGCTTTCCCTTTTTACCTGCAGTTCTTTGAACTTCATCTTTGATGTCTCTAAAGGAACATTTGCAAGACAAAGACGCACAGTGAAAGGAAATGCACTTTATGTACTGGCTTTAAGTCCCTCCTCCAGCAAGCTGGAGGAGGCTTAGGCAGAAGAGGTTCCTCACATTATGGAAGACAAGTGGAGTGTGGACTTTTATATCTGGTGAGAGCCTATTTAGGGAACACAGAACGTCGGGAATAGAAAGCAGGGCAGTGTTTTGGTCTTTTGTTGTGAATTTACTTTGAAATTTATTGTAATTTCCATGTAGTATTTTCCATCTAGAATTAGCAGTCACCCATATTTTTCTCCACTTTATTGGGATTTGATGAGCATTAAGTAAAGATGACATCAGTGTTCTGGTTGCTCCATAAAAAGTAGACACTGTTGGTCGCCTACCTAATATTCATCCCATTCTCCTATTCCTTCCTAACAGAATCCTAACTCTGTGCAGAAATCCATGAATAAGAATGTTTCACAGTATAATGTGCAGCCTGGGTAGAGCCTATATATGAACCAAAGGAAGCCAAAGCCAATTTGGAAGATGGAAATGATTGTCCCAGTGCTTAAGGACATTGTTTTTCTAGTAATTGATGATTGCTCTGCCTAGGAAAATAGAAATTGTATATTTCAGTGGTAATATGAGTAACGTTCTTTGATCATGTGTGATTTAATTATGGGCTCCAGGACCTTAAAATATGAAAGAGAGGCTTTCAATGTTATTCCAGTAGAAGAGTGTTAGAAAACACATGCCATTCAAAGTGGGACTGGGTCCCAGAGAGATATTTTATTTCTGGTCATGGGTGAGGATGGGAAATGAGGGGGAAAATCCCCTGGAATTTACTGACCTATATCCATTTGCAGAAAGTCAGGGTCCTGCAGGCTGCAGTTTCAGCAGAGGAACAAAAGGGCTGAGCCGCTGAGCTGCTGGTGTCCATTCTCACTTCCCAAAAGGCTACCCCCAGTACCCAAGGCACCTTCTTTCTCACACTGTAGGCAGCACCAGCACTTTGCTCCAGGTCACTAAACTCACAGCTCTCCTATTCACCCGTGAGAACATCCCCTGGGACTGCAGTGAGGCCGAGGACATTGTCACCCGCTGTGGAGGGAGCACCTGCAAGATCTGGGAGTGAATGAACTAGGACTCGGCCAGGTCTGTAGGTTGTAAACACTGACCATGGTGCCTGGTGGCCAAGAGGGTTGGCACTAGAGAGTGTTCTAGGTGCCGTAAGTTGCATGGGGAAGAATGAGGCACTGGTCTTTCTGGTGAGCTGGGATGGCCTGGGTGAGAAGGAGAGGATGGAGGGTATATAAGGTTTAGGATCCTTTCTGGGGAATGCGGGCCCCTCCTACAGCACACACATGGAAGCTTTTGTAGACAGTCAGGTAGAAATGAACTACAAGGCAAGCCCTTAAAGGTAAACAAGAAATTCAGCTTGCTGTCTGGGTAGACATGAGGAATGGAGCCTGGGAGGCCCTGTCCAATTGGCCTTGGAGACAGTGGGGAGCAGTTATAAGTCTCAGATTTTGAAAGCAGTGTCTGACTTTCATCATTTTTTGAAATATCTCCAGAATCAGGAAAATAGCCATTGCAAACACTGGTTTTATGTCCTGAAGAACTAGGAAAATGAGAAAATAAAATGGAAACTGCAGTCTTATTGTGTGAAAGGCAGGCCAATTATAGTCAACGGCTCATCACTTATTCCTCATGACTAGCGTGCACAACTCGGGTCCCTCACGTACAGCACCTGATAGAGAGAGACTACCCAGGTGTTACTTGGTTCCAGTAAAAAGGCTGTTAAGTGCTTGAAATGTGTTACTTGTATGTCAGAGGCATTTTGTCTGTGATGTAAAGACTTTTAAGAGAGCATTGTTGAGGAGACTTTAGTGCTTTATATATCAAAATGGACTAAATTTCCTGACAGCAGGGCGCTTGGCCTATCCTTGGGTCTGGATCAGGCGCCAGAGAAGTGGACTCTGCCGTAAGCACAGACTCTCTCAGCCTGTGAAAAAATCAGCATCGCCAATAGCTCAGAGTCACTGGGAGACCATCACAATGTCATCATCATGCCAATGACATGGTCACTGGCTTTGCATTTGGGCTTACTCTGGGCCTGATACAGTGCAAAAGATTATATACACTGTCCTAGTGAATTCTCACAATTACCTTATAAGGTAAATTATTAGTTCTATTTCACAGCTGAAGAAAAGGATGCCGGCATCACACAAGTGATATGAGGCAGAGCCAGAAGGTGAAGGCAGGTGCGTGTGAGCCCACAGGATGCACCAGGCTGCGTGAGGAGCCGACAGGGCACCCTGACCTCTGGAAGCCACTGCAATGGTGAGTCCCGTCTGAGTGTGGCAGGGGAGACGCAGACTTCCCCTGCCCTCGGGGTTCTTCTGGCTGGTCTGGGAGTCAAATAGATGAGACAGATTCAGATTCACAATAGAAAAATAACCAAGTTAATACATACATATGTATGGGAACCTTGCATGCATGAGAGAATCAGAGACCCCCACGTGCATGCCAGATTCATAGATAGAAAGGGAACATGGATATCTAAGATATGCTGAGCTAGCGATGAGGTAATCCCCTTGGGGACTCAAAGGGTCATTGCAGGGTGATAAGAAGAGCAAATGTTTAGTAAATAGACTTCTGTCCTGTCCTACCTATAGGTCAAAAGAAGTTACCTTTGATAATCTTCCATTATGGGCGAGGCTCCTGATGCAAGTTCTTGTAGCTTGTCAAGGAAGGGGCAGAAGGTTTTCCTGAGCCTGCAGCTAAAGCTGCCCTTACCTCAAAACAACAGTCCATATACTACAGAAGTGCATCTTGGGGTGACTAGCTCTGAACCCCCACAGTGCCACACTGGATTCCTTACCCTACATGACATTTAGTATCCTGGTGTGGGTCTGATGGGAGCTCATTCCTAGAAGTCACATCCATGGCAAAGGAGGCCTTGCCGCTGAATTCCAACAAAAGCCCCATGGCCCCATTTAGTTTCCCAGTGTTCACTTCTTGCCTCGGAGCATTTTGGAGAGGGTGACCTCCTGTCCTGCCAGGCTTGCATGCAGATCAGCCTACAAGAGTGAAGTGTCACTCTCTCTCAAAGAGGGTCCAGTGTCTCTGAGTCATCCCCAGCTCAGGCCTGGAACCTCCTCCTCACAGGAACTGTGATTCGCAGCCAGTGGTCAGTCATCCCTGACAAAGTGGCTCATGTAGACCCAGGGAGTTGCCAATAAGATAAGGAATTGCTATCAGATTTCACCCTTGGAAGTTCCTCCTCCCTTTTTTCACTCTAGGGTTGATTCATCTTGAGTTTTGGGATAGGGGAAGGTCAGGGTCAGGAGGAGATTTATGGGGCTACTTCCCAGGGCATTTTCCAGTATTTAGCCATAAATATTTTCAGGCGGGGATAAAAGCAGTTACTTTATCTCTACCCTCCAGCACACAAATGGTCCCTGGGAGGGAGCAAAGCTGCCAGCAAGGGAGTGTGGGAAGGCAACCTAACACTCCGCTTTCCTGTTTGCCCCCAGGGAGGGAGGGAGGCAGGCGGCCTGTTGAAAGTGTACTTAATCTCTCTAGATGGGTATGTTCTTTCATTGCCAGGCCCGAACGCATGACAATAGTTTCCATTTTCTCCCCATCTCCCAAGCAGTGAGCAACAAAGGAAAGACAATCTAAGGGCCCATGAAATGTTTTTTTATTGAAATCCTGTTCTCCAGAGAGAGATCGAGGAAGCAATTTAAACAACCTTATTACAAAATAAAAATGCATCTCCCTACTCCATGACAGGAAATGGGAGAAAGAGACAAGCCCGTAAAAAAGCACCAAAAAAAAAAAAGTTTGCAAGACTGTAACAAAAAAGAGATGTTAAATAATTATGCATAAAAACAGCAAAAAACAGCATGAGACTCAAAAAGGATCTTAAAAAAAGAAATTTACACATAATATTGCCTCAGGCGGGATCTTCTTTGGGACAGTCCACATTATATTTCAGATTTTCAAATTAAAACGATTCATCAAGCCATGTATGAAAGCCAGGAGGGGAATTCCTTATCTTCAGCAGGAGACCTATGAGAGCGCTGCGATGTTGTACTGACAGTGTTATGAAAGCATTTGGCAGCGTTACCAGAAAGATTTCAGGTGCTTCATATTTTGTTTGCGTAACACTTGTGTTATACCATAATTTGGTGGCATCTAAGTAAATCTGCTCATTAATGAAGCCAATTAAAACACAGATACAACATAACAGCACAACACAGCTACATTTCCTCTGCTACTCGCAAACCCCCCGAACCCCAAATTCAGTGTGGCTGAATATTCTGCTGATACTGAGCTCTTTTTTAGGGATCTCTCGCTCTCCCTCTCCCTCTCTCCCTTTCTTTTTTCTCTTTTGCTTGACTTTGATTGGTTAATGATAGCTAATCTCTCACTAGATACTCTAGGCATCTCAGAACCCATGGATTTAATGAATTTTCCCCAGGAAAACCTTCTCCTGTGTTTTAACGCACAGCAGCTTGGGGAGTCCGCCCCAGAGTGGGCGGGATGGGCAGAAATACTTGGAATATGTAGGTGTGGCAAAGCAAGGCTGTCCTTAGAGGGTTTGTTTACTTTCCAATAAACACTTCTCCTATTGGGCTTGGTTTCCTTCTTTGGCTTTGTGGGGACTGCTGAGAACCCTACCTTCCCGTGAGGAGTGAGGGAGGGAGTGGTTTGGGGAGAGGAGCATCTGCTTCTATCTCTATGTGTGCTCACCTGCTAGAAATAAAACTTGTGACTCTGCTAGTATCAAACGGTGTTCTCCGTGAGTGGTGGTCATGGGACAGGTGGGGTACAAAGCCCTGGGAAGTCCCTGACTGACCCTCTAGGTGTTTTGGTTGGGGACTGGTGAGGGGAGGGAGGAGGGATAAATAAATGGGGGTCAGTGAGGGGTAGTGAGGTTGATGGGAGGGTGGTTGAGTGGAAGGAGGCCTACAAGGTAAATTGCATGTAGAGAGGGTGATAGATCTCATCTACAAACGGTCTTCTTCCCCCATTCAAGCTTCCCTAAATCATGCCTGCAGATGTGACAGCTAACCAGTGGCATCTACATTATTCAGCCAAAGAACACACGTGGCATGTGAATTCCTCAAATCTCAAAGCACACTGAAGAATAGATGCAAAATCTGAGCAATACTTGACGATCTAAATGGCCTGATTTCTCTTTTAAGAAGCTTTTAAGCTTGTAGGCAGAATAAGGCTGCATAAAATCAAGGTTGTAAGCAGTATTATCCCTTCAGGCATATTTGGGCCAGAAAGAGCCTGAATTTTAAAAATAAAAACTGCTGCCTTGCTTAATACATTCACTCCTCTAACAAGCAACCAAGCAGCTATTATACTCTCCCCAGCCGACGGACATATATCTTGCTGAGACACATGCATCCAAAGTCAGGATATTGTCTGGGAAACTTGAGCCCACAGCTTGTTCAGAAGCCACCATCACCGCATAATTCCTTCCAGAAGAATAGAAACCCAGGCACAAGGCAGCAGTGCAGAGTCCCCAAAGGACACGTTGCCATTTATTTCTGGTGTGATTATTTTCCATTACACATTGTGCAAGGGGCAATTTTGAATGCTATCTTACTTTCTTTTCATGTCCCTTCATTTACTGCACCCCCAGAGACAGTCAAAGTCTCTAGGCCACACTCTGCAATAAAACCCCAGCTCTTTTGAAGGATACAGCATGAAGCTTCCCAGATGGCCAGGAAGTTCTGCTGACCATACTAAAATTCAGGAGCTTCATCCAGCATCCAAGGCAGGTGTGTTTATTTAGCAAAGGGGAAGCTGGAAATGTTTCCTTTGAGGATGGCTTCTCTTCTTCCTGTGTACTAAGAGCTGGTGTGTTTTCCTCCCGGATGGCCCTGCTCCCTGGCTTTGCCACTTCTGGATCTCAGACCGGCTTTGGTGCCGTTTGGATTCTGGAGGTCACTTCCCTCAGGATCTTTTGCACTGTAAATGGCGAGGATGAGTCCTTGCAGCAAGGGCAAAGGGTCATTTCTGAACTGTGGTCTGAGATCGGAATCCTTTTTCCATCAGGGCCTTTCTTGGACTGTCCCCGAGTGCATGATGACCCAAAACAGTCCCACACTGTCTCCTGAGCCTGGACTGCAGACACCCTGTCAATATACTCATAGCAAAATGTTTCCTCACCAGAATAAACTCATAGATCCGCCTTCAAAGGAAGTGGCTCACTTTGCATAACCCCGAGGATCCTCTGCTATTTCTACGAATTTCCGAATTTGGAGTCAAGGTCACTTTGGTGCATTTTGGAAAATGCCTCTGTTGTATCAAAATCAGTGCTTCTCAAAACTTCCAAGCAGCAAATCACCTGGAGGGCTTGTTAGAATGGCTTGCTGGACCCCTCCCCCAGAATTTCTGATTGAGTAGGTGTTGGATGAGGCCCAAGAATTTGCATTTTTAACTAGTTCCTGGGTATAAGGGATTGGATGGTGTGCACCCCCCCTCCAAATCCATGTCCTTCCTGGGACCTCAGAATGGGATCATATTTGAAAATAGTGTCATTGCAGATGTAATTAGTTAAGGTGTGGTTATACTGGAGTAGGGTGGACCATTAACCCAATTTGACTGATGTTTTTATATGAAAAGGAGAAGAGACCCAGAGACACAGGGGAGAAGGTCATGTGACAACAGAGACACAGACTGGAGGGATGTGTCCATGAGACAAGGACCTCCAGTGGCTGACAGCAACACCACAAACTGAGAGAAAGGCATGGGACAGGTCTTTCTCGAGTGCCTTCAGAGGGGGCATGGTCCTGCCTGCACCTCAGTAGTGGGCCGCTAGCCTCCAGAACTGTGGGAGAACAAGTTTCTGTAGTTTTAAGCCCCTAGTTTGTGATAAGTCATTGTGGCAGCCCTAGGAAACGAATATATCAGAGATGCTGATGGTGCTGGCCCTAGAATCACACTTTGAGAACCACTGATCAAAATTAACCAGATCTCCTTTTTCCTCAACTCCTATTTCTCCTTACAATGTCCGTGTTAAATTTTATTTTGGAATAATTCCCACTTGCTTCTGCCAGCACCTGCTTAATTCCCTAAGAAGAACTTTCAGCAGCTCCTGAGTCCTTAATACTTCCCTGTTTCTTGTTGCTGACCTTTTCACCCCCACGTAGTCCATGGGGCTCTCTTCAGCTACATTGCAGTCAGATCGGATCTCTGAGCCTCCGCACCCTGATAGAGAATTGTGACCGCTGTGTTTGGGTTTTCGTTCGCTCTAATGAGAGAGAGACACAGGAAGCCATTGCAAGACACATCAGGGAACCGGAGAGATAGGGTGGGAGTGAGGGGATTTTGGCCTCAGGAAGACAAGCATTAAGAGGGATTTATCTGCCTTCAAATATATGGAGTGTTACTGTGCGCACAACGCAGACAGACAGCTCTGCAGCCTTCCGAGAAGGGGCCAGAGCGAAGCAGGCTTGGGAAGGAGACCCTCCAGTGGGCAGGAGGAATTTCTGAGTTTGGAGGTTTTATGTCACTGGAATGTCAAGGGAGAGGTTTAAGAGCAGACACCTCTTCATTAAATTTGTTTTAAGTTGGGCCCTTCCTGGAGCCAGGAGAATGAACAAGAAGAGACTTCTGAGGCACTCTGCTTAAGTCTACATCCTTTCAAAAGAAGGAAAATGGCCAGGTGGGAAAAATTAACTCAAAGGGAAGGAACATCTCTCTGTTGAGATATCTATCTGTCTATCTATCTATCTGTCTGTCTATCTATCTATCTATCTATCTAGCTATCTATCTATCTTTATTTACTTATCTATCCTATGTTGGGAATCTGCCTGTATTTCTCCTCCTCCTCCTTTTAATTTCAGCTTTATTGAGGTGTACTTGATGCATGAAATTGTAAGAGATTTAAAGTGCACGTCATGCTGAATCGATGTGTGTGTACACTGCGAAAGGACGCCCTCCCCGTGTAATTAATGAGCCTATCCATCACCTCACATGTTTATCTTTTGTTTTTCCTTGGTGAGAACTTTTAAGTTCTACTCTCTTCATATATCTTCTTTTATATTTTTAACTTAATTCCTGGAAGACATCCTTTTGTGCTAAATTAAGGAGTTAGAAGGTTTGTTTTTGAATCCCCCGCTATTATCCAGCCTTGTCAAGTCTAGTTTGTCAACCTGTGTGATGACAAAGGCAGTGCCTGTTCATTTTCTATTGCTGCATAACAAATGACCACAAATTTAGAGGCTTAGAACCATACATATTTGTTATTTAGAGTTTCTGTGGGCCCTGTCCTTAGAATCTCACAAGGCTATCATCGGGCCTTTGGGGGGGCTGCATTTCTTTCTGGATCTCTGGGTCCTCCTCCCAGCTCACAGCACTGTCAGCCGAATTCAGTTCCTTGTAGTTACAGGGCTGAGGGCCCCACTTTCTTGATGGCTGTCAGCTGGGGGCTACTTCTTACCACTCAAGCTGTTGGACTGCAGACCCTCAATTTTAATACCTCTTCTGAACCACCTTCCCATTTTCGTGCTGGCAACTCAGCTCTCAACTTATGTGCTGTGACATTATAGTCAAGAAATTCTAACATAGTGACACAAAAGGAGACAGAACCTGTGGGTTCTTCTTGGTCTAACTAGGTGGGCATTATAAATTGAGAAGGAGGGAAACAACTCAGAAGACACACATATCAGATAAACACCTGCTAGGTAGCAGGCATGTACAAAGTGCCTTTCTCAGCGCTATTTCATTGAATCCTCAAAAAACCCTGCAGTGGGCTGTTGTCACCTTCTTTTAGCAGATTAAGAAATTGAGGCTCAGGAGTTACCAGTGAGAAGTTAAATCAAGGGTCAAACGCAAAGTCTTTCAGGCGCCAAAGCCTGTACTGTCCTCACCCCACAATGCTGTCTGAGTGGTGAGCGACAGAAGAGGGGAAGGCCCTGCCATGGGCCACGGTACCGTGTGTGTGTGTGTGTGTGTGTGTGTGTGTGTGTGTGTGTGTGTGGCGCGAGAGAAGGCCCCTGCAGGCAGCAGAGGGCCCCATCAGCCTTCACTAGCTAGGTTGCATTTCTAACGGATTTGACATCAAAGTGCCTTGCTGGGTCTTAATCCTGCCAGGTACCATGGCCTTAACACAGGCCAGACCACTGAAATGCTTTCAGCACCAGTCCCTTATTTTTTCAAATAAACTTGACCTTGCATCCAAGACAAAGTAGATAATTTTTTGATAGCCCCAGGTAGATGCTAGAACACTTTACTCTTCTCGTATAAATTGATACCCAGCAGGCAGAGAGTAGGAGAGATTAGAGAGGAGAGGAGCTGCAGGCAGAGAGGGAGACAGCGCTGGGGAAGAACGTGCATCATCTATGAGGTGTTATTATGACGCTTTGGATAGGAAACACCATTCATTCCTGGAGCCTCAGATGTCACTCCAGTTCTCTCTTTCAACTTTTCCTCTATTCACTTTCAGAAATTAGACAATAAGTGAGTAAACAGAAAACTTCCCGGTAAACAGAAGCACAGTCCAGTGATTGGCACCAGGTGGGAACTCAAACCCTTCTTGACATCACTAGGTTCAAAAGGCAGAAGCTGACAAAATGGATTTGGAATCACATACACTTGTTTCAATTCTCAGCTCAGTAACTTACAGATTAAACTGGGTAAAAAATCTCCCTGAGTCTCTGTTTTCTCATTTCTAAGATGGAGATAGTAACATCAACCTTGCATGGTGTTTGAAGAGACTAAATTAAGGCAGTGATTCAATTAGCACAGTGCAGGGCTCATAAGTGCTCATTAATGGGACCTGCTGCTGCTGCTTCTACTACTCCTGCTATATCATCACTGTTAAAATAAGAACGAAACACAAGAAACGTGGTCTTTTCAGTGTGAGTACTGTTTATAGAAGCTCTGATTTGAGTCTGTTGGCTGGATTCCAGCATGTGGGAGTCCAGGCAGGAAGGGGCGTGCCCCAGATGTCACGTCCACGTTATGTCTGGCATCAGGAGCAGGGTGGTGTGAAAAGACAATTCTGAGTTTCAAGAATAACCAGGGGATGACATTAGAAGAGAATCCATGAGCCATCTGTTGGGTGCGATGGAAGTGACAATGACACAGAAGAGAGTGGGGTAGAAAGGGAAGGGGATCCTTTTCGGTACATATGTCAACACACCTGGGAAAGTTGTTGAGAGTGTGGTCCAATGGTTTGGCGCCTGTGGCCTCAGACAGTTTAGTAAGCCTCTCTTTGCCTTGACTTTCTCATCTATAAAATTGGGGAAGGATTATAATAGTGCTTGCTTATCACACAGACTTCTGTAGGGATTGAACGGGACAGCACACATCTGACAGCCTTGGCGGTGCTAGGCACATGGTAAGTCCTCAAAAAATATTAGCTCTCATTATTACCACCCCTGTTATTCAGGGGAAACTGGACTCAGCAAAAAATGAAACAATCAAACAGGTGGAAGTTGGAAGGCAGTGAAGGTGGGTTTTCCATCCAGATGTGAGATTCCACCTCATGGGTATCACTGCCCTCTGGTCCTTCTCAGAGTTAAGAATTCCTTCATGTTCTGTCCCCTGTATGTCTGTCTATAATGTTATTGCGGTAGGTGTTGTTGTAGAAGTGTGTCCGGAAAATGTATTTTTAAGGTGCCCATATCTTTCACCCTTGGCAGTGGAGGGGATTTTGATTGACTTTTGAGGGAATTTAGAACTATTTGAAAAGGTTGATGATTCCCTCAGGATCATATCATTACAAAAAGGCCCTACTTGGCCAATCAAAAACACAGTTTATTAAGTATTTCTCCTAAGGATGATAATGATTAGTTTCT
>CM052540.1:151496623-151525900 GCA_028533065.1 Trachops cirrhosus | reverse complement strand
ACACACACACAGACACCCCCAAGCAATTCTCAGCGACACCAGCTAGGTGTCCTATAATCTGATTCAATTCTTTGTTTCAATTTTCATTTTGTTCTTTATGTTTTCTAAATCATATTTTATTGATTACACTGTTACAGTTGTCCCTATTTCTCCCCTTTTGTCCCCCTGCACCCAGCACCCTCATTCCCTCAGGCAATCCCCACACCGTTGTTCACGTCATGCATATAAGTTCTTTGACTACTCCATTTCCTATAGGGACTTTACACCCTCATGGCTATTCTGTAACTACCAGTTTGTGCTTCTTAATCCCCTCACCTCCTCACCCATTTCCCCATACCCCATCTGGCAACCATCAAAATGCTCTCTGTCCCTGATTCTCTCTGCTCTTGTTTGCTTAGTTTGCTTTTTAGATTTAACTGTTGATAGATATGTATTTATTGCCATTTTATTGTTCCTAGTTTTGATCTTCTTTTACTTAAATAAGTCCCTTTAACATTTCATATAATAATGGTTTGGCGATGATGAATTCCTTTAGTTTTTTCTTGTGTGGAAAACTTTTGTTTTGCCCTTTGATTCTAAATGATAGCTTTGCTGGGTAGAGCAATCTTGGCTGTAGGTCCCTGATTTTCATGACTTTGAATATTTCCTGCCAATCCATTTTAGCCAGCAAAGTTTCTTTTGAGAAATCAGCTGACAGACTAATAGGAACTCCCCTGTAGGTAACTAACTGCTTTTCTCTTGCTGCTTTTAAGATTTTCTCTTTATTTTTAAACTTTAGCATTTTAATTATGATGTGTCTTGGAGTGAGCCTCTTGCATTCATCTTGTTTGGGACTCTCTGTGCTTCCTGGGCTTACATCTCTATTTCCTTCAACAAATTAGGGAAGTTTTCTTTCATTATTTTTTCAAATACTTTTCCAATTTCTTGCTCTTTCTTTTTTCCTCTGGCATCCTTATGATGTGAATGTTGGAATACTTAAAGTTGTTCCAGAGGCTGCTTACACCAACCTCATTTTGGGGATTCCTCCTTCTTCTTCTTGTTCTAAGTGGTTGTTTTTTGCTTCCTTATGCTCCAAATCATTGAAGTGATTCTCAGCTTCGTCCACTCTACTGTTGTTTCCCTGTAAATTGTTCTTTATTTCAATTAGTGTATTCTTTGTATCTGACTGGATCTTTTTTATGTTAAGGTCCTCACTAAGTTCCTTGAGCCTCCTTATAACCAGTGTTTTGAACTCTGGATCTGATAGATTGCTTATTTCCATTTTGTTTAGTTCTTTTTCTGGAGTTTTGATCTGTTCTTTTATTTGGATCACATTTCTTTATTTCCTTATTTCCCTGTGTTTGTTTCTATACATTAGGTAGAGCCACTATGACTCCATGTCTTGGTAGCAAGATGTAGTAGGTGTAGGTGTAGTAGGCCTAATGTCGTAGGTGTCCTATAGGGTCCCGTGGCATGGTTTCCCCTATCACCCAAGCTGGGTACCTTCATGTGAGTTGAGTATACCCTCCTCTTGTAGTTGAGCCTTGATTGTTATTGGCAGGTCAATGGGAGGGATTTGCTCAGGCCAGTCAGCTACAAGGACTGGCTCTGACCCCTGACCACCAACCTCCACCCTCCGTGGAGGATCAGCTGTGCAGGGGTAGAGTGGTGGTGCTCTGATGTGGTCTGTAGCTGTCCACTGGGTACGTATGCACTGGGGATTCCCAGGTGGTGCAGGTCCAAGTCGACCCCCACCTGTGTTCTGCCCAGGGCCACTCTGCATGAGCTATAAAGTAATCTGAGATGGCTGTTACTTGTGCTAGGCTTGGAGATTCCCAGGTGAAGCTGCTCCTAGTTGGGCCTGGGACCACTTAGCAAGAGGTATGGGGGCTGGGGGTTTACTGAGGCCAGCTGTTGCTTGTTGATATGATTTAGAAAGTTGTGACACATGAGCCAAGACCAGCCATTCATATGGAAAAGTCACAGTTAACATTTTGCCTGGGCCTGTAAGTTGGGTGGGACAGAAGGTAGGTGGGATGGAGTCTCAGAAGACCTCCAGGCTGGGGCAAACAGTGTTAACCAGATTGATGGAGTCTTAGATATAGCACCCATTTGCTGCCTCTGTGGTTTTATAGGAGGAGGGATCAGAAAAGGGACAGTGGCCTCTGCCTGACTTTTCTGTCTGACAGAAAGCTGTCCCCAAGGTCCCACCTTGATGCCAGACAATTCAGTTCCTCCCCACATGCCACTGCTGCCTTTCAAGCTGCTACCTTGGTGCTAGAGCTCAGAGGGAGTGAATCTGAGTAAGTACATGTTTGGGTTCTTAAAGGGGAACTGCTTGGTACTCCAGAAGTGTCTTCCACTGACTCAATCCCTGCTGGATTTTGCAGCCAGAAATTAGGGAGACTTATCTTCTTGGTATAGGAATCCTGGGCTGGGGGGCCTGGGGTGGGGCTGGGACTCCTCGCTCCTGAGATATCCCTCCTGAATTTTTATCCACCGCACCTGGATGTGGGACCAGTGTGTTCTGCGTCTGTGCCCCTTCTACCAGTCTGGATTGATGTGGTTTCTTTATTTCTGTAGTTGTCCGACTTCCATCCATCTCAATTTCTGCCAGTTCTGAGTGATGGTTGTTCTATATTTTAGCGGTAATTTTGATGTGGTTGTGAGAGAAGCAAGCTGTTTTGACCTATGCTGCTATCTTGACCAGAAGTCTGTCCATTCAATTCTGATACTGTCTACCTGGAGATTCCTCACTTATATTACCTGAGATTCAGAGTTAGTAGACCTAAGTGCACCCAGGAATCAGGATTTTTATAAAGCACTCCTGTTGTTTCTGATAATCATCCAGATTGGGAGCCACTGGTCTACATCGGAATCTGTGTTTCTCTAAGGAGCTAATTAAAAATTAATCTTGTAAACAGTGAATAGCTGAACATTACCTTCATCTAGACCATCTGGCCCCCAACTTCCCTGGAATGAAGGAGACTAAAATGAAATGAGCCAATGGTATGCACACACTATTTGATAAGGGGACAACATCTGGAGACTGGAGAAAAACGTTTATTCTTTTTTAGGAGAACATCAAACAATAGAAACCCAATTTGTATACCTGTGAATAGATCAGAAGTCTTGGGGCTAGGGCCTCATTTTCTGTACATTCAGAGTAGTGGGTGGGCAGAACAAACTCAGAACCCCTCCAATGTGCAGAATTGGAGTGTAAGTGAGGGCTCAGGGTGAGCGTGGCTGGATGATAGGCTCCCCCTTAGAGTAGATAGCATAAGTACTTCCCTCTTTCTGGCTGCTCCCATACGCCAGGTACAGGCAGTTCTCTTAGAAGATTTAATCTGCACCCAGATGCTCCCCACTCCCCTCCTGCCATCTCTCTGGACCAGACTGAGGTAAACTCAGAGCCTATTCCTTGCCCAGAGCACATGCTCCTTTCCTTCTTGTCTCTGCTGGTGAATGGGGCTTTATTCCCAATGACCAAGATCCTAAGGCCACATCAGTGAGCAGCAGCCCAGAGAGGCACTGAGGAAATCCTGTGGCTCAAACCGTAATACAGCGTCTCCCAGAGAACTGGAAAGAGCTATGTGGAAGTGGGCTGGGAAGGATTTCAGTTGCCTGTTGTTCCGAATGAAGGAGTCTCTTGGTTCAGAAAAGGGACTTTTAAAGCCACTTAAAAAAAAAACAAATATTGGTTTTCCCACACAATCAACAATCATTTATCAGGTAGGTGCACACTTATTTCATTTTTCATGTAGGTGGGTAAAGATATTCCCTCTTGAATGCCCACCAGGTGCCAGGCACTGAATAAAACTCAATATATTAATTCTGTAATTTTCCCTTTCACTGAGGTTCAGGGAGGTGAAATGACCTGACCTTCCCACACGGAATAAGTGGCAGAGGAAAGACTCAGACCCTGCTCTGTCTGCATTTAGTACCCATGTCTCCTTTGTCCTCCATGACTTGAAGCCCAGTAATGGATCAGGTTAAGGGAAATATTTGAAGAGCTATGAGGATTGCTTACATTGTCAATTATAAGTGTCTTTTAGTAATATCCAAGTCCAATTCATTTTGTTCTTGTTCAAGCTTACTTGATTGTAAAACTATAAATGTCAATTATTTTTCAAAAGGCTCAGAGATGATGAGTGCCCACCCATGAGCATCTACTGGTGGGCCTTGTTTTTAAAACACATTGAAAGGAAAACACAAAATTACCAAATTAATATGAGATTATTCTTGTCACGAGGCTTTTGGTTTACAGAAGGATTTTTTTTAAGTAGGAATGGGCCTTAGCAGCTCCATTCTTTCCTCACCAATTGTAAACTTGGTATGTACTTGGAGCAGTGATTCTAAATGCTGATGCTCAAGTGCCTAGAGCTTGTGATGTCACGGGTCTGAGATGTGGCCAGGGCATTGGGAGTTTCCAGAGTTCCCCAGATGGAGCTAATGTGTAGCCAAGCTAGAGAACTACTGATTTAAACTGGTGGGGGGAAGGAGAAGACTAGGAGAGGAGAGGGCCATAATCTAAAGGATTAGGAAGCACTCAGGGATAAACCAACTCATCCAAGTTTGCTACAGACTGTCCTGATTTTAAAACTGAAATTCCTGTGTCCTAGCATACCACCCAGATCCAGCAAACTGGGACTGCTGGTCCCTCTGACATACCACAAGTGTTAAGTAAAGATAATAGTTCTCAAATGGCAATCTCTGTCTATAGGAAATGGATTTATTTGCAAAGTTTTTCTTTAGACAACACTTGAAAATCACATAGCTCTTACAGGGAAACACACGTCTCACCCCCTTTGCATTCTAGCAGAACACATGAACATGTCTGCTTCCACAGCCCGTGTTCCCATTGCTGTGCACTTCAGTGCAAAGCCTAATTACTGTCCGTAAATATTTGAGCACCAATCTGACTCTGTGGAGTCATTCCATGGCCCTGTTATTTGAGAAAAGCCTTGCTGATAGCCTTGTTTTCTCCTGATGCCTTTTAGTAAATAATTCCCAACACCTGAAGATGCTCAGCACTCTTTGAAGTGCCCTATGATTCTGATTCCCAACAATTTACAAGCGATGTGAGATAACTCTGAGCATACCCAAATTAATGTATAACTTTTAGAGGTACCCACCCACTGTGAGCATCCTGACTGGATTTCATGGAATCTCACTTGCCTGTGACTTCCCACGGGCTCCGGAATCTGGCCATGGAGAGAGGGAGGCCGTCATTCCTGCTCACCGAGCATGTTTGGCAGCTTTTGCAGTAAACACCAAGGAGACTGGTCTCTGCTCTGACATGTTTCAAGTGTTGAATCAGACTACAGCTTTCTGGTGGGCCCTGCCTGCCCAGCCTGGGGCTGGTCTCCTGCAGGCCCAGATATTGGCCAGCAACCTGTAGTCACAGAGCAGAATAGCCACTTTCATGGGCAACATGATGCGCTGTGAAAATTCCCCATTTGGAAACACGTGACAGGAGTTCCAGGGTGTTCCTTTGTGACATATCTCATGTATTGAGGGCTTCGCCTGTGTTAGCCATCACATTAGGGGGCGGCACGGATGTGGCCATTCTTCATCCTCACAATGAGCGTGAGATATTATGATCAGTGATTTATAGACACTGAGAAAGCTTGATGAGAATGAGTAAGTTACACAGCTGGTAAGTGACAGAGATGAGAGATAACAGGGCTCCGTCGGCCTAGCACCAGGACTTTTGCTGTGGACTCCAAGAGCATGCATTCCAGAAAAGTCCAAGGGAAGGTGTTGGAAACATAGTACATAAAAGAGATGAATTTAGATAGAAGAAGAAATTTCAAATGTCAAGATTGCAGCATGATGGTTACACACCTGGACATGTAGCCAAACTGCCACTTCCAAATCTTGGCTCCACTTGTCTATAAAATAGGTTTGAAGAAGTTAACCTAGCTAGAATAGCATCAAGGTCGGTGGGCACACTACTGGCAGTGGCAGTTGTTTTGTTGCTCTTATCATCTTTATTGTTGTTGTTATTGCTGTTATGTTATTATTACTTTCTGCAGTGCCTTTGTTGCAGGCATCCCCGGAGCTCCTTGAAGATCATGATGCTGGGATTAACGGGATCCTGGAGAAGAAGCCATTCAGAACAGGGCATATTATATTTCTTGTCAGATCATATTTCCTTAAAGATTTTTCTTTTTGAAAAAGGAAAAAAGATCCTCAGACCCTGAACTCTGCCAATTTTCATTAAAGAAATGTTGAAGCCAGGGCTGTGTTCAGTGCTTAACAGTTGATGTTGAATAGTTTGCAGCTGGAGAACATTTTGCTATGGGGACTTTTAATTGGCCCCCACCCCATTCTTAAATTGAAATTCATTTTATACTCAGCAGAACCACCTTGGGTTATGAAGAAACACCTGATCATAGGCTAGAATAGGCAACTGTGTCATCTAGTTCAGTTTTCTCTGTTGTGGGAATCCCTTCTCTAGTCTCTCTTGGCATTTGAATACCTCCAGTGTTGGGATGCTCGCTACCTCAAGATGAAGTCCATGTCACTGTCCGCTAGCTGTAAGTGTTACAGATTCCGTTCTGGGTACATCTGAAATCTGCCTCCCTCTAACCCCATCTCCAAATTGACTGCAGTCATGCCATTAGCTTGGCAAATGGGAGCATTGCCACGTCCTCTTCCACAAGAGGGAGATAGCTCCTAAACCCATTGTTTAGACAGTTGGCAATTTTATTGCTTTCAAAATTTGTTTCATAGAGGAAAAATGCTCCAATCTTGGAAGACAGGACTTAGTATTATGTGAGGAACAATGCCCTTACTGTGTGGACTGTTTCTTGGACATAAACAACAGCATTGCTTAACAGTTTTGTGCAAACATGTTCTAATGGGCTTCACTATGAGATTTAGTGATTTTAGCCCAAGGCCAGACTGGCCATTGTTCAGGCTTCCAAATGAATCACTTATCGCCTGGCTTGTTTCCTATGTGGGAGTCTTTTACCCATTCAAATACCAGTGGGACCTGATCATTTTTGACTATTACCATTTTCAAGGTGGAATTGTTATTTTCAGTTTAACGTCTTTGTCTGAAACCTAGAAATGGAGAAGATGTTCTCTGCAGGAATCTGCAAGGCGACTGCTTTCTAGGACTAAACCTAATTATGGGAAGAGAATTGCTCTGGTTTTCAAAAGAGGGGTTATCTTGTATTCACACTAATAATAACTTTCCTCTTTATAGTCACTTTCCTTCCCTAATGGAGTTCAAATGCTTTACAAGCATGGCCTAATTAGATCATTTTTATTATTTTTGTTAAGTATGAGTGATGTGCTATATTATTATCCCTACTTTTTATAGAGAAGGAGATGAGGAATAGGGAAGCCTGCAGCTTGGGAAAGAAAGAGGAGTTGGGAATCTGGATCCATGACCTCACTGTGGCTATTTCGCACCTGGCAATGTCCTCCTCCTGACTGTTTCACCTGTTCTTCAAAGGACACTTCATGTGACCTTAAGTTCACGGAGAATTTCTCTTTCCAACCACTTGTTTTATGCCATGTCACTGTTGATTTGGTCCAGGTCTTTTTTTCTAGGTAGGTGTTACAGGGCATTGTGTGATTCCAAATAATTTGGTCCAATTGTCTAGGTTTTATTCTTTAAACATGGAATGAAAGTTCCTTAAGCCAAGGGGCTATGCAATCTATTTCTTGCATAGCCCAAATAGCTCTTGCATGAGGAGTGGCTATGTAGTGTTTACTCAACAAAATCTTAGCTGTATTCTGACGACTCAGAGGATGGGATATGCCATTGAGGAATGACTGATTATTCATGCCTAGAATGTGGGCCTGGAGAGGAAGAGACTCAACCAATCACCCCAATAATTGAGTGTCCTCCCCATGTAGGGCATTATGTTGTAAAAGAAAGGCAGGACCCTGCCTTTGCCTTCAGGAACTTCCAGTTTCCTTGAAGGGGAAAGGATCCTGCTGCAGAGTGGCTGATGACAGGATGTGCACCATGCAGATCAATCTCTGCTCTGTCACTTAGGTGTGGCCTTGAGCATACTGTTTAAGGTCTTTGAGCCTCTGGATTTTTTTTGTAAAATGAGAATAATAATAGTGTCATGATGATAAATGAGATAATGTTTACAAAAGCATCTGATGCAGCGGCTCATACACAGTTAAGAATCAACAAATAGCTGCCATTTAAATATTATTAAATGGCTGGTGATTAAGTGAAAAAAGTAAAAAAGTGGCACAGCAAGGACATGTGTGGGAGTTCAAAACCGTGGCCAGTGAATCCCGCAATGAAGGACAGCCCTGCAATTAACCTTGAAAAATAGTGAGAATCTGGTTTCGAGAAGTAGTAAGAAACGGGGAGGCCAAGGGAAATGTCTGAACCAGGTGTGGGGTGTGAAAAAGTGGGCTGGGATAGATGAAACCAAAGGTGCACGTGGAGGAATGCTGGCAGACAATAATAAGAAAAATGAGAGCAATGCTGCTACTGCTACTAGTGGTAAGTGTTTTCCTTCAGTAACGTAAGGGAAGAATTATCATGGCCATTTTAAAGATTAAGAAGCCAAAATTCTGAGATAAGCTGCAAAGTTAGTTGGAAATGAATGCAAAGGTCTTGGTTAGTGAGGATGGGTCTTCTCATACGTTGTTGGGGGGTGGTGCTAAGTTGGACACAGCCTTAAAGGGAGCACTTCGACTACACCTGTTAAAATCGTTAATTCCACCTCAAGGTGCTGATCTTGGAGAAACACTTGCATTTGTAATCAAAGAGGCATGAAGTAGGATGTTCACCGAACATTCCAAAAACTTGAACTCCATTCACATGTCTAGTAATGATGGAGTACTTCAGTAAATTGTGATATATCCATAATGTGGTATATTATTCAGCAATCTAACCTCATGGGGTAAATCTACATGCATGCAATAGTCGTTACAAGAAGCTGTTTAGTAAAAAAGAAAAGTCACAGACCATGAAATTATTATACTGCCATTAAATCTTATATATGCATAGGTATATTTGTACATGCAATAGCAGTATGGAAAAAAGGCCTGGATGGAGACAAACCAAACTTATAGTAATGATTCTTCCTGGGGTGTGGAGAGAAATATATCAGGAGGGTGTATGTTAAAGGAAAATTTACATTTTAGTCTATATACTTCTGTATTATTTATAAAGGAAATATATTTAGCTACTGCTCAAACTCATCAACTAAAATTAAAAAATATTTATGCTATATTAATATTGTAGAACACTATATGTTCACTAAATTATGTTAAAATGTTTTATAAAATATATGGGTTTAGAAGAAGTTTCTCAATTAAGTGAAAAAAGTTTCAAAGAAGTATGTAATATATATAAGTTAGCATATTCATAGTACAAACACATACATATATGACAAGGTCTGTCCAGAAAAAGTGCAGCCATTGTTAACATAATGAGAATGGTTTGCACGACATCGATGTAAACTGGCAGCCAAGGAGAGTAGACTGTAATGCACATGTGTGAACAATGATGACTTCACTGTATTAGTTAGTGGGGTGGTAGACACCATTGAGTGAGCATGTGCACTGTGTGGCTATTGCATTCAAAGCGGCTGAGTGAATTAGAGCAATGAATCTGCACAGATTTTGCATGAATCTTGAACATTCCTCTACAGATGATTCAGAAGGCCTCAGCTATGGGCAACTGGTGACTGGCAGCTTCATCATGATAATGCGCCTACTCATACATCATGTCTTATGAAGAGGTTTTTTTGTGAAATACCAAATCACCCAAGTGACTCAGCCCCCATAGCCCAGATTTGGTGCCCTGGGACTTCTGGCTTTTCCCAAAACTAAAATTGTCTTTGAAAGGGAAGAGATTTCAGACCATTAGAGAGATTCAGGAAAATACAACAGGACAGCTGATGGTGATTGGGAGAACTGTGTGAGGTCCCAACGTGCCTACTTTGAAGGGGACTAAGACGTCATTGTCCTATGTACAAGGTTTCTTGTATCTTCTGCAGTAAATATCTCTATTTTTCATATTACATAGCTGGATACCTTCTGAACAGACCTCAGACATATATTAATAAATGCTATGGAAAAATACATACCAAAAGGTGATTATGTCTGGATGTTGGAATTATGTGTTTTTTATCTTTCTCTTTGTGTCTATAGTACTTAGTTTTTGCCATGGTAACGCTGTATAACAAACCACTCCAAGCTCAGTACCTTAAGCCAACAATTTTTTTTTTTACAATCTCACAACCATGTGTCTATATGCCCGCCAATAGGGTTGAACTCAGACTGGCTAGGCATGGATTTCAAACTTCAGTTTGTGTCCAGGTTCACTGTGTATTTCGTCTTATTGGACCAGGGGGCTAAGCAGAGCATGTTCTTTTCACGGCAATGAGAAAAGTGCAAGGGAACAAGTGGAAACATGTATTATCTTTTCTGGTTTTGGTTTAGAGTTGGCACACTGATCTGCCCACACGGCCAAGCTTAAATCAATAGAGGAAGGAAATAGACTTTGCTTCTAGTGGAATGATCTGCAAAGTCATGGCAATAGGCATGGATACAGAGAGTGGTGACGTTTGGGAATATAATGCAATCCACCACAATTTACACGTGTTTCCTACTTCCCTCCACTGAGAACATATATTACTAATGAAATAATCATCTTATTATTCCTCAGAAAGATGGATGATAAAACAAAGTTTGGGGGCCGTAGTGCTTTGATTAGTGTTCCTTTGCTCAGTTCCAGTCTCTTTGATTATTTATTTTGTGGATTATCTCTAATCTCTTCCTGCCTGTTGTGGTTTCACCAGTGTCCTCAGAGCACACCAAGAAGAACTTGTCTTCTGATTTGGACAACCATGCAGGCCTCATCTTTTCTTAGAATCCCCCCCCCCCCACCATGTTGGGAGGGTTCATCTACCTCAGGAGAATGCCTTGGAATGCTACCTGATTTTCTGAGGAATTAAAACTATGAGCAAGAATGGCAGCCAGTCACTGCATTCTAAGGTGGGCACAGGGCAGAGTTACCAGCAGCCCTTTCTGTACTGGTTTGTAAATCTCACATGAAACAATGAAGTGCACACACACTGAGTCTTCTGCCGTCGTAGTGACGTGCAATAATGGCAGCCAGCAGGTGGTTATCTCAAGGTACACCGCAGTGACAATTTATTGTTTCAGATTATTTCTTCTGACTTTTTCCACATCTGAATAAACAAAAAGCAACGGACTACAGTGAGGAAAGATCATTATATACCCCAAAGTTCACCTACAGTGCTCTCCTTGCCAGCATACCAGCCCACAAAGGAGGACACCACTTTTGGAGAATGTGCTTGGGACAGAAATATCACCCATTCTCGCTCCTAATTCCCTTCTGCCTCCCCCCAGGCTAAGCTTCTGCTTCAGATTCTGTGGTTCAGTTCCCCTGCAGGGAGCCACTAGACCCTTTCAGGTGTGCAATAAATCTTCACCACTGTTTGTATTTTAAACCCCTTAAAGGGCAGGCATTTAACCCCATCTGTGGGGTGTTGGTGTATGTGTGCATGTGTGTGACAGAAAATTTTTCATGATGCAAATATTTATGGACTTTTTAACCTTCCTCTCTAATCTTAATAGTGCCTTAGCCAATCTATCTTTTAACTGCTTTAATCTTTCTTTATAAATCACTCAGTGCCTCTTTCTTTTCTCCTCTAATCTATCAACTTCTTTCTTATTTTTCAGGTACCCGGAGTGGAGGGCAGAACTGTCCAGATTTGCTCCCAGATTATGTGTGGGTCCCACATAGTATGGTCTCTATCAGAAATGATCTGAAAGCTTTTAGGAGCAGAGGACTTCTTCCTGCTGCATTAGATACACTGAAGTGCCCATTTAATGCAAAAGAGACAATAGTTCTATTCTGAGTTGTCAGGCAACAAAGAAAAGGTCCTTCAGGCTTTTCCACACAGAGGCTTCTCTGGGTTTTAACGTCGGAGAAACCAGTCCAACGCAGCTGGAGCGTGAGGGGCTCTGTGACTGGTGGGGGAAGAGCACATGACAAAGACACTGCGTTCTTCAATTTCTCTGTCCCAAGAACCATCCACTGGTGATTTAATGAGATGGTGAACCATCTCATTGCATGACAGTTTCCATCTTACTAACTGCACATGTGTATCTTACTTTAAAGTAGTTAGGAGAGGTTACTACTTTTGGAGAATGTGCTTGGGACAGAAATCACCCATCTGCTGTGCCCCTGTCTCCCCTCTGCCGCCTACGCTAAGCTTCGCATGCACATTCTGTAGTCCAATTCCCCTGACAGGAGCCACTGAACCCTTTCTGGTGTGCAAGTTGGCTTACCCCTAGCTGCCCATCCCATCCCTCTTTGTGTAAGCCATGCCCTAGGTGTGTTTCTCTAAGGCAGGGAGAAGGTTTTCAAAAAATCCCCCTCAGTCGCTCCATTTATGATCCTGCTCAGTTCTAAGTGTCCCTTTCAGAACTGTTCAAGCTGCTCACACAGAGCACAGACAGAAATGGGCTGCAAGAACCTCATGGCTAGCTTGATGAGGACCTGTCGGGATTTTCCAGAGTGGGAAGTGATTATGCTGAAAGAATGAGTTAGCCATACTTATTCCAATGCTTCTTAATGAAACACAGAGAGCTAAAATGCTTTCTGGAATCTTAAAAAGAAATTGAGGGGTAAGGCCTAGAGCCAATGTTTTTAGCAAGTACATCTTGAATTCTGAAATGGGTCACAAGAAAAGTCCTCTGAATCTCTGCTATTGAAAGACATCATTTTGGGGTTTAAACTTCTGTTCCATGATGGCTGATGCCAAAAAAGTGACGTTGGAAAGTTATTCAATTATTTATGTTTTAGTTAAAGCCAAAGGAAAATTCTTAATACAGAAAATGCAAAAACTTGTTCTGATTATTTGGAGAGACAGCATTTTTTTAAAAAGCAATGAAGTACTGCAGTAATTTACTAAAAGGGCCACTCTTCGGGGCAGGGGTTGTGGAGTAGACGCGCACCTGGCCCGCCCTGCCCGGGCTGGGAGTACAGCACATCGGGTACCTCTGGAGATGGAATGAGCACAATGCCAGCAAGCTTTAGACTTTAGGCACGAGGTGGACAGCGTTCACAGTGCCTCTGAAGGATTAAGGGTTTAGGAATAAAAATAGAGGGGCAGATCTGTTAGTCCCTCCCAATGTTCCAGGCCTGGAGGGTTCCTGCGGGAACAACAGATATTTATTTCTGAGGTGCTGTCTTTGACCTAGCAGTAATTTTCATCACCTGTTTGAGGTTGGTTTCAGGCGAGGAAAGACTTGTGGAAGTTATAGTGCAGCATTTCTGAAAGCGTGCTCTGAGGACCACAAATTCTGCAGCCTTGTCATTAAATGTAATAGAAATTAGATCATACAAACTTGGAAACACTGATTTAAACAATCCTAAAAGCTTTCCTTGCTGCGTGTCTTCTCGGGCCTTTTAAATGCTGAGGTGCACTGCGAGCCTCCAGGTGGAAGGGGGATGGGAGGAGCTTGGGTGGATATGGTCCATAGTTACTGCTCCAGAAACTTACCTCACCATAAAACCCCCTTCTGCCCAGAGAGTGTCCTGGAAAGTCTTTCGGAACTGGTGCTCCATGAAATATTCTGTGACCCACATTGTTCAGGTAGAAAAAACCCTGGATCAAGAATTAGTTTTTTAGGCCTCCAATTGTGGCTGTTTAACTTTGGGCATTTATTTAATCTCTCCGAACCTCAGTTTTCTCATCTCTAGTAAGAATGAGTTAGTTTTAACGTTCTAGAGTCCTATGCTTCCTGTGTGAGCATTTCTTCACATTCATCTTTTTTTTGACCCAAAGTGTGTCCTGAGGGCTCTTTTGGGGGAGAGTCAACGTGATACCAGTGAAAGACTCCCCAAGGTGAACCAATAGTGGTAACCCACTGCCACTTCTTTGGCTTACTTTTGTATTTATAGAACCAAATGGGTTTGTGTTAAACTAACACACCACTAGCCAAGCCTTCCTGGAAAGAACATTTTATACTGTTGAAAGCTCTCCTGACAGATTGGTCTCAAAGAACATGAATCACACTTTGAACTTCAAGTCCATTGCAAAACTCATCACATTTTCCCACCAGGGCCAAGGAGAATTTTCAAGGTAAAGAGAGACAAGGTCATTTACCCTGAGGTTGTTTGTCAATGAGAAAGAGACTATTCTAGAGAAGATAGGACCTCATAAAATAGAAATCATCATTATCATCATCATCATCAAGAGAGGATTCCTTTGATAACATTCTTGCCAGACTATTATAATTTAAAATTTTGATAATTCGGGAAGTGAAGAAAATGCTATTTCCTGTGGCTTTAATTTGAATTTTTATAGTTGCATTTTACAATGTTTAACTTAATTTTCTTTTATAAATTTTTCATTTACATGCTAGGATCTTAGTGTGTTTGAAATGAGTAAGAAGATGCCAGGAGAGTACCTAATTGTCCATAAGCATAGGAATGACATTAAAACTGTGGGCAGATTACAGGACACACATTGTGTGTGAGCAACCTGGAAGACCCAGCAGGTGCCAGGCAGAGCCCCAGGTCTGCCCTCTGCTCAGCCGTTGTGTTAGCTGTCGCAGCTTCCACCTCGTGCCAGCTGCCTCCTGCCTCTCTGCGCTCATCACGACCTCTCAGAGTGGCCATTCTGGACTGTGTTGGGGTGCAGGACTCCTGCAGGGCAAAATATATACTGTTTTTGCAGAGGTGGGATGCACCACCTAATACTCAACCACTTTGTTTAGGAATTAGAATTTTCCCCCTTATATATCTTCTCTTCCTCATGTCTTCACATGAGTATAGAATCCTCACAGGAGAGGAGCATTGTGAACAGCCCATCTGTTTGACACAGCAGAAGTTCATGCTTGAATGATTTCCCTAAAGAAACCCAAATCCCCAGCAAACTTTGAAGTCAGCCTCTTTGCCTCAGTTTATTCTTTCCATGTCCTTTGTGTCCCACATGATACATACTCCAGGGAGGGGACCCGGAGCTTATACAACAGCAAGCTCATGTGGAGATCGTCTGGGGCTCTAAGGCACAGAAGATGTGTGTGGACAGCCCTCTTGCTCCTGGTGATGCTCTCCTCACCTGCTTGGACTCTGTCCCACTAACCTATTTTTTTTCTCCTGCTGAAAACAAGATTTGAGGTCACAGGGAACCCCCTGGGTGGCCTCAAGATGAAGGAGACTTCAAGTGTCCTTCTTCCTCTGATTTCTGCATTAATCAGTGAGTAGGTTCATCATTGGTTGAGAATTTTTTCCAAGGCAAATCTTTTATTTACAGGTTTTATTTTTTTTTTCAGGTCAGAACATGATGTTCTCTACCTCAAGAGGTTTAAAGGAGCCCTTTTTAAAAGGGCTCTATTTCACAAATGGATGTCAGATTTTGAGGTTTCATAATGAGTCATGAGTTTAACCATTTCCAACCTGTGACTATCAGTGAAATAGAGCCATTCTCTCTCCCTGCTTTCACCTTGCATGCATTTGTTGATGGTTGATCTCCTCTTGGTGATGGGACACCATACAGTTGGGATGAACTCTGCGTAGCTGTAAGATGTCAGACACGTCACATGATGATGAGGACTGAGAACATTCTAAGGCTGGATATGATATGAGTGTCTAGCTTACTAGGGATGGTATTCAAAGTGCAGTTTGTATTGGACTGAATAGTCTCCCAAATGTTTCTTTCATTATTCAAGTTGACAATAATGTTACTCATGCTCCCTCTTTCTTCTTTTAATCACCCATAACTAAGGATAAGAAATGGTAGAAGTTTGAAAAAGACACAGGTTTGGCCCAATGTCCCACATTTTCTTTTATTTGTTTAAAGTTTTTTTAAAAGATTTATTTTTAAATTACAGTTTACACTCAATATTATTTTGTATTAGTTTCAGGTGTACAGCATAGTGGTTAGACAAATCATATACTTTACAAAAAGCTTTCCCCTCCCCAGATATTTCTAGCACCCACCTGGCACCACCCACAGTTATTACAATGTTATTGACTGTGTTCCCTGTGCTGTACTGTACATCCCCGTGACTAATTTGTAACTATCAAGTTATGCTTCTTAATCCCTTTACCTCTTCCACCCAGTCCCTCACCTCCCCACCCCTGTAGCAACCATCTGTCTGTCCTCTGTATCTGTGAGTTGGTTTTATTTGTTTTGTTCTTTAGATTCCACATATAAGTGAAATCATGTGATATTTGCCTTTCTCTGACCAACTTATTTCACTTAGCATAACACCCTCTAGGGCCATCCATGATGTTGCAGAAGGCAAGATTTCATCAAACTTTCTTTTTATATCTCTCTCACTTAAAAAAGTGTTAGTCAACTCACGGACTCTGACTCGGCTGTCTTTGGAAGAGTGCCGTGCTTGAAGTTCCCACTAGCAGAGGAGCATGGACGGACAGATATGGAAAGAGGAGCAGCAGGTCCAGGGAGCTGCTAGTCAAACTTAACTCAGCCAGTTCCAGGCTCCTGACCATGACACTGTCTGCTACGTACCAGTGTGAGTCCTCTGACGAGTACCACCTCTTCCTCATTGCTGGTAATGGGAACAACGATTGTACCTGTCCCATAAAGTTGTTGAAGGGCTGAGTTAATACGTGTGAAAAACAGATCAGATATATGATTACGGTGCAGTAATGTTAGCCATTATTGTTATCGTTGTGATGATGATGACAGTTGGAGCGGCCCCAGTAAACTGCAAGTGGAAGCCCCCGGTCTCCCCGGAGAAGTGGAGGATACTAAATGAGGAGGCGATTCATGGTACCGTGGACCCCTGGTTTCAGAATTTCTAACTCCAGCAGGAAACATGCTGCTTAACCTCCTTTTGGCCTTAGCCTCGTAGTTGATAAAAACGAGTTTAAAGTATTATACTTCTGTCCATCTTCTTGGTTTTCTACAAAAATAGATTAAAATAATTTTTATAAAACACTTGGCAAGAAAAATGCAAGCTATCATCATTGTGGTTTTCTTTTCAGCTATGAAGGTGCTCAGATTTTTTCCCCTGTCACTAACACAAATGAAATAGACTTTTCTCTTCCCCCTCCCCTTCCCCTCTTCTCTCTCTCTCTTTCTCTCTCTCTCTCTCTCATGGCTTCAAAATGTTTGGAAGTGAAAGAGTTGCTTTGAAGGATTATTGTGTTAAGCCAGATTATTCCGTCGTTAGCTCACCAGCACAACTTATGTCCAGAAAGGTGTCAACATAGAGAAGAATTCAGCAGGCGGTAAGAATGCAACGCAAAGGAACATGTAAGATCTTTGTCCAAACAATAGCAGAAAACAGAGTCAGGAACAAAAATGGTCTGCTTAGGAAAAAAGAAACTCAGAGGACACAAAATATTGGAGCGGCTGCCTGGGGGAGTCAGAGCCCTCTCTGAACACTGGAATTCACTGTGAACCTGCAGCTCATGGTCTTCATCTTCTCAATCCTATTTGCTAACATTTGTTGGATATTATCTGTGTTCTCAGCACTTTTCTAAGGTGTCTACAATGTCTTATCTTTTTAAATTCTCATGAGAAACCCAAATGGGGCAGGTATTATTATTATCCTATTTGGCAGTTAGCAAAGAGAAGCCCTGGCAGGTTAAGTAACTTAATGAAGATGATAGCTAATAAGTGGCAGAGCCAGGATTTAATGTAGATCTATGTGACTCTGAAGCTCACACTTGTAACCATAATGCCCTCTGCTTCCCACTTTAATGAGTGATATGTCCCAATAGCCTCTAGGGCATCTGTGTTGAAAGGCAATGAAAATGTGTCCCTCCAAAGGAGGTCATCAGCTATAAGAGGGTGAGGAAATATATCTTATACTAGAGTTGCTCCATATCTTCATTTCAATTTTGAGTTTGTGAACTCAAAAAATTCCTTTAAGGATGCCTTTAAGGATGAGACACTAGTAGAGGAAAAATATATCCTGGGCCCAATATTCCCATAGTAAGTGAGCTAAGATGTAAGCCTACAAAGAGCTATGCATCACTGCACCCCAACAAACCATAAATAATAATGGCAACTAATAAAATCAAATTCATGTGCACCAATGTGGTTACTTGAGCGTTAGCCTTTCCAGGGGGAGTCCAGCACATCTGCTGTTGTAATTCAAAAGAAATCGGTCTCCTGGTATTTCTAGTGGGCAGTTTTCGATAGCTACTTTTTAAGAAGTCTAGAATAATCTTACATACTTTGGTGAATATGCAATTGACAGATAATTTACATCCCATTCATCAACATCCTCAATGAAGGAAAATGTTGGAGTGATTAATATGATGATTTAATGGGGGAAGGAAAGAAAAAATATCAATCTGGAAAGTTGTTATTTGGATAATTTATGGGCAGTATGGCATAGAAAAGCCTGCATCAGTTTTTGTACAAGCTATGTGCCTCAATAAGGAGCTTATAAATAAACATGAAGGTCTAGCAGTCTTGAACTTCAGGATTAATCTCACGTGAAGCAATAAGGGACTCAGTTTCAAAGAGGAAATCTAGGGCAGAATGCCTGGCTAAGTAGACAATCCGAGGACGCAGAAAGCCTTTGGAGAAATTAAAAGCTTCTCTGATTAGTTATTTTTATTTTTAAGCTTAAACATAACAGTACCAAAGTTCTTCACATATAATCTCTTAAAATTTAATAGCTTAATTTTTATAATGAAAAAGACTTTAAAAACCCATCTACTTCAACCTCTGCATTTTATAACATGAGTGATCCCAGAGGGCTGAATGGATTTGACAGTTCCATGTCCACCCAGCCTTCATTTCTACTCACAAGACTTTAAAAATAATTATAATTATTTTATAATCTTTCTGATTATAAAAGTGACAAGTGCTTATTGCAGCTAAATGAGGAGGAAAAAAAACCCAGAAAAGCAAAGTGGGGAAAAAACACCCCACAATTCTACCACTTAGATTGTCGTTCCATTAAAATTTGGGTGTGTTGCCTCTTGTCCTTCTTTTCTATGTGTTTATATTGAGTTTGTATGTCACTAAATGGGATCATACTACCCATTTTAAATTTTGATTTTGTTTTAGAATTTTAAATACATTAGAAATACCTTTATTGCTTTCCTATAACTATAAAAGTAATACATGTTTATTGTAAAACATGCAGACAATATAGAAATTACAACAAAGAAAATAAGAATTACTTGGAACCCCACCATCCAGTAATAACTGATAATATTGTGTTATTTTCTCCCAGAGCTTTTTTCTGTGGCACCCTTATCCCCAAATGTCCCCCTGCCTCACCAACTTACAGGTTCATATGAAGTTTTTTAAAAATTAATGCATTTTGTAGTTCCCTGCAGAATCTGCAGTGCTGCCTCAGTCCTCCCACAATCATTTTTGGGTGTGAGCTTTGTGGTGTTATTGCCGTACAATTTACTTGTACATCTGTTACAACCCTACACTTCATCATTATTAGTTTTGTTTAAACAGTGAGTTATCATTTCATGACATTTTATTAATAAGAAAATAATCATATTTATCCAATGTAGTTACCACTTCTGGTTCTCTTGTTTCCTTTGTGTAGATCTGTATCTGATATTGTTTTCCCTTTCCCCCAATTAATATACTTCGATATTCTTCCAGTGGGGATTTGATGGTGATAAATTCTTCTAGTTTTTGTACATCTGAGAAAGTATTTGTTTTGACTTGGTTTATCAAAGATATTTCCCTCAGATATAGAATTCAAGTTTGACAGCTTTTTTAAATTTTAGTACCTAAAGGACGTTGCTCCACTGTTGTATTTCCCTGTGAGAAATCTGACGTGGCCCTCTTCCCATTGCTGTATTTGTGATGGGTCCTTCTTTTCTTGCAGCTCTGAAGAGTTTTCTCTATCCCTGGTGTTGCTCACTCGTGCTTACTTGAGTCTTGTGCTTGGGATTTGTCAAGCCTCTTGGAATTTGGGGTATATAGTAGAGAGTAAAATTTTGGCCATTATTCTTTCAAACATTTTTTTCTGTACACTCCCCTCACTCTCTGGGGGCTGATTACCTATATATCAGGTTTCTGGAAGTTGTCCCACAGCTCACTGATGCTTTGTTTAGTTTTTAAAATATTATTTTCCCTGAGTAGTTTGTATTGCTACATCTCCAAACTCACTAACTTTTCTTCAGCGATGTCCTATCTGTTATTAATACCATTAAGTATATTTTTCATTTAGTATGTTTTAGGTTTTGTCTTTAAAAGTTTGATTTTTGTTTTTGTTTTTTTTTAAATTTTTTATTTTAGTTTATTCAGTACAGTTTCTATCCTTTATTCCCATTCCAACCCACCCACCCATTCCTCCCCTTGATTTTTGTTTTTAAAAAATCTTCTAGTCTCTCAATAAAGATGGGGGGAATCTTCCATATTTTTCTTTAACTTCTGAACATATGGAACATATAGTTACGTTAACTGTTTTCATGTCTTTTCCTGATAAATCTAAAGTTTGTGTCAGGTCTAGTTCAGTTTCAATTGATTGATTACCGTCCTCATCATGGGTCATATTTTCCTGCTTTTTTGCATGACAATTAATTTTTTATTGTATTTCAGACATTGTGAATTGTACTTTGTTGGGTACCAAATATTTTTGGAATCCTATTCGTACTCATGAGCTTTGTTCTGCAATGCTGTTAGGTTAGTTAGAGATAGTTTGATCCTTTTTAGTCTTGCTTTTAAGATAATTGGGCAAGACTGGAGTGGTGCTCAGTCCGGGGCTTACTCCCCACACTGAGGCTCAGCCTTCTGTGGCTCTAGCTAGTGGGCCGTCTGCGGGAACACGCCCTGCATCAGTCCTGTGGCAGTGCTGAGCACTGTTGCCTCTACTCCTGTTCAGTGGTCTTTCCTCTTTGTGGGTAGTTTCCTCATCACATGTGCTGACCACGGAACGGCTGAATACTTAAGGGACACCTTCTGCAGATCTCTCTGTGAAGCTCCTACCTCTCCAGTGCTTTGTTCTGAAAACTCTAGTTGCCTTGGGGTCCCCAGAATCTCAGCTCCCACTCCTCAACACAGGGGCCTTGTGGGCTCTGCTCCCTCTGCCTGCACCGTGGTCTGGGAGCTCTCTAGGCAGTCAGCCGGAGCAGTTTTGTAGGGCTCACTTCATTTGTTTCTTGTCTTTCAGAAATTGTCTTGAAAACCATTGTTTAATATATTTTCTTTAGTTTTTTTCTAATTCTTTTTGGTAAATTCAGGCAGGAGAGTAAATATAATACCTTTTATTCCATCTTGGCTGTAAGCAAGAGGTGCATTGACATTTTAAAGGTGTTTTCATACATATTGCCAAATTGCTTTCCAGTAATGTCAGTCAATAAATGGTAGAGTAATTGAATCAAGTTTATGTATCTTCAATGGGACCGTTCTTTATTAAAATTGTGTTAGTTTGATAAATGGGAAATACTATGTTATAACATGCCATTCTTTATATCACCATTGAAATAAAATGTACTTTTATCTCTTTATCAGCCATTCGAATTTCCTCTTTGGTGGGTTTTACTGTCCATGGTCTTTATCTTTTTCTCATTAGTTTCAAGGATCACTCACAGGACCTGAGTTAGCACCAAGGGCAGGGAGGCCAGTCAGATGCTTCAGGTTTCTTTTCCAGAAAGGTGCTCCATGTGCAGAGAGGCCATGGAACAAGAGGAGGGGTGGAATGGGATGGAGCAGCTAGGCCAAGGTTCTTTGAAAGCCGGAGAGAGCCTATTACCTAACCCAGTACATAAACCAACTAGATTTTTGTTAGCAGCAAACAGAGGTGTAGTTAAACTCCAAGAACCAAACGCTGTTCACAGTCCTGTCCAGCAGTGAGCTGGCTTGTGTGTTTGCAGGTGGCAGCTAGTGATCTGGGTATATTCCAGCCTTGTGGAAGTGACCGTGGGGTTCTGGCACAAAGAGCTGTGTTGGGCAGGTCTGTGATTAGTCAGCCCCTGGTCTCTGATGTCTACTTGGGCCAAATAATACTCCCTATTTACAATAAAGTTTCATTTATTTTTGGCCCATTTTATTCTTTAAAAAGAGTTTATAATTTGGTTACTTCCTCCATCATCCTGCTTCAGAAGCAGATAGATCAAAGTAGGTACAGGGCTATCTGAAACTCCAGGTTTACTTTAACAAACTTTGAAGTTCTTTTTAATAGCTTGCATGTCTTTGATTATGTTGAGCCTATACAAGGATGTGCAAGAACATTTTCTATTAATCATAGCAATTTCCAAAATGAATAAATATTTTTTAATGAAACTGACAGTTATATTCCATCTGGCAGAACAACTATAATAATCTGCAGATTGTCCAGTATCAACCTTCTCAAAAAGCTTTAAGTACGTAAGCTGTGTACCAAATTACAAGTCAGGGTAATTCACACATTGGTGCATACAAACATATTCACACCTATCCTGGGGCCATTTACCGTGAAGAACCAGGAGATGTTCAAGGCTATTTCAGCAAGTCATTTATACATTAGACTGCCAGAGCTGCCATAACAAAATACCACAGACTGGAAGGCTTAAACAGCACTTATTTTCTTACAGTTCTGGAGGCTAGCAATTCAAGATCAAGGTGCCAGCAGAACTGGTGTCTGGTGCGGCCTTTCTTCCTGGCCTGTGGACATCTTCTTGCTGTGTCCTCATGTGGCCTTTTCTCTGTGTATCCCTGGTGGTCCCTCCTTTTTTCATAAGGACATCAATCATCTTGGATTAAGGCCCCACACTTATGACCTCATTTAACCTTAACTCTTTAAAAACTCCATCTCCAAATACAGTGCCATTGGGGCTTATGGCCTCAACATATGTATGGGGAGCAAAATTCAGTCCTGATGATTTGAGAGGGGATTCCTGTGCTTTGGGGGGAAGGTGGGAGAAATACAGAGGAATTTGGGCTTAGTTTCAGGTATCATGATATTTCTGGGAAGAACACTCTAAAAAGGTACATAGGGCTTGCTGTTCAACTGCTGGATGGTGGCAGGTTTGGGAGAAGGGTTGTCTTAGGGAACAAGAGAACTCACCAAGACACAGGGAAGGGAAAGAACTCACCAAGACACAAGGAAGGGAGAGTGAACCCACAGTCTGCTCGAGAGGTAATATGGGATACAAAGACTTTACATACTTTCTTAGGGCATCTCTAGGAAGCTTTAAATAATAAAATGGGATTCTTAAGTATTGAATCCTATAGGTTACAAAGTTTAGTATGAAAATAAAAGTCAGAAAAGAAATATTCACTAAAAACCAGTCAGTCGCTGCTCAAACGTCACTTCTGCTTAACACTGTTGTCAATCCAGTGATGTGTTGGAGCTGGCTCACACAGGCTTTCAGAGTGTACACATCTCTTCCCAACTCTGCATTCAATGACATCTCATAGCCCCTCCTCCAAATACCATGACACTGGGGATTAGGGCTCAGCATAGGAATTTTGGAGGGATACAAACATTCAGTCCATAGTAAGGGGTTTGAAGAATAAATACGAGTTTCCCAGGAGATCTGGGAATGCGGGGTGGAGAGGGCAGGCTGAGGGATTGGCATTCAAAGATGAGGGACCGTGAAACAGCGTAGAGCGTGGCAATCCAGGGACTGCAAGTGGTTTTGTTGTCGATGACAGTGAGGAACCAGAGCAGTCAGAGAGAAGGCAGGGGTCCTGTTCAGTAGCTTATATTTTACATAATTTTTTCTTTTTGCAAGAAATGGAAATTATTCAAGGATTTAAAGCAAAGACCATATCTACGTTTTAGAGACATCACGCTCTGGGTGAAGTGGAGAATGGATTGGAAATGGAGAATTGAGCCCAACAGGCAGGAAACCTGTGTGGAAGCTACTACACAGGCAAAAGAAATTATAATGAAAGTTTAAACTAGGAGTGTGTGTTTTGTTTCGTTTTTGTAAGGGGGAGAGTTGAGTCATCCCTTGCAGGTCAGAAGGGAGAGAGAAGGAGAAGCTGGGAGTCGAGATTGTCCCGCTATGAGAGGGAGACTTGGTTTGTTGGTGCACGTTTGGCCTGGACTCAGTCTAGGAAACTTCGGAGGGCAGCAACGGTGGCTTCCATTTACTGAAGATGTACCATGGGCACCGTGTAAGAGGTTCATGCACGTTATCGCATTTGACCCTTGTAAATGACAATAGGTCTGTGATTTCAAGCCAAGTTTGACCCCCAAATTAATACTCTCTTGACCATTAAGCTCTACTACTGTCTGCCATAAACAGCCAGAAAAACTGAACTGAAAGCTTATTCTGAGATTTTGTGAGGAAGCTGTGGCCTGAGACACAAGAAATCGTGTCTATTTGCATAGACATGAAGTCGTTGGGAGGAAGAATGGGTGCTGCAGGCTGGGTTCCCCAGGAACAGACACCGAGATGGCATTTGCAAGATGTTTATTAGGGACCAACACCCGTGACAGGAAACTGGAGGAAGTGGGAGTTGGCAGAGGAAAGAGGCATGCTGTGATTCAGACCTGACAAAGCCTGGGTTAGTCTGAGGTACGTGGCACCCGTCAGAATTGTCCAGCATTGGGTCAAAGTGGCTGGCCATTGTATTCGCACAGGAGGGATGGCTCCCTCAGGAGCAGTGCAACTGAGGCGTCCCGGGAGCTGCTGAAAGCCAGAGTCTGGGGCACACTCCTCCCGGGGGCATCACGTCCTTCCTTGAGGAGGGATTTGGAAGGTGTATCTCGTAACGTCTGTGGGCATGGAGTTCATCTTACCACTTTTGGGAACAGACATTTGGTTCAAAGCCTGGTTCTGATACGGGTAATTTTCTTACCATCTCTGTGCCTCAGTTTCCTCATCTGTAAAGTATGTGTGTGTGTGTGGTGAAAGCTTAATAATAGTACTTATCTAATGGACTTATGGTGCAGGTTAAAAGAGATAATACTTTTAGAGTGCCTAGCACATAGTAAGCATTCAGTACATGTTACTTAGTATTCAAAAAATATCATATGCTTTTAAAACTTGAATGTGGAATAGTTGAAACCCTTTACCCAAAGCTTTTTATGGCACATTGCTTTTCCTTTGTATGGAATTCAAGATATAAACATTCATTCTATTTGATACAATTTACACAGATTAACTTCAATTATAGTAGCAGAAAGAGAAATAAAAAAGATCATTGTGAATAATTTTGGAAATGTGCTAAACATTAATGCAGGTATTTGTAAATTCTTTTCTTAAACAGAAAGTGAGAATGAAACTTAAAATGGAAAAAATAACATTCAGTTGATATTTCCATAAATTCATTTTATTTTTCTTCCCTTTTAAACCTGTAAAGGGAAGAGCACAAACCTCCTGTTGCCGGAACTCATCTGCTTTGTGGAGGTTTGTCCAAGTATACACTGTGTGTTTTTCTTTTCTTCTTCTTTTTTTTTGGTGTTTCCTGTGAGTTTATTCTTTTCTTCTGCCTAGATAAGATGTTTCTTAAGTCTGAAATGGTGCCTTAATCTTCTTAGAGACATGTATGCGGACATTTGGTTAGTTATGGCACAACTCAGAAGCACGGACTTTAGACCCCCTGAGACTGACTCATCTCCACGCCAAAGGAGCATGGATAACCATGATTTTCTGAAGTGAAGGTGCTCAACAGTTCTCCCCAAATCCCCCTCTTTGGTTTCCAACATTTGGCTCAGTAACACTAATCCTATAAACACATTCCAAGTCAGCTACCTGTGGGTAGGAGGCCAGATAACACTCCATGACTGACATCCTTTCTTCTTTAAAATTTAAACTGACTTTTCATTGGATAGCAAATACCTATAAAATATCTCTTCAAGGACGTAACCTCTCCTCTTCTTTCCCCATGTACACAAGCAAGCATCTTTCCTCCCGAACACCAGTCTAAAGCCATGGGAGCTGAGAGATGTGGGGCGGGATCCCTGACCTGTGCAGCATGGCTGCCTGAATCCAAGCACCTTGGCACTGCCCAACCAGCCACGTGGCTCAGGGGCAGGAAGGGGGTGCGGGAAGGATGTGGTGGGTGGGAAGAGGCAGAAGTCCCAGGCACTTGAAGGCATAATTATTAGATATCCATGTCTTACTAACAGTGTACAGATAATACAAATTAAATCTTTTAAAGAGTAAATTATCATTCAAGAGACATTGTCCATCGGGGGAGTGATAGGAAATGCCTTTTATTGCACGTGTATTGGCATGTGCCTTTCTGCTCCTCACTCCTCCTGATGATATTCTGCCTCTTTTGCAGCAACTCAAAAATTCTCTACCTACTGCATGAATAGACAGGCTTTTTAAAAATAGCCTCCTTGTGAAGGTCAAAGCCTCAGGTGCCTCCTCCTCCGCCTCACAGACCAGGAGTGACATCTTTCCTGTTGTCTCGCTGCTGAAAATGCCCAGGGGCTACTATCCTGCCCAGCAAGATGGAGTTATCCTCATTTTCCAAAAAGTCTCATGGTGTCCATCTCCCTGGAAATTTTTCTTTTTAAACCCATGAGTACTTTTTAAGAGTCATTTTGAAGGTGAATTAAAGACTAATTATGAGTACACTGTTACAAAATGAACAGTTGCACATACCTGAGGGAAAACGTTGTGCAGGACCCAGCAGGGCCCCAGGGCAAGGATTGGTTGGTTTCGCAGGATGCTCACCCTGCAGGGTTATCCGAGAAGGGAAGGCTCTGCCCAGCTGGTAATTGCATGGACTGTGAGTTTGGGGAAAACTGGCTCCAGTAAAGCCTCTCACAGGATGTCCTGTTTAGAACACTACAATTTTGTGCTTCTTCTCTCTGATCCAGGGACTTTCAGCTGGATTAGTCACAGGCGTTCCCTGTGGATTACAGCCTTTGCTGGGCCTCCTCATCACCCCTCAGCTCCGCCACCCCAGTCCCACTCCCCTGCCCTCTCTGCTTCCACCACTGAAGTTGTGCTGGGCCTCCTTGAATCATTGAGCCTCACAAAGTGCCAATTATCCTGAGGCTCTGAAACCCAAATTTTAAAGGAAGGGAGGACAAGCATATGTGTTTCGGTGTCCGATCCTTGTGTTTGGAAATAGCCAGATAGCTAACCATGAGGAGTATGATTTGCAGCTAGGGGAATTAGGTTTGAAAATTGTTCTCCAGGTCCATCTATACTGTCACAAAGGGTAAACTTTTCTTCTTTTTTATGGTGGAGTAGTCTTCCATTGTGTAAATGTCCCATAGTTTTTGATCCACTCATCTACTGATGGATACCTGGGCTGCTTCCATATCTTGGTGATTGTAAATAACACTCAATGAACATAGGGGTGCTTGTGTTCTTTTGAATTAGTGTTTTGGGTTCCTTTGGATATATTCCCAGAAGTGGGATTGCTGGGTCAAAAGGCAGATCCATTTTTAATTTTTTGAGGTGTCTCCATACTGCTTTCCACAGTGGCTGCGCCAGTCTGCATTCCCACCATGAGTGCAAAAGTGTTCCCCATTCTCCACATCCTTACCAGCACTTGTTTTTTTTTCTTTTTTCTTTTTTACTTCCATGCCAGTCCCCCAGCTCCCTCCTCCTGTGTCCCACTCTGCTACCCCCACCAACACCCAGCACTTGTTTGTTGATTTATTGATGATTACCTTCTGACAGGTGTGAGATGGTATCTCACTGTGGTTTTAATTTGCATTTCTCTGATGATTAGTGATATTGAACATCTTTTCATATGTTTATTGGCCATCTGTATGTCCTCTTTGGAGAAGTGTCTCATCAGGTCATTTACCCAATTTTTAATTGGGTTTTTTTTTGGTGTTGAGTTTTGTGGAGAACATTATGCTAAGTGAAATAAGGCAGTCAGAGAAAGACAGATATCATATGATTTCCCTCATAGTGGAATCTAACAGATAAACTGAACTAACAAGGAAAATGGGGACAGACTCATAGATGGAGAGCAGGATGACATCTAGTAGAGGTGGGGAGGTTGAGGGGTAGAGGGATTGAGCAAAAAAGAAAAAGTACTCATGGACATGGACGAAAGTGTGGTGATTGCTGGGGTTGGGGAGTGTGAGGTGATTAAAAGGTAAAGTAAAACAAATAATATAAAGATTTTTTAAAAAAGAAAATTACTCTCCAATGATGAGCTATAGACTTTCTATCCCCCCCTGAGTTATGGTTGCAGCTTTAAAGTGAGGGAATTTTACCAGGAGCTCTAAGATCTGTTCTAGCTTTTAAAATATGCAATGTTTTCAACTCTGGTTGCACATTAAACTCACCTGGGCAGCTTTGAAACCATACCAGTTGATGCCCAGGTCACATTCCAGAGATCTGATTGAAATGGGTTGGGTGGGGCCTAAGTACAGGGGTGGATCCAGGTTTGTGGGTCTTGAAGTACATATAGTTTGAGAGCTCTGGTTAAGAAGAAGAACAAAATATCTTACTTTTATAAATTTTGCAAAAATGTGACTTTGTGAACACATTGCTAGGATCCCTCCCATCCTAGGATTTTGGGAGGGGTCTTGTGCAAATAAGTGACCCTGAAGGCTGATTTCATTGCTTCAGAGTAAATCCTGAGCTGCTCAGGCATCAGCATGTCATTAAAGCTCCCCAAGTGATTCCGGCATGCACAATTCCAGTGTGAGAATCCTGGGACAGATTCTGAATCCTACCTAAGGTGAGAACGAGTGTGAAAGGGATCTGTACAGCTTTTCCTGGAGTGTCCCTGTTTAGAAATTACCTCCATGTACCTCTTTTCCTAACTAATTCCTACTTCCCAGTAAGGCTTAGATTTGAGGTCACCTCCTCCAGAAAGTCTTCCCTAATTCTCTGGTTAGGCGCTGTCTTCTGTATTTATATCAGACTGTGAATGTCTCTGACATAGCTCTTAGCATGCTGCTGCTGCTTCTTCTTCTTCTTCTTCTTCTTCTTCTTCTTCTTCTTCTTCCTCATCGGCACAGATTGTATCTTAGTCATCTATGCATCCAGTTCCTAGCACAGTGCCCAGCACATAAAGCTTTTATGAAAAAAAAAGAAAAACAATAATAAGGTATTACTATTTTACACAGAAGATTTTTTTGGCTCACATACACATTGTATTTTCTAGTCTCTTTTCTCAAGAACCTATAAAAATATTACACTTAAAATCTAGTCACATTATTCTTCTTTATAAATGTAAGCTCTCCAAACCCCTACCAAATACCTGATTAGAAAACTAGATTAGCTATTGGATGGCTCTACTGTTGGGCCAGAAGCATGTCTTCATAAAATATGGGCATATCAGACAGGATCCTGGCAAGGACCAAGAGGCACCCTCAGATGAGATTAGGACTATTTATAGAAGTGTGTGCAGAATGAAGAGAACCAATAAAGGAATTTGAGGCAACTCCAAGGACCCATTATTCTCTAGTTCTTAGAACACAGAGGGAAGAAACCATGTTCCA
>CM052540.1:151468696-151496123 GCA_028533065.1 Trachops cirrhosus | reverse complement strand
CCAGTACAATGAACTGAATGATACTATATTACATGGAGGAAAGGAAATTGGATGTCATCTATATCTGTAATAAGATGATGTACTTTAAAGTAGTTCTGCTGTACTTATTTGAAGTGAAAAACTTACTAAAGTCTGGGCAGATTAGAAGTAAGGATGGATAGTGAAAATGACTACAGCTGCTATTTCCTAGGAAAGAGAAGCAGCAGTATGTAGGAATTTTGAGTCCCACCTTCCTATCCCTGGCCCTCATTTTTGAAAGGCAATTAATCTTGTTTCTATTGAAATCTTACTTGCCCCCTAGGCCCCAGAGCTGTGGGCACCCCACTTCTTTGCCTACCACCTTTGATGTCACCTCAAATATTTCTAAAGGTTTCTGCTTCCTAGTGTGAGGATCTGAACTTGCCTATTAGGACAGAGCTTTCAGCTTAGCTCTCTGCCTGCATGCATTGCTAATTTCCCCATGTGTTACTGGACAAAAGGGTCCATTTGCCTGCATGCATCAAAGCCTTATCAAACACAAACAGATATTTGGAGCAAAGAAAGTAGAGGATTTTTAGTTGAGGAAATGGTGCCAAGCCCAGAGTCACAGGTGAGCTAGTGCTCAGACACCTGGCTCCCTAACGGCTTTCAAGAGATAGGTTACAGAGAGGAAAAATCAGTCATTATGGTGGCCGAAGGATTGGCCATGTGTTCTGTTGGTTGGGGCCAGGGTAGGGACTAGCTGATCAAGTCCTGATGTCAGCCATGGCATTGTTCTGTCTGGTTTTATGAGGGTATGGTTCAGAGGGTCATGGGCATAGGGCTGATGTTATTTTTAGCTTGACCAAAACTCTGTTTCTATGGTCAACAGACTTGAGGCTTCGTTCTCAAGAAAACCTATTACTGACCAGAATCTCATGTCCTAAGGACTTAATGATTAAAGAACGGAGTGGATGGATAGAAAGGAGAAAGGGTCATTTTAAAGAAATGGAGTTTCTGTGTAGTTACACTTGGACCATAACATTTGGGGTCTACCAGTCCCCTCCTCAGCCTGAAACTTCACTCCTACCTTGAAGGGGAACAAGAACAGCACTGTAGGTTGTGTATCCACAGGGGAGGGCTCACACCTACTGAGCATCAGGTGTTGTTGAATGAATGAATGAATAAAGATAGTTGCTATTTTTCTGTTAACTTTCTACTCAAACACTATGTTAAGAATGCTCACAAGCTGGCTTGGCAAGCTGGTAGAGCCTTTCTTTCTGGATATTGAATGAGAGTATGTGCCAAAGTAGAGTAATTCCCCTGCTCCCCTCCCGGTCTATGTCTACTTCTCCCCCTGCCCCACAATAAAAGGTAACCTGGGACTCATGCAGGGCCCAGGCCAGCTTGCTGAGCTCCAGGTTCCAAACACATGTGTCTGCCCTGGTTCTCTGGTAAACCTGTACCTGAGAAAAGCCCATGGGAGGACTGAAAATCTGACCTTTCTGTTTTTCAGCTGTCAAATCCAAGGCTCTAAAACCAGACCCAGAACTTTAGACAGGGGTATACCCTTGGTGTATTGAGCATATGTTCCAGCAGACAGAGCCTTCCAGACCACAACCCTTGTCCAAAATCAGTCTCTCTCTATCTAGGGGACAATTGTGAATAACCATCCCCATGCCCAAACTGGAGATTTCCAGGGCCTTAAAAGGCTAATTAACAATACCTTGAGAGTACCAAGTATGTTGCCATAAAAACCAATGGCTCTATTGCCTGCTCCAACTCAAAGGGCTCCATGACTCACAGGACTGTGACTCAGAGCACTCCCAGGCAGGTTTTAATAGGTTTCAGGAGCATCTTCACTCACTACTGTCTAAAGCCAGGAGGAAGGCTCTGCCCAGGTGATAATTGCCTTGACCTTGAATCTACTAAAAACTGGCAAGAAAAATGCTATTGTAGCCTTGGAGTTTTCAGTGTTTGAGAAGAGCAGAAGCAAAGCCAGGACACAGTAAAACTTGGTTTCATAACCAGGCTGAAAAATTGAATGATCTCATGAGACTCAGTATAGACTCTCCGGGCTTCCACAAACAGTCCAGACCTAGTTAGTAGGCATAAAACCACAGAGGTGATTTATTGCGATGGCTCAGAGTAGGAGTTGCAGCCTTGAACCTCCTAGCCTATGCAGCTCCTTTTAGCTAAGGGTTGATTCTTTTACTGATGTGCAGCAAATTCTTCATGGAATCATCATACTTAAGCAAGCCAAGATATAACTGGTGGCCAGTCAACAAGCTTGCATTAAGCTGCCATATGGCAAGCCCTATCCTTAGGAAGTTCATAGTCTAGGTGGGGAGACACATTCAAACACACAATGTTGGCACTAGGGTCAGGGCTCTAAGGCAGTTGAGCTTGAACTAGCCTGTCTCAGAATCATTTGGCAAGCTTGTTAAAACACAAATCCTGGCCTCCACCACCAATGATTCTGATTCAGTAGGTCAGGGATCATGCCCATGAGGTTACGTTTTAACAAATTCCCAGGTGATGCTGATTTTGCTATTTTATGGACAACTTCTGAATAGTGCTGTTATAATAGAAATAAAAAGTTATGGGGTAGACTTATAGAGGAGTGAGAGAGTAATGAATTACTTTGAGGGTGGAGTGGGTAGGAAAGGACACTGTCTGGAGTGACTTCATGAAGGAAGCAGAATTTAACCAAAGCCTAGAAATATGGATGGGTAGGACCCGAGCAGGCTGCAACTAAAGAAAGTGTTTTCACATAGAGAAATTCTAAAAAGTCAGGAGAAAATGCAGAGTATATTCAGCAAGCTGAAGAATAGCAGGTGCAGGTGTTGGGGTAGGGAGGGTGATAAGAGGAAGGTTGGACATTGGTTTCTAGAAGACCTGGGTGTTCAGGCTGAGGAGGTTGGATTATTTTGTAAACAACAGGGAACCACCACAGGTTTTAGAGGATAAAGTCATTAATTTAATGACCTGATGCTTTATGTTTGTGGGTGAGACCAATGAGAGGAAGTGATGAGAAATAGGAAGACAGTTGGCTAGCTAACTTTTTAGAAAATCTGTGAGTGCTGTGGAGGCAGCGTGGAAGCCTACATGAGGCCATGGGGAAGTAGGAGAGGGGATTTGCACCAGAAAGACAAAGTGAAGGGAATATCATCAGGATTTTCAAATTAAGTTGCATGTGGTAGATGAGGGAGAAGAAGCGGTCGAAGATGGTCCTAAGAAACCTGAGAACCGATGCCAGTAGAAGAGTTAGGAGTTTTAGGAAAAATAAATATTTAACAACAAGGATGATGACTTTGGTTTTGTACCTGCTGTATTTGAGGTGCCTACAAATTATCTAATAGCTTGCAATGCAAGCCTGGATTTGGAAGAGAGGCTGGGTGTGGGCATTTATATGGGTGTAGAACATATTAGAAGATTGTGGAAACTAGGAAAATAGATGACTTCATCAAGGCTGAACACATGGAGTGAGGAGATGAAGACATAAGCAGCAGAACCTTAGGGAATGTCTATATCAAGTGCCAGCAAAGAAGATTCAGAGACTGTGGTCTGGAGAGGCAGTTGAATGCTGTCAATGAAAGCATTGAAAGATAATGAAGAAGATTCTAGGAAGGGAGTGACTCACAGTGTTAACTGCTAGAGAAACTGAGTGGGGGAGGCTATTGCTATGTCAGTGGGGCCTTGAAGAGTATACTTTCCAAGGAGGGGCAGGATCCTGGCTGCAGAGAGTTAAGGAAGTACAGGAAGCAGGTGTTGAGTGGTGACAGGAAGAAAATGGGACAGAAACTTGATAGGGAAACATGTTCATGGAAGGGTTTGGTGGTGGTTTTAGGATTTGGGGGGCCAGAGTGAATGTATAGGCCGAGGGTAAGGAGCCAGTGGACAGAGAAAGGTTAAAGAGATAAAAGAGAGGAGATGACTGATGCCGCAGGGTCTGAGAGAAGATGCAAGGGTGGGACAGAAAGCCCTGGGACAAAGGACCACTGTATAAGAAGGTCCTCTGGGTGTTTGGCCAATTAGACTACCTTGGATGGTCTCCAAGTAAGACTTTCCCCTTACTAAAGCAAGCACCAAGGCAGCCCTGAGAATCTCAAGTACAGAGGTGTCTGCTTTTTCCCAAGACCAATCTCTTCACTTTCAAGCATTCACAGAGGACCAAAGGTTAAATTAGAGTTTCAGTATTCTAATTTTCCAACAAATTTATTTCCTTCCTGGGTTAGCCAAATCATGGAGTCTTTATCCTCACCTGGATTCCCAAATTTAATTAGCCAACTTCCTCCTTCCCCTCTGAGGGTCAGAAAATAGACCTTGTTTTACCCCTTCCCTTCCGAGCTTTTGCTTATCTAAGCTGAGGGCCCCGCAGGAGCTTTCAGCTGATTCATTTCAGCTGGTCCCTCATAGCCGCAATGACTCGGGGTTAACCTTCTTGGCCCCTCTGGGGCCATTTTTAGGAAGGTTTGCTAGGTATTCTGACTTACTAATAGGTCCCAGAGGGGAAGTCCACACTGTCACAGTAGATCTTACTACCTAACACCTAGTGAAACCCTAGGCTTTGCTGAGCTCAGCCAAGACACTGCAGGAAACACATGGGCTGGGGCTCCCAGAGAGAGTTTCTAGATCTCAAAGAATAATGCTAAACAGACAGACTACAAAGCTGTCTGCAAGAAGAGGCTTTAGGGTTTTATTTTAGAAAGCTCTTTTTTTTTCTAATTTTTTTTTGGGGGGGAAGATTTTAAATAAGCATGAGAAATACGTGAAATGCGTCTATTTCTTAGAATTAGCATTATTTTCAGAAAGTACTATGGCATTATTAATTCTGAGGCAAGCAAGGAGCTGTTTGGCAAAACAGTATTACCAAAGGCATTTCACCCTTTTGTTTGCCTGGAGGGAGTGGCCGACCGGCCTTGGCCTCACTCCACATGCTAATGATTTTATAGGGGCATGCCATTAGTTTGAGTGACAGAAACATGTTCTGTGCCCTTCATAGAAGTATGTTAATCCGTGTTCTTAAAATGTTTTCTTGAACATCAAGTTCTGTTCCATAGCATTTACACGACCATAGCGCTGGAAATTGTAACTCTGTCTCATCTTTCATGTTAAATTGAAGACGCTGGGAAAGAGAAAATGGCCAAACATGATTACAAGTATGGCAAGTGGGACATGAACCTCTGCTCTAAGACATTTAAAAAATATTGTTAGAACACACATATGAAAGGTTTATTTTCTACTCTCTTTAACTTTTGTTTTAGGCTTTAAATCTAAGGTATTGATTAAATGTATGAGAAATAGAGATTTAGTAAAATACAATGAGCTGTGTTATGAAATTAAAAATAGAGTAAGCAATATATATTTTTGTATGTGAGGTGTATGCTTGTAGTGCAATGACATTACTAATAAGTTTTATTCTGTTTTGGGAAGCTGTGGTCTTGGTTAATCTTTATGTTGCAGTAATGAAAGATATTTATCATCTCTTTGTGAACTATTGTAGTCATTTTGCCTGGATGTGATTGCTAACCTGAGTGACTCAGTGAGTAGGTAGGGAAAGGAATTTGCTCATGTATGCTGCTCCCAGTGAAGAGCAGTTTTGTGTGGAGGATAAGCCCAGTGGGTTAAAGTCTTGGTTATAATCATGTATCTGCTGTGACCTTCATCAATTTAGTTGGTCTCTATGTCTCAGATTCCTTTCCTGTAAAATAGGGATAGCAGTATAGTACCTTCCCTCAAATGTCGTGGAGAATAAATCAACGTGTGTAAAGTGCTGTAATAGATGCCGTTCCTGCTCCACGCAGATCCCTTTCACAGATGCCCACACCCATCTCCACCCGCTGTAGTCTTGAGCTACTTAATAACACGCACGTAGGTTACACCCTTCCCAAGAAACTTGCCCTTGGCTGATAGGAGCTGTCTTGCTGGTGATGCTTGTTATGTGCTCTACCTACCCTATCCCATTTGGGGTGGTCCACAGCCAATAACCTACTGGTCAGGGATATAAAAGCCAGCACCTAGCACTGTTGCTTCTGGAAGGCATCAATGCTGGGATATGATTCACCATGCATAGCTCCCAAGGAGTCAGGCTCAGGCTATACTTCTCTAGAATGCACACGTTGCCGGGCTTCTTCCCTTGCCCTGCCCTGCCTTGCCTCTCTCATTCCTTTACATGTTTCTCCTCAGTAACAGTACTCCCAGGCTTGCACAGGAATCCCCATCTCAGGCTGTGCTAGGGAGCTCAACCTGAGACCAGTACTTCAGAGAGTACTTGGCACTTAGTACTCATTCAATAAATGTTAGCAATTATTAGGGATTGAAGTGAATCACATTTGGGGTGGGTCCAAATTAGGTGTATGAACTGGAGAAGAGTTTATTGTTTAAAACTGAATAACTTGCAAATTTGTCATGAGAGCTAAAAAATAAGTGCTTCCACAATCAATTATCTTTTAAATTTTTTCTTTTAATGACTGTGCTTGAGTGCCTAAAATAGGCAAGTGAAAGAGGTGTCAGGGAGTGGTCAGGGCAAGGATAGGAGGTGCACAAACACAGCCAGGGCAGGCCAGGCCCAGCTCTGTACCTGGTGAGCAGTCTCAGGTGTCCGAGGTCCCAGGGTCTGAGGGTGGTAACAGTGGAGGAGGGACACAGCAGGAGAAGATGCAAAGCAGTGATGACTTGGAAGGAGAAATGATCCAGTTCTCGCTCATATTGAGAGACAGGCCACAGGTTTCAACTCTGGGGTTCAGTTGTTTGGGGCAACCAGACCTGAGGTATTGTTTTGTTCAAATCATCAAGGCAGAAGAACCTCCTCTCAATATTGGGAAGAAAGAAAGAGCAAGGAAGAAAGGAGAGGAGTGCAAGGGAGCTTAAGCTATCAGCAAGTTGTGACCCTTCTTGCATAATGGTGGAGAAAAGGAATTTAGATTCCAATGTCCTAGATTTAGGACAGTGGACAGAGAGAGAATTCTGAGTGAAACTTGATTGCTGAACTGAAATTCACTGAAAGGCAGGCAATATTCTCTCCTGAAATGCATTGCCATAGGGGAAAGGCCATTGCAAAGAGCTAAGGGGGCTAAGGGGGGTATGTCGTAGGAGCGTAGTGCCTCTGAGGAGCTATGCCACAAGCCCAAGGTGGCAGTGAGTTTCAAAAGTGACAGTCCAAACAGGTAGCTGAGCCTTGGAATTTCAGCTTTGTCAACCCAAGCTCTCCTCCATTTAACATCTCATGGTCGGAAAATCAGAGACCTGTGCCTCAACTTGAAAATGCATAACATCCATGTCATCAGCAGTTTTTCTCCTGGAAGATGTGTCACTGTCACCCACATCATTCACAGCAGGTACGTTTGAGACACCAGCATATAGGTAAAAACCTGGCTTCCTGGGACTTTGAATCTCATACTGATTTGCTTTAGTACCAGGATCAGTCACATGACAAAAGTAGAAGCAGCAGCCAGGAGTAAGGATGGGTTTATCTGGAGGTAGGGTGGTAAGGCTGGCTGTGTCGTTGGGATGGGAGATACGGAGGAAGCATTTCTGAGTGTCTCAAGTCCATCCTACTGAGACTTCTTAGAGAAGGTGAAATTCTAAGCTGAAAGAGGGGGAAAGAGGGTGCTCTGAAGCCCGTGTCCATGACATTCAGCCAAGCCCGTGGTCCAGGCCTCAGAGTTCACTGCTCCGGAATGGCAGCAACTGCTATACATGGGGACTATCATAAAGTTAACCTTTCACTCTTACACATTATCTTACACATTATCAACACTCAACACGTGATAGTGTTATTTCCTCCCTTTTTTGTTTGAAATGAGAAAACTGAGGTTGAGAAAATGTAACCCAGATAGAAAGTGGGAAAGTCAGCATTTGAACCCTGGCCATTTGCATGAGAGACTGTTCTTCTTTATTAGAGAAAATAGCACAGCCCTGCTGCAAATATGTTGTGAGAGTTTGTGTGTTTTAGCATAAGACATGCCATTTGTGTCTTTGTTTCTTGATTACTAATATATTCACATGTATGAAAACCCAAAAAGGATAAAACTCTCCCTACTATCTTTGTCCCTCATCTGCCAAATTCTCCCTTCCCAGCCCCACAGGTACCCACTGGTATTAGTTTCTGACATATTCTTCCATAGACTCACTCTTCATGCTCTTCAAGGAAAATGTTAGATATTTTTCTTCTTCTTGCTTTCGAACAAAAGCATATAAACATCATTTAACACCCTCCTTTTTCCATCTACCTAAATGCTAAACACCTTTCTATATCACTTTATAGGGAGCTTCCTTATTCTTTTTTAGAGTTGTATAGAATTTCATTACATAGATGTCCTGTAAATTATTGAATCAATGCTATACTGATGAAAATTTGGGTTCCCTATTTTTTCACAATTACAAAATGCTGTAAGGAGTAACCTTATACATTCACCCATTCACACTTATACAAGTATATGTATAGGTTAAGTTGCTGAAAGAATTCCTGAGGAAAAAATACATATGTGTAGATGCATATTTTTGTCAATAGTCACTGGAAATTTTGTTGAGGCCAAAACAAGACACAAAGCACTTTTATCCCTTATGTCATATTTTAATAGTTGGTTTGTCACATTCACACTCAACTAACAAAGACCCCAGCTGGGTTACTCTTGGTGATTAAGTACCAGACTGGCCCCTGGCCACTCACTGTAGCAATGACTCCAAGGTTCTTTCTAACCTTTGACCTTTAGATCTCTCCTTTCTGTTCAGTATGTAAGGCCAGGAAGCTGAACATATTTTTGAAGTTCTTCCTCTTGCTCTTAGACACATCTTACTGGGAAACAGAGCTGGGACATGCAGCTAGTTCTCTGTGATCTTAGAGAAACTAAAAAAAGCACAGAAAAAGCCAGGAAGACCTGAGTTTCTATCTTAGCTTGGTCACTTTCTATCTGTGTCATCTTGGGTGAAGTTTTTATCATCTCTGGGCCTCAGTTCCTTTATATGGGAAAGACAGAAAATAATGGAACTCATCAAAAGCAGTTGTAGTGAGGACTGGAGATGATATGTGCAAAGCTCACCAAGTGCTCAATAAATGATTACTATTATTTTGTAGAATCATCCTAAAATCTGTGCTTATAAACACATTCTTTATATCTGTGCCATTGAGGTCCAGCCCTGGCCTCTACCTGGAGTCCATATTAATGATTCATAACCTCGGCTACCAAAATGTCTCATTGTTGATGGTCTAACCCTCTGCAGTCAGTTCTATGCATGACCTGCCACATCCCATTGATACAGTGTTCCTAAGACACAGCCACAGTAAGCTCCGACCACACTAACATCAAAGGGCCCTGGCTCCTTAGTTGGTTAGAAAGCAAATTTTCACTGATTAGTCCAGCACCTAAGCTGGCCCTTAGAAAGCACCAAGGTTTATCTAGGGTCAGATGAGCTTGGAAATGCTCCAAATAGGGCCACCCATGGCCTCATAGTCTAATGACAGGTGTCTGGACTCACGAGAAGCAAAGGCCCATGGAACGCACAACAGACATTTTCAGTGCTGGTCTGAGTGCTGCTGCTTCCAATTCTCCTCTTTCATCTTTTTTATATGTCTTGACACCCAAATCAGCACACAGATCTCGTGTCCTCCGGGTGAAGGAAATGAACACTCTCTGAAATACAGACAATTCTGATGATGGCAGTAATGCAATGATGGATTACCCTTATGTTTCTTCATGCTCTGAATCCATTAAAAGGGGGGAATTGAATTCTATCTAGTCAGGACCTTCATTCCCTTCCTTAATTGGTTTTTAAACTACTGAAATGAAAAGTCGCAAACAAGGCACATATTAGCTATTCAGCCCATCCTCAGCCCATCCATGCCACAGTCTCATTTTCTGCCCTTCAAAGAGCTCAGCACCAATATGTTCAAAATGGTGAGTCACTCATAGATTGTTCAGACGACTGAAGAAAAATCTGTTCATGGAATTCACAGTTCTTACAGAAGAAAAGAGTGAGGTATGAAACAGCCAATGTGTAAAAGGATTCCTCTGTGTCATTTAGAGTAAGGAGATTCTATTGCAGCTTCTTCCTGAATTGTAATCACTGACAGTGTATTTGCATATTCATTTTTGGACAGTTTAATCTAAAAACCAGTCCTGGAGGAAGTCAGTCTAACATCAGAGAACTACAGGCACTTGAAAATAAAGGGAAAATTGTCTCTTAAGCCTATTTCTTTCCTCATGTTTATGGTCTTGAAGAAAAGGTTGAAAACTTACTGAGTATCTTGTGTGATATGCTTGCTGGCGATTTAAAAAATCTGATAGAGATTTGTGGCAGGAATATTGACCTATATTTGCAAGTTTTGACTTTTATTCAGCGAAGATTAGTTGCAGCTTTTTATATCATTGTAGAGATGTCAGTGGAACCTTTCTTTTTAATATTTAATAGGGTAGCCAATAGCCACCTATATATGAACTTAGACTAATTAAAATTAAATCACATTAAAGTTTTAGGTGGCGCTAGCCATAACTCTAATGCTCAATACCCACATGTGTTTGTTGGGCAGAGAGGTCTAGCGTAAGCATCTGTGTGAACGGACATTAGTCTCCCAGACTGAATGTGATGAAGAGCCCTGTGATGGTTAATCAACTAATTATCAGCCTCATAAAAGCCTTTCCTCCTTATTAGTGTGGGACTTTATTCAGTCTGCATAACATCCCTAAACTTGGTCACCTCTGGAGAGATAGGCTTGCAAATTAAAGTTCATGCATTCATGGTTCAAGACCTAGTTAAGCATAACTGTGTTATGTGTGTCAGCCCTTCTGAATCACCAAGTTTATACAAATTTCTTGATTTAAAAAAGAAAATTGAGTTGGGACTATCAATGGACCTGTTTCGGGAAACAGTGTTCCCCCTAGGGAAAAAAATGCATCAGTTTCATATATTGATGTTATTCAATTTATAAGCATAGGCAGATTTCCCATCATTCGAAATAACACAAGAGTTGGGTCAGATTTATGCAAAAATGAGCAAACAACCCCCCTAAAACTCAATAGTCTTCATTTTCTGATAATGAGTTTAGTCTCAAGCCTGATGACTAAGTCTACCTTGCCTTGATGTAAGAAGGGGTATGAAGCAATATTATATGCATTTTATGAGTAAAATCTACTCATTGTTCAATGTCCATATGCTCTTTCAAAGATGTTTCTTAGGGAGTTAATGGCTGACATGTTTTCTCCTCTTTTACTACCAGCTTTCCCTACCCCCACCTACCGCCAGCATTATTATTCTAGCAGATACCATCAAAATCAACACTAACAAAGGAAGTTTTGAAAAGAGAATAAAGATTCAAAGGATTAAACATGAATATCATGTGAATTATTCCATGAGCTTCATCTAGGGGGACAAAGGATAAGGGCGTAGTTGGTGTGTCTAAAGCAGCTAACTTCAGAGGGCTAATTCTGTGCCAGGCACCGTTTCTACACTCTATGTTTACTCATTATCACTGAAACTCCATTTTGCTGATGAGGAGACAGGCAGGGAGAGGTTGAGCACTCTACCCAAGCTCACATCCAGGCAATAAGACCAGGCAGTTTAGAGCTGCAACCTGTGTTCTTAGCCATGAGACTAACTGCTTCTCTGTTTGACTTATGTCTGCTTAAGCACCTACTGGGCTGTGTCCTTTGTCCTAGTACCGTCTGGTAGGGTAGGCTGGTTTCTGGAGCAATAGGAAAGCCTCAGAATGTAGGATGTGAGCCCTGTGGCATGTGGCATGTCTTATCCCAAAGGTGGAAGGTGAGGCTGAGTAACCCCTGGGGTGCTCACACCATTCTTTCCTCACCTGGGCTGTACGTGTTGACCAGGTGTGGAGGGGAGAGAAGCCTGCTCTACACCCACCATGCTCTCCTTTCTCCCCCTCACCCCACCCAACAACTTCTTCTTGGTCCCAGCTTAAAAGGGACCAAGGGGAAAGCCAGGAGTGGTGCAGTCCCAGTGCTGTTAGCATACTCTTTTTTGTTGTTCTGGTGGACTTGGGGTGACCAGGACTTGGGAAGGCTGGAGGGCATGCAGTGTCTCTTAGGAATAAAACATTGTCTTTGGTAGGATCCAGATTCTGAGCCCACAGTCCCATTGGGTAAGACAAGTCCCCAACTCCAAAACATGTGTGCTTTAAAACTTCATATTAACGATGAAAACCCAACACAGAGTTTTAAGAGAAAAGAAAGAAAAAGACTTTCATTTGTAGAAGCAACGAACTAACCCATCACTAATACTCGCTTAAGCATATAAGTGAAAGCTTGATGTTGTTCGTTCAAAAGCAGTCTGGCATGCTGTTTATACAGTTAGCCGACACTTAGCTGGCCCGTAGTCTGGCTTCTCTGTTGGGGGAAGCCAGTCTGGATGGCACAGTGCAAGTGACCTCAGCAGTCCTGGTGTGTTTGTGTGCTGGGCTGGGAATTTACTCTCCTATCTCTCATCTGTAGCAGGGTGACTGACAGAAGGTAGGGTTACGGGGCCAGACAGAAGGAGCGAATGCTCTTCCTTCTCTGCCTGGGTGGTCTCTTTGTTCCTATCTTCCTCGAAAAGATGATTAGATACAGTTCTGGGGTGGGAAGCAATCTTAGAGATCATATAGACTCACCCGCATTGTCGCTTTGCTGATAAGAAAACTGAACCTTGAATGATAAAATGACATGCCCAAGGTCAGTCAAATGAAAGAGATGATCATCATGGATGTCATCCAAAGAAAATTCCAATTCTATTTCAAGCTACTAAGTGGAACCAATTTGTAATGTAGCTTTCCCAAAGTCTTCAAGACTAACTACATCTTGGAAAAAAGCCTCGGTATATGTTGTTCATGCATGGAGCCCTTTGGGCAATGGGCATGAGGCAGAGGAAAGTTTTTTAAAAACTGTCATTTATAATGGGCACTCTGCTACCTGCCTAAAGGGATTTGCAGGGGCTTCTAATGAAATGGAGGCAAATGATAAAGTCATTACAGTGTAAAAAAACAAAAAAATATGTAAAAGAACAGGAAATGATTATATCAAACTCCTCAGTTAAAGGCAGCTAAGGGGAAGAGTATGAGTAACTCTTTTCTCATCATCTGTTGAAGCATGCTAATTCTTCAGGCACAACATTCTTGGAGAAAAGTTAATTGGTTAACTCACTATCATTCCCCACCGATTCTAGAGATTTTTGCTTGTTTGTCTTTTAACCCACCCCAGGAAGGGCTCTGGGGCCAGCAATGGTGCTGTGACCCTTGCTGACTGAGCGGGGCTGGGCGAGAGGGTGGGAAGCGCAGGTGCTCAAAGGCATTCTTGTCATGGCTGCACCATTACTCGGAGACACTGTCTTCCTGGTGCACTACTTCCACCCATGTTGATGATCACAGCGTTTACTGGGGTGCAGATGTTGTCACCTAATAATTTAGTTGTCTTTAGAGACTGTCAGGGTCTTTACCTCTAAATACAGGACATGTCTGGGCACAACCCAGGCAGAACTGTAAGGCACAGAGACCTCATTAGAATTCATTTATCTGAATTCAACAGCATATACTAAGTACCAACTGCAAGTCCCACCCTTGCTGAGGAGCAAGACATAAGATGTGAACTGAACCTGATTTATAGATAGATATGGGTCCATTGACTTACAATACAATATAATGACAAAGTTTGATATACTAAAATAGTGATCGGAGCAGTATGTTTTAGGAACATAATAGATGAACAGATTCTGCCCAGAGGCATGGGAGGAGGCTTCCCAGGAAAGCTAACTTTTTATTTATTTTTTTCAACAAATAGTTAATAAATGTCTGTTTTCTCCAGGCATTGGGTTGGGTGCTGGGGTGATTATAATAGTTTTCATTCTTATTTCCATGGAACCTGAAGTAAGAGGCTCTGTGTAGAGGGAAAGGGGAACTCCTAGAGTATATTCTAGGAATAAAAAGAAAGAACCCTAAAGCAAAGATGAGAGGGGCATAGAAGCTAAAGAATGACCAGATAATGTGAGAGGCATGAAGGATCTTGAACTTGAGCTTAATCCTATAGGGAATGGAGAGATGGGGAAGGATTTAAGGAGGGGAGTGGCATCATCAGATTTGTACTTTCAAAGTTAATTAGCCACAAAGATTTAATAATATATTTTTAAAAGAAGGAACCACAAAAGTACCAGGAAAAACATAAGTAAATATTTGTATAATTTTGACTTGGAGAAAAGCTTTCTGTGTATAATGTGAAAAAGTTAAAACTATATAGAAAAAACTAATAAATTAAAAAATGTAAAGATTTAAAAGTTGTATACCACCAAGCAACTATTAAAAGTTAAAAGGCAAAAGTTTTCAAAAAGCTTTCAAAAAGTTGAAAAAGACAAATTGGGGAAAATTTAATAGCCTTGATATATAAATGGCTCATATACATAAATAAGGAAAAAAAACCCTCTAGAAAATGGGCAAAAGAAGAAATTAATATACCCAAGTAAACAGATGAAACATGTTTACTTAGATTACACAAGTAATCTAAGCAAATTATAATAGGTATATACCATTTTTCATTTACCAGATTCAACAAAGATTTTTTAAAAATGCTAGTGCCCATTTCCAACAAAGGACTATAGAACAGACACCGTTAAGCTCCAGGGTGTAGACGTGGTCTGGAAGAGCTGTTTGTAATATGTATCAGAATGAAGAGCTACGCTGACTGAACAAACTTACTTTTAGAAATGTATTCTAAGAAAATAGGTCAATTCACAAGTCTGTGTTCCAAATGGTTCACTCCAATGTTGTTTATAATAGCAAAACAAAATGAAACTAAAGCCCCAAATAACAACAGCAACAAAAACAAAAACCCCAGCAGGAAACAGTGTAAGCGCTCCGCCCTTTAGAGAAAGGACGTGGCTCTACATCTACTGATAAGAAAATGTGCTCACAATGTATTGTTAAAGGAGAGTACAAGGTTATAGAGGACAATAGTAGTGGATCTTATTTTTGTAAGTATATATTTTATGTACTTATGCATCAGAAAAAAGCTGGGAGGAAAGATAAAACAATCAATGCTGTGATTTCTGATTATAATCGATATATTGTAAAATTCTGTTCATATTTATTTTCTCGTTTTCTTCATCAAAGGAAATGAATCATTACTGCAGCACATTAAGATGCCTACCTCAGGTGCACAGGACCAGGGACATTTAGGAGGCCTTCGCCTCATCCGGGTGAAAAATGAGGAAGGATTGTGCTGGACTCCAGTGCTTCCCAACCCTGGCTGTGCTTTAGAATCACGCAGGGAAGTATTAAAAATACCAATCCCAGGGCACAGCACACACTGACTCACTTAGGGTCCAGAGTGGGGCCTTGACACTGGTGCGTTTTAGCCTCTGTGCTCCCGCCTCTGCCACTGCCCTCCCCCGGGGCACACATAAACTAATTACTAAAATTCTGTGGCACACCAAAAAATGTATTTTTTGCCCATATGACAAAAAAATATAGATATAATTTTGATTCATTCATACTGGGTGGCTGATGTTGTATTGGCTGTTGTCATTTTTTAATTTGACCGTCTAAGGCAAAAGAGATCTGTGCCCCTGACTGCATAGTCAGGAACTGCATGCTTTAAAAATGCTTGCAACACACTGGGGTGAAAATCGCTGCTCTAGGGCAGTGGCAGTTGGAAAGGAGAAGATGAGGATTTGATGTTTCATGGGTGGGATCTCTGAAAAGGATTTAATCTTAAGACACCTACAAAGCTAGCTTTTGCGGGTTCCTTTCATTTTATACAGCTGTCAAGGTCAAGAGGATAGCTGAGGAATGCAAGGACACTGGAAAATGCCTCTGTTTTTCTCTCTGGGCTAAGCTACAGCTGGCAGTGCTGGCAAAGCAGAGAGCTAGAGCAGTGCAGAGAAGGGTGACGTTTCATATACACGTGTGAACGGGACAGTTACTTATACGATGATTTTTCTTAGGAGAGGTTTTGTTTCAAAGCTTGCTGGAGTTTGCTCTTTCACTGCTAATTGCAGTGTATGTACGTGTTAGCTCACATGCCAATAACTGGATGTTTCCAGCAACAGCTTTCCTTAAGGTTTAAAAATTATGATTTTCTTTTAATTACTATCCTTCTTAATAGGTGTTACTCAAACAGGAAGGAATACTTCACATATTCTCACCCGTCTTTGATGGAAGAGGTTACTGAGGCAATTTGGAGTGATATCTTAAAAGTTGTCCAGTAAATACAGGTGAATTTTAATACATGGTGTGCATTGATGTTTTTACTCTATACAGCAACAGAAAGACTTTTGTATAACTGGGGAGGAATTATATCAGATTCTGGCTATGGCAACAGGGTTTCTTCCTTCTTATTGGCTGAAAAAATAAATTAAAGCCATTATAAACAGTATTAAAATATTAACTGTGCCTTCCATAATTAAACACCCCCTTTAAAAATAGAAGTTACACGCTCTGTCTTTCACTTCAACTTTTACTTTTATCCCAATGCGAGTGGTTGTAAAATGACGTCTGGTAGGAATCAAATTTTCAGTAACTTGACGTTGCAGAGAGCAACGGTGTGGAGGTAGGGACGTGGCTAGATCTTCTCTCCCGCTTGGGGTCAGTGTTTCAGTAGAGGCGAGAGAAGCTGGGGAAACAGGAGGACAGGAAATGTCAGCGCTTCCGCCAAAGGTCAAGGGAGCATTAAGATAATGGGCTGCATCCCAGACCCAATGCTGACAGCCCTCTTCAAAGGAGATCAGGAGTGTAAATAGGGACTCAAAACAGCTCCCAAAAGGCAGCGCGAGGTCAGGAGCATTCAGGAAAGAGACAATGTGAGCAGGGAGGAGGTTCAGTAAACAGCTCTGACGTTCCCTTCCAGCCAGTCTTTAACATCAAAGTGCATTTATCTGCCCTAATTGGCAGGTAAAAGTGCAGTGCAGGTGACAACAGGCCTCTGCGAACATAATAGAAATTGCTGAGTTTCTTTAAATTACCAATCTACATGCTTCACTGAAATGGGTCCTCTCTACCTGGGTGTTGGTCCCAGCTTCGACTGACCCCAAAACCCTAAGGACAGAGGCTGTAGGATTCCCTATATAGTCTGCAGACCCTAATATGCCCATGCAGTGACTTAATAAACTTTATCAACATCAGCTCCATTTTAATTTCAAAGGATATACAAGGTATATCCAGAAAAAATGCAGCCACTGTTAATCTAATGAGGACAGTTTGTGTGACATCGATGTAAGCTGGTGACCAAGGAGGGTGGACTGGATTGCGTGTTCATGTACAGTGATGACTTCACTGTACTAGTGAGTGGGGGCGGTAGATGCCATTGAGTGAGCATGTGTACTGTGTGGCCGTCACATTCAAAATGACTGAGAAGGTAGAGCAATGAGTCCACATCAAATTTTGTGTGAAGCTCGAACGTTCCTTCACAGAAACCATTCAGATGATTCAGAAGGCTGCACCTGTGGGCAACTGCTGATTGGCAATGCCATCATGACAACAAGCCATTTATGCAGCGTGTCTCATGCAGAGTTTTTTGGCAAAGCATCAAATCACCCAGGTGACTCAGCCCCCCTACAGCTCAGATTTGGCACACTGTAACTTCTGCCTTTTCCTAAAACTAAAATCACCTTTGAAAGGGAAGAGATTTCAGACCATCCATGAGATTCAGGAAAATACAATGGGGCAGCTGATGGCAACTGGGAGAACTGTATGAGGTCCCAAGGTACCTACTTTTAAGGACACTGAGGCATCATTGTCCTGTGTGCAATGTTTCTTGTATCTTCTATCTTCTTTGATAAATGTCTCTTTTTCATAGTGCATGGCTGGATACTTTCTGGACAGACCTTGTGTATGTACTTGGTAAATAAGTCAAACAACAACAAAATGTAGAGACTGAGGAACAAGCCTTTTCCTCTTCCCCTCTCTGTCTCCTAAACCCCGCTCCCTTCCTAGAGACCACCACTGTTAGTCATTTTTTAGACATTCTACTAGAAATAGATCTTCTCTCCTTGTCCTTCTTCTCCCCCAACCCCTCTATGTAAAACACACATGTGTATACATATAAATATATAAATATGTAAGGTATATACACACTTTTTTATACAGGTGAAAGTCAACTGTTCTCTGTCTCACTGTGCTCCCTTATGTTCACTTATCAATAGATTCTGGAGATCATTCCACACTATTCCATACAGAACTCGACCCACTCCATGAATGACTGCACAACACTCCCCGCAGGGTCAAACCCTAGCGTGTCCAACCAGGCCCCTAACTGACTGGCTTTGGTTTTATTCCAGTCTTTGTCAGTGCTGCCACAAACGTCTTAGTACAACTATTTTTCTATGGGGATATTTCTGAGGGATTAATTTGTGGATGTAACACTTCTGAGCCAGAATACATGCATCTTTTATTTTAATTGATATTGACACATTTTCCTCCAGCTCCCGAGCCACTTTACACCCTATCAAGAATGTATGAGACCTTGAAAATATTATGTTAAATGAAAGAAGCAGATCCCTAAAAGGCCGCATATTATATAATTCCATTTATATTAAAATATCCAGAATAGAGAAATCCTTAGAGATAGAAAGTAGATTAGTTGTTGCCAGGGCTGGAGGTGGTAACAGTAGGGAGTTACTGCAAATGGGTATAGGGTTTCTTTTTGGAGTGATGAAAATGTTCTGAACTTAGGTAGTGGTGATGGTTGCACAACTTTAAATATATTAAAACCCACTAAGTTGTACACTTTAAAAGGGTGAATTTTATGATATGTAAATTATATCTCAACAAATCTGTCATTAAAAACAAGTACAAAGACACCTTTTTCCTCCTCACCCTTGGCAGGTTGTATTCAAACTTTTTTCGTCATCATTCATTCTAATTATAAAAGACTTTCTCCATTCTTCCTAAAGAAGGAGGACCAAGTAGGAAATAAACAGGAAGAGCTAAAGGGCTGTAAGGATTTGGACGGTCAACTTTACAGTCTAAAGACAATGGAAACCACTAAGATGGCAATAATCAAAATAATCAAGTTGTCAACAATTGCCAGTAGATTCAGCAGCTGGGTAGGAATGAGACCTAAAAAATTCTGAAAAGGAATGAAAACCCATTTCTCTCAGCTGAAAGGATTTTGAAATCTCCTTTTGCTTATTTCAGGATATTTTTTAAAATATATTTTATTGATTATGCTATTACAGTTGTCCTATTATCCCCTCTTCATTCCCCTCCACCCTGAACACCCTCTCCCACCCACATTCCCCCCCTTTAGTTCATGTCCATGTGTCATAAGTTCTTTAGCTTCTACATTTCCCATACTATTCTTGCCCTCCCCCTGTCTATTTTCTACCTACCATCTATGCTACTTATTCTTCATACCTTTTCCCCCTCTCTCCTCCTCCCACTCCCCTGTTGCTAACCCTCCATGTGTTCTCCATTTCTGTGGTTCCTGGTTGTTTGCTTAGTTTCTTCTTGTTTTTTTTCAGGTGTGGTTGTTAATAATTGTGAGTTTGCTGTCATTTTACTTAGGATATTAATGCCATGTCTTCAGAAGCAGACCCTACTCTAACTCCAGTAGAAAATCCACCGAAACCTTATGGAGGTGAAGAAGGTATACAAGCCAAATAAAAAGTACTGTTTTTGAACACAATTCCAGAGATAGGCAGGAAAGCTAACCAATGCCTGTCTCTTTTAAAGTTAACTGGTATTTTCATCAAGATGGGTTTACTTTGGATTCCATTTCACTCCTTTTCACCTCTCACCTCTAGATTAACCCTGCTCAATTCTTCTTTTTCTATGATGTCTTATATTTCAACCTGCTTGTACCCTGTGGGATTAAAAGCTAAATATTCTTTAACAAGAGTAATCCCCTGAGTGGACATGTTTCTGAGATTGTTAGGCATTCACAATCTCAGATCACAAGGGGGAGGGGGAGAGAGGGGGAGAGAGAGAGAGAGGAGAGGTATGAAAGTGAAGAAAATAGAGAGGTTGGAGATTTTCACCTTAGTAATAATTGATTGCTAAAGGCTTGCAGAACCAATATTTGCATGAAAATAGCCCATTCTTAATTCCCAAGAATAAGCTCATTTTCTCTTTTCCTTTGAGAGACATTATGCCCAAAGGAATTGAACTCCAGCAAGGAGGGCCTTGGTGCATTAGACATTTCCCAGTTTTTGTGACTTTAATAATAACAGCTAGCCCTTACAAACAGAGTATTTAATATGTAGCAGTCGCTGGTCTAGATATACTATCTATGTTGGCTCATTTAATCTTCACAACAATCCTATGAGGAAATTACTATTTGTATCATTGCTATGGACTGCATTATGTGACCCCCAAAATCATATATTGAAACCCAAACTCCCAATGTGATAGTATTTGGAGATGGAGACTTAGGGAAGTAATTAGATTTAGAGGTCATGAGAGTGGTATCCTCACGATGGGATTAGTATCTTTATAAGAAGAGACTCCCCCCCACCCCCACCCCAACCCCACAATATGAGGGCCCAGCAGGCAGCTGATCATCTGCAAGCCAGGAAAACAGTCCTCGCCAGTGAATCAAATTGGCCAGCATCTTGATTTGGGACTTCCCAGCCTCCAGAACTGTGAGAAATACATTCCTGTTGTTTAGGTCACACGGTCTATTTTGGCACACGGTCTATTTTGTTATGGCTGCCTAAGCTTATTAACACAATCACCATTTTATAGAGGAGGAAACTAAGAGCAAGAGAGGGTAAGTAACTTATCTAGTAAGAACTAGAACGACAATGACAGGATTACAAACCACACAGTCTGACTCCAGGGTCTGCATTCCCCACTACTCTGGTGGACTGCTGATAATAAAGGCAACAGTTGCCACGTGTTCTACCTCCTCCTCTTTCTGCCATTTTGAGAGTCCAGTCTCCTGCTCATCTGGACGGGAAAAAGATTGCTCTTGTGCCTCCACGGCAGCCCTCTGCACATTATTTCAGAGGATGTGACCTCTACTCACCTGTAAGGGCTAGAACTTCGTTTCATTTTTGCACCTCTAGCTCCTAGTGCGCTGCCTGGGTAGGTGTTCAATAAATCTTGATCTGAGTGGATATGTGTGCAGTAAAGAAGAAACTGTTTAACCCTACACAGCTTTATGAATAAGGATGAGTCATTGTGAGTTTTTTGAAAATAAAAATGTTCCAGCATGGGAGGCTGTTTTGTTACTAATTCAGCTAACCAACAAACCTGCTTAAGTAGTTACCCAAGGCCCAAGATAAGAGATTTTGTGTTGTTTTGTGATAATCTGAATGGATTGGGGTATGGCAAAAGGGACACCAATTTACTTTTTCGCTTTTGGCTCCTTGCTCATGAAAGTTCTATTCCAGGTTGGATTGCTGCAGAAACAGACTCTGAGATTGTACTTAGTGTGCAGGATATTTATTAAGTAGTATCCTTGGGACCCACACCTGTGAAAGGAAGGGGACTGCAGCAGGCCTGGATGGAGGAAGAAGTGGAGATATAACACAGATCCAGTGAAAGTCTTGGCCAGCCCCATGGGGAGCTCTTGAGCTAAGATGGTCTTTTAGGTTGCCCCAAGTTGAGCCATGTGGTCAGATCTTCATACTCCATCTTGACTTAGCCACCAGATATGAGCTGCCCGGGAGAGGGGCCATGACCTTGGATGAGATAGTTCATTGCAGCTGAGGCATTCCCTTGGGGCTGACAGCTGAAGGCCGTCGACTGACAGACTCCCAGAAGCTGGGGCAGCAGGTCTTTTATCTCAGTGAGATCTGGGTGGTATATCACAGTGTCCTCATATGAACATTGCTTCGGAATGAGTGTTTTGGCAGCACAGGAGCCCAGCAGGCAGAGTATTCTCATTATTGCAGAATGTTACTTTCATCTCTCGAGCCAGATTTCTTTTTATGACTCTTGGCAGATGCCCAAAGATCCTATGTCTGTGGAGGATCTTTTTGAAAGGTTTCCACATATGTTATCTCTCATATGAGATTCCCTTCTAAGAACATTCTACCTCCAAAGGTCTAGCTTTAAACTCATTTTCTTATCTTTCCTTCATATCTCAGAGGAAGAATGTTCCCTTCTCTTTTCTCAGGTTGATTTCCTTTCTGTACCTTTGACCTGACCCTTTTTAAAAAGTATATGTGTATACTTTTAAAAGATTTTATTTATTTTTAGAGAGAGGGGAAGTGAAGGAGAAAGAGGGAGAGAAACATCAATGTGTGGTGGCCTCTTGTGCGCCCCCCTATTGGGGACCTGGCATGCAACCCAGGTATGTGTCCTGACTGGGAATTGAAGTGGCAACCCTCTGGTTCCCAGGCTGACACTCAATCCACTGAGCTACACCAGCCAGGGTGACCTAACTCCTCTTGACAGAGGCTTGTACTCTGAATGATTCTCTGTCAAGCCTCCTCATTTTCTTTCCTCTCCTATGTAGGGTAAGGTTCTAGAATATTATCATAGGTGACTGGGTTTTTATAGGAGAGTAACTTAGTGATAATGGCATTTTGGGAGGAATACTCTGGCAAATATATACAAGATGGGTTTGAGAATCTAGGCCTGGAAGCAGAATGATTTGCATCTCAGCTAGTGAAATACAATTTAACATATCATAAACAGATTCTTCTGGGAAGCCCTCATTAATAACCCCTGTTTGCTTGTTACTCCATTCAGCTCAGGGTTGCATTGGTAGAAGTCTCGTGGTGAAGTAAAAGGGATATGGGTTTCAGCCCAGAGTTCCAGTGCCAAGAAGAGAAGTCTGCATAACTTTGGGCTTTAAAAACCAGTGGGGATTGAGGCTGTGGAAGACAGGAAATGCTGGAGTCCCTGGCAGCTCCAGCACCAGGGCAACAGATTTAAAGGCATCAGAGACATACGGGGAGGAACTGAATTGTCTGGCATCAGGGCCAGAACTAGGGGGCAGTTTTTTCACAGATAGAAGTGATGGCAAAGGCCACTGTTCCTTTTTTGAGCCCTCTCCCACAGAGCCACAGAGCCAGCAGGTGGGCAACATATCTGACACTCCATCAGCCTGACCTATACCATTTGCCCCATCCTGGTGATTCCCTACACACCTGCCCCACCCAAATTTTGGACCCATCCAAGCTGTTTCCAGTGGCTTTTCTATACAAATGGCTTGTCTTGGCCCATGCTTCAGACTTTCCTAAATTCTCTCAGACAAGCAGCATCTGCCTTCACCAAGCCCCAGGCACATCACTAGAGCAGCCAGCCTTGGTTCACAGCTTGGCCTTGCCTGGGTACCTCCAAGCCCAGCACAAATAGCAACTATCTGCAGATTGTTTTGTAGCTTATGCTGTGTGACCTTAGACAGAACAGAGATGGTGGCTGACCTTAGACATGCCAACAGCAATCAAGGCTCAACTATAAGAGGAGGGCATACACGGTGGGTGCACCTTGAGTATCCAGTTTGGGTAACAGGGAAGGCTGTGCCACTGGACCTTGCAGGACACCTACTATGTCAGGCCACTCTACCAAGCCTGGGACACACGGTAGCTGTACCTAATACATAGAAACAAACATAGGAGGCTGCCAAAATTAGGAGATGAAGAAACATGGCTTAAATGAAAGAACAGAACAAAACTTCAGAAAAAGAACTAAACAAAATGGGGAGACAAGTAAGCTACTTGATGCAGAGTTCAAAACACTGGTTATAAGGAAACACAAGGATCTTAGTGAGAACCTCAACAGCATAAAAAAGATCCAGTCAGAAACAAAGCATACACTAATTAAAATAAAGAACAACTTACAGGGAATCAACAGTAGAGTGGGTGAAGCTGAGAATCAAATCAGCAGTTTGGAATATAAGGAAGCAAAAAACAACCAATCAGAACAGAAAGAAGAAAAAAGAATCCAAAACAAAGAGGATAGTGTAAGGAGCCTCTGGAACAACTTCAAGAGCACCAACATTTGCATGATGGAGTTTCTGGAAGGAGAACAGAAAGAGCAAGAAATTGAAAATGTAAAAACAATGGAAGAAAACTTCCCTAACTTGGTGTAGGAAATAGGTATACAAGTCCAGGAAGTGCAGAGAGTCCCAAATAAGATGAACCTAAAGAGGCCCATACCAAGACACATAATAATTAAAATGCTAAAGGTCAAAGACAAAGAGAGAATCTTATAAGCAACAAGAGAAAAGCAGTTAGTTACCTACAAGGGAGTCCCCAAAAGACTGTCAGCTGACTTTTCAAAAGAAACTTTGCAGACTAGAAGAGACTGGCAAGAAATATTCAAAGTAATAAAAAACAAGGGCCTACATTCAAGATTACTCTACCCAGCAAAGCTATCATTTAGAACTGAAGGACAGATCAAGAACTTTCCAGACAAGAAAAAACTAAAGGAGTTCATCACCACCAAACCAGTATTATATGAAATGTTAATGTGTCTTCTTTAAGAAGAAGAAGATCAAAAATATGAACAATAAAATGACAACAAACACATATCTATTAACAATTGAATCTAAAAAGTAAAATTAACAAACAAGTAGAATGGAGACGGAATCATAGGTACAGAGAACATTTTGATGGTTGCAAGATGACAAGGGAGTTGAGGGGTGGGCAAAAAGGTGAAGGGATTAAGAAGTACAAACTGGTAGTTACAGAAGAGTCATAGCGGTGTAAAGTACATCATAGGAAATGGAGTAGCCAAAGGACATGTATGTATGATCCATGAACACAAACAATGGTGTGGGGATTCCCTGGGGGGGCTTGGTGGAGGTGGGCAAAGGGGGAAAAATTAGGACAACTGTAATAAATAGTCTAATCAATAAAATATATATTTTTTTAAAAAAAGGGCTATGGATTTTGGAGTTCAAGATTGGTTTTGACTCTTAGCTAGGTCACTTCCCAGGTGTGATACCCCCTACAAAACATTCTTCACCTTCTCAGTTTCAGTTTGCTCATTTGGAACATGTGGCATAAATAAGTCTTCTTTGACGATGGCTGAGAGAAGGCATTTCAATGAGATGGCATAGCTAAAGACCCTTGCATGGCCTCTGGCACACAGGAAGCCCCAGAACACATAAGCTTCATCCCCACTTCAAGGCAGTTCCATTAAAGCAATTGGTTCAGAGAGAGTCCAGAGGGTCAGGGGGTCTCCACCCTGGCTGCCCATCTCTGCCCCTCCTACCAGTGTGAATGAATGTTCTTCTTTAACTCCTTGGTTGTCAGTCAGACTTCCATACAGTTAGGTTTTCTGACAGTTCTGGTTATTTTTTGTTTTTAAAGTTGTTGTCCTTCTTTTGGTTGTGCGAGGAGGCACAGTGTATCTATCTACCTTCAACTCCATCTTGAGGGAGTCTGAGGGTAACCCACTTGGTTCTTTATAACAGATGGGCCCAATTGCTTTCTAATTTTACATTTAAACCCAATGTCTGAATCCCCATTCTTCCTTTATTGGTGAAACATCACCTCAATTGCAGTTGTACTATGAGGTGGGTGAATGAATGCAAACTGAACAAAAACAAAAACAACAATCTGTGAGTAAACTTTCAGAGATGCTCTCCTGAGTTCAGATGGTTTGAACCAATCCCCTTCAAGGATGACATGATATTTCTGCAGTGACTACTGGACTGAATATGACAAGATGGTTTCCCAGCACTGAAAGGGGCCCAATAGGATCTGCTTGTCATGTCAACCTCCCACTGTGTATCAGTGTTGACTAACATAAAGATTTGTTCTTGCTTTTGGAAGTTAAAATACTTACTTTGTAAGCCCCTGAGAATTCATTTTAAGTCAACAAGCAAAGAATTAGCTACAAGGAAGGACGGAACAAAAATAAGCTTTATCATACATTTGTATCTTAGACAAAGAATTGGCGAGAACTTTTCCTCATTTCAATAGAAACTTCAATACCTGCAACAGAGAATTAGGGGACAGCTAGATTAATGCTTGTACAAGCAAAAGGAAATAGAAAGTAAATATATCTAATCAGATTAATCAGACACATATTTATAAGTGAATTTTGAAAAATGACTTTGCTTTGCTTTGAGGAAGTTGACTCATTATTTGTTTCATGGTTGACTGAATTATTCTCTACCTTGCACCTCGCCTTATTTGTTTTGATGCTAATTTGGCAGAGGGGTGTAGAGGAAAGACCAGAGGCCCAGGTGTCAGGCCTGGGTCAGGACTCTGGCTTTGCTACTTCCTAGTGGTGATATTTTGGGCAAATTATGCAATCTTCTGAACTCCTTTCTCTAAGAGTAAAATGAGATTTTTATCCTTACTTCTTTGGGTTATAGTGAGCATAAAATATCATAATGTTGCCCATATTGCCCATAAGAAATGGTGAGAATCTTGGGAAAATGACTTGGAGGTCCTAAGATCAACCTACACTGAACGTTTTGTGCTTGGATTTCTGTGAGAGACCCAGATTCCTCCACTGTCACCCTCCAGTTCACAAGCCCTTCTTTGACTAGTTTAAGCCATCCTGTCATGTTAGCCACAAGCACTCAATAGCCACACGTGGCTCATTGTGACTGCCATATTAGTGCAGATGGAGAACACTATGTGATGTGCGTTTTGCTTTTTTTCTGTGTTGCTATCTGTGAAGCTTGATTAAAACACTGAACTTTAGCAGGAAGTGGTCTACATCAGTGGTCTACAAACACGTTTGCTCACATAGCTGCAGAATTCTGAAAACCTATGTATCCCCACACATTTTCAAGTTGATATCATAGAAGTTTTATCTTCATTTTGTTGGGGAGGAAGAAATTTTTCTCTACCCTCAAGGTTGATCTAGTAATCAAATAGACATGAGACAGATTAATAAAAGAAAATAACAAGTTCAATACATGTGTACGTATGGGAACCCTGTGTACATAAGATAGTCAGAGACCTCATATGCATTGTGCATGGGAGGTTCAGAGACAGAAAGGGAAAACGGGAATATGAGACATTCTGAGGCAGGATGAGGCAGGGCACCTTGGGGCTTCAGAAGGTAATTGTGGGCAGTGCACTTGTTCGATAATTACTACTTGGCCCTACCGTATAGACAGGTAAAAAGTCATTTCTGGTTTTAACTCATTATGGGCCAGGGTCCTAATTTAAAGTATTGTAGATAGTTAAGGGGGGAGAAAAATTTCTCTTGAGCCCTTAGGGTCTTGGTTGCCTTTACCTCAAAATAATGCTCTCACCACTGAGACGCATCTTGGAGTGGTTTGTTCTGAACCCCCACCATATCATATATCCTAGAATCTAAAAGCATATCGATTGCAAGATATCATGCATCATACTTATTGCTTTATGTTATCCACATCTAAGGAGATAAAAATACTGTCAAATTGTGATCCATCATCATTGTAAGATGCTTCCCAATTTCAGAAATGTGAAAAAAGTAGTATCTTAGAACTATTGAAATGAGTTATTACCAATGATATATATGATACTTTACATATGGTAAATATTGACATTTAAAGATAAAAGTGCTACCTTCTTCTTCTAAATGTATCTAACAAATTGAAGTGCTGTAAGTCTATGATATTCCCCATGGTCCAGTTAAAAAGTATAG
>CM052540.1:151444697-151468196 GCA_028533065.1 Trachops cirrhosus | reverse complement strand
CTGTGAGGCTGGGAGTCTCTCCCTGCGCCTCAACCCCCACAGGTGTTTTCAATCAGAGCCCCAAGGCTCTATTTCCCAGCACTGGGATCCTGGGTTGTGCACAGTGCCTTGCTTTGGAATCACCGCCTCACTGGGTCTGCCAGTTGCCATCCCTTGGCTGGGGTCTGCCAGCTGCTGCTTGCGTGCCCAGGGTCTGCTCGCTGTGGTCTTGCGTGCCTAGGTTGCTTTGCGTGCCCTGGTCGCCTTATGTGTCCAGTTCCAATGCTCTCTGCTCTCTGCTCCATGACCCGCACCCGGCTGGTCAACTCTGCCCCTCCTCCCGGTCTGGAGGAATGTGTCTATTTTAACTCCTTGGGTGTCCGTCTTCCATACACTTCAATTTTCTGTCGGTTCTGGTTGTTATTCTGTTTCTAAATTGTTGTTGTCCCTATCTTGGTTGTGCGAGGAGGCACAGTGTGTCTACTTATGCCTCAATCTTGGCCAGAAGTCTGTTTCAGTCTCTTATTTGTACTTGTCTATCTCTCATTCTTTTTGGCCCTATAACCGCAAACTTCTAAAATTCTTTTATTCTCATTTTAAATGGGTTTTGGAAGGGAGATGATATAAATACATGTGGTCAATATGCCATATTCAGTGAGAAGTCTATAAGGAATTTTGATAATGGATGACTTTATAATGCTTAGTATAAAAGAGACAAATAAATTATATCAATAATGTGATTTCAAGCATGTTATAATGGATAGGAAAATATCAAAATGTGAATTTTTATTGCTCATATCTGAATGATGGAATAATGGTGATTTTTAATTTCTCTTTAATCCCTTTATTTTCAAGTGTCCTTATTGAGCATGAATGAGTTTTTGTAATCAGAATAAATAGTTTAAAAAAATTTTCAAATAAGAGTAAGACCACAAAGTGAGAAAATATTAAGAAGAAATTAAAAATCATCTTAGAAGTGTTTTCCTCTGGGCGTAGTGTGCACGTTTGAAATTGGTTGCTACTGATTCTGCTGCCCATGAACATTAAGGACACGCACATAATGTATTGATGATATTCACATTTAAGGTATGTGTTTGCAATATGTCACCCTATTTATTATCTGACTATTACAGTGATCAGAGAGGTATTATTTTCTCCCCCATTTATAGATGAGGATACTAAGGCACCATGGAGCCTCATGGTCCTATGCTGGTAAATGACAGAGCCAGAGTTTGGACCCACCAAGTCTCATCCTAGAGAGATACCCTAACCATTACATTATAGTCTTTTATCACATATTTTTATATATGTATGTGTGTATGTCCTTATCTGACTCCTTTTACATATGTGTACTTATATCTACACGTGTGCTCATATGGTCAAGAGTATGCATTGTCTCTTGAACAAATTGAAAGTGAGGACAAGAAAGGAGGTCAACAGGGCATCGCTCTGGGAGCTGTGATAATAAATACCAGAGGTGGAAAGGCAACTGCTGGGTCTGAATTCTCATCTCCTTTTCTTTCTCCCACTCTTTCCCATACCAATAAATAGTCTCCCACACATGGAATAAGAGAGCCTTGGGCTCCTGAGTATGTTCAAGAAATAAACAACACTCATCCCTGTTTAGGCTTATGTTTACTGACAGACGGCTCTGAAGGTGCAAATACGGCCCAAACTCTTTGTTTTGAGTGTAGTGGGTGGAGGGGACTTCTCACCAGCCAGGATGCATTAGAAGTTCATGGCAGCTGTGTGGAAATTACTACAATGTTTCCCATTAAAGACAAATAAATAGTTTAGACTCCCCAATATTTACAGGAATGTACAAGTTTTTGAAGCTGTTTCTTTCCATTCTGTTATTTCAAAGATTTAATTAAACAATGCCACATGTAGTACTCCCCAAGGCCCTAAGAAAGAAGTAATTTGAATGATTTGGGATGGTCTACTTTTCTTTAAAAGTGCTCAAAAGTTTTTAAGACTTTCTTATTGGTAGTAATTCCTGATGTGTAGGTGATTTTCCAAATGTATTTCTTTCCTCCTCTCCCTGGGGACACATGCTTGATTCTGCTTGACAAAGGATTTGTTATGTACAGCTTTTGTCTATATAGTTCTCTTTTGCTTTATGAAAGAGTACTTCCCCAGACTATTGTTTCTCTTTTAATGAGAGCTTTATTGAGATTCACCCATTTAAAGTACATAATTGAATGATTTTTAGCATATTCTCAAAGTTGCACAACCATCACCCCAATCAATTTTAGAACATCTTCATTACTCTGAAAAACATCAGAATCAAAGGAGAAGACACAAGGACAGTTACATGAAATCCATTGGTGGTAGTTAGGGAGGCAGAAGAAAACAAAGTGGTGAGACCTCTGAGACTGGATAAAAAGTAAAACGGAAAGACACATACTTCTTTCCCATTGGTGAGTACGGGATAGTTAGCCTTTACAGCACGAATGAAGTCTGTCTAGAAAAAGTCCAGCCATTGTATAACAAGAATGGTTTGCCCAACTTTGAGGTAACCTGGTAGCCACGGGGAGCAGACTGGAATTCACATGTGTGAACAATGACGACTTCACTGTACTAGTCAGTGGGGGCAGTAGACCTGTCGTGTGGGCATGTGTACTATGTGGGCATGTGTACTGTGTGGGCATGTGTACTGTGTGGCCGTCACAGTCAAAATGATTGAATAGAGCAATGAATCTGTATCAAATTCACGTGAAGCTTGAACATTCCTCCGCGGAAACTATTCAGATGATTCAGAAGGCTTTTGGGGACGATTCAATAAGTGCAGCACAAATAAAAGTGTGGCACAAATGCTTCAGAAAGATCATCAAGAATCTGTTGAAAGTGATCCAAATTCTGGAAGGCCCGCAACAAGCAGAACACCTGAGAATGTTGGATGTGTACGGGCTGCAATCAACAAAGATTGGCAACTGACAAGGTGAGAAGTAGAAGCTGATGTGGGGACTCCAAAAACTACTATGTCCAAAATTTTGATGCAGGATCTTGGCATGAAACATGTTGTGGTAAAATTCATTCCACAGCTTCTGCTACCAGAGCAGAAGGAACATTGTGCTGCAGTTGCCAATGACTTGATTCAAACCACTACCAATGAACCAGATTTCCTCAAGAAGGTCATGACCAGAGATGAATCATGGGTCTACAGCTATGAAAACAGCGGTCCAGTTGTCCCAATGGAAGTCTCCTGGTTCTCCACACCTGAAGAAGGTGTGGCAAGGTTGGGGCAAGATCAAGACCATGTTAACTATGTTTTATTATTGGGAAGGTGTTGTCTGTCACAAATACGCCCCTTCAGGCAAACAATTAATAAGGAGTACTACCTCAATGTTCTTTGTCAGTTGAGAGATGTAACAAAACCAAAATGGTCACAGCTATGGGCAACTGGTGATTGGGAGCTTCATGATGACAATGTGCCTGCTCATGCATCACATCTTATGCAGAGCTTTTGGTGCCCTGTGACCTCTGGCTTTTCCTAAAACTAAAATCACCTTTGAAAGCGAAGAGATTTCAGACCATCAGTGAGAGTCAGGAAACTATGACTAGGCAGCTGATGGCAATTCCAACAAAGGATTTTGCAGTGTTTTGAACAGTGGAAGAGAGGTTGGGAGAACTGTGTGAGGTCCCAAGGTGCCTACTTTGAAGGGGACTGAGGCATCATTGTCCTATGTACAATGTTTCTTGTATCTTCTTCAATAGATGTCTCTATTTTTCAAAGTATATGGCTGGATACCTTCTGGACAGACCTTGTAGAGATGGCATTTGGGCAACAAAATAACAATGAGGGGTCTGTGGCCTCACGCTCTGGTGGGAGATTGTGCCCTGAGGGGTCTGGGAACAAAAGGCTTACTCTGCTATTCCAAAGGTGTGTTATTGTAGATGCAAAAAGGCAACAGACAGGCTCAGTGAAGACTGTACTTTGCCAAGGAAGATGCCAGCCTAGGACGTGACTACCAGCCATGACTCACTTTTAGTTAGGGAGTTTTAATTTCAGACCATCCCGTGTGGTTTCCTTTGGTCTCTGGGTTTGTAAAGCCCACCACGCAGGCCTCCCCCGAGCTTGTCAGGTTTAGTATGTGACCCCCTTTTCATCCACACGATATTCACGGGGCATGTCAAAGGGACTCTGGAGCCAACGGGAAGAGCTCACCACAAACAAAGCTGAAACAATTTGAGCAACAAAATGAAGACGTATTGTGTTACAACTCAAAGTATAAAATAAAATACATATCCATGAATTTGTACCGATATACAAGTCAATAAAGGACGAAATACACAAATGAGGAGAAAGACAAAGCTTTATTGCAAAAGCATTCCTAATAATTTATTAATACTATCTGCTGATGAGACATTGTCGTCATATCTTCCTGTCCTTTTCAAAGTGTCATTTCCCTTCCTGTCGTGAAGTCTTTAACAGTTGAATCCAGTGTCTGTGCCCCTTCACTTTGCTTCTTTCTTTGTTCCCCATGTATGGGTCATACTTTCAGGTTTCCTTCCATGTCTCAATTTTTGTTGAAAACTGAACATTTTTAGGACATATATTGTAGCAACTCTGGATATTGATCTCTTTCCTCTCTCTGGGGCTTGTTTTTGATGTTATTTGCCTGTTTATTTGGCTGGCCCATTACAGTGATGTCTATCTCCCCCATAGTATGGACCTTATGAAGCTGCTTCTCACCAGGTGGAGCCTTGCTCAGCAGCACACCTTCACCCTGGGGTGACAGTGGTTTAAGCAGGACTCTTTCAGACTGTTCCTCCCCCCTTTGTTTATCTGTTAAGATGTGTGTCTCAGGTGATATCCCATCCCTATGGTAGTTTCCTTTATTTGCTGGCAGATTGCACCATTGTTTTTGTCTGGGGCATGAATTGCTCCTACTCTGATCCTGTTAAATGCAACCCCATTTGCAGGGCCAATCTCTGAAGTTTGTTCTGACCCCAGGTGGGTTTTCTTAGTTACCTCTTTCCCCTGTTCTCTCTGGTAAACTAGCTGACCTACAGTTTAGTTTGTTTTTCTCAGGGAGCTACCAGCCACCAAAACCTCTACTGTTTTTGAGAACACCCTTAGGCTTGAACCTCCCACACTCTGTTTCAAATAAGTTCAGTTCCTTTGGGAGGAAACTCAGAGCTCTCTGTTCTTGTGGTCTGCATTATTACCCCTTGGCAAAATCTCTGAGCCACTGCTGGGAAGAAGGTGAGAGATTCCTAAGAGCAGGGTGCTGGGCAGGGGCAGTAGCTTTTGGACTTCTTGGTTTGTTTCTTCCAACATGGAACCTCCACAGTTATCTGAGGCAAAGGTAATGGGGGCTCGTGTATTCTTGGACTGCCATGCCTCTCCTTGATGAGTGGAGGGTTGGGCGAAGGAAGGAAGCAACCTTTTAGCCACACTTGCCAGGAACTTATTTCCTGCAAGTCAGAGCTGAAGGGAATGAGAAATGCTGGTGGCCCTTCCCTCCCAGTGAGATACTGTATCCCTTGCCTGGCAGAGAAGGAAGGAGAGATCTCCTTTCTCTTGGCCACATCTTACCAGAGTGGAGCTTACCGTCTCTCTGAGCTTCTGCAATGAGGGAGGAGGGAGAGAATGGCTTGTGGCTCATGTACCACAGACTCTTCCTGTTCTTACCAAGATTTAGAAGAGTTTCTTGAATAAATGCTTCTAAATTTGCTGTTTGCCCTTAGGATGATTTCTGGGGAGTTTATATCATTGCTTTTTACAATAGATTTTCCTTGTCATGGTTGTTTTGCTGGGGAAGGACTCCATGGAGCTAGTCGGCACTATTGTGAAAGTGGAACTCCTCTTGTTTTCTTACCCTGGATCAAAACTATTCTTTATTTTCACTAACTTCCTGGTATTAAAAGTATGTCTACCTATCTTGATATGAGTCCAGATTTTCTATATGACAGCCCCTAAAAAAAGTGGACTGGGGCAACGTTCTGGACAGGAGCAAAGTGGCAGGAGGTCTGACACAAGTTCTGCAGAGTCAGCCCTGATTGCTCTGCCTTCTGTGCGCAGTCACACCGCTGTGCCCCCTTCAGTGACTGGACCCCCAGGGAATGGGAGCAGGAAGGCTGGGCATTCAGCCACGGCAGCCCTTTTGGCCAAGGTCACACGTCCAAGGGCCCTCCCCTACTCCCTCCAAATTAACCTAAATTCGTAGAGCGTTTTTACACATTGTAGAGCATGGGATGATTTTATATAGTACATGACTAACTTTTTTTGGTTGGTTATTTATAGGTTTACTAGAAAAATTTATATAAAAAGATGAGTAAGTGTGAATATAGGTTTAGATTTATAGAGAGAGTGCTTCTTAACACACAGACAGCAAATATTGGAGTATTTTCCTTTCAGAAACCAGTGGGCACATCAGTTTACACTCACACATTTCCAGGAAGATAGATGGTCTCTGATACTGTTTTTCTTTCCATTTTATTGTTTCAGTGCTCTAATTAAAGAGTGCCACATCCATACTTTGTTCTTCCCCAGAAAATTTGGGTGAGATTATGCATTTTAAAAGTGATACGTGCATAAACACACATACAGAGCACATCGCAATAGGAATTTCACAATACTGTTGCTTAGAGAAGGCTAAAGCAGCTTTTTTCAAAATAGACCAATTTAAAAGTGATCCAGACACATAACAAAATGGTAAAGATGGCATGAAAATGAGTGAACTTTGAAAAAAAGGTGTTAGACATCAGGTAAAACATTTGCATAATGCCAAATCTATTTAAACAAAAAAAATTAAATTGGTTGTTTGACTATAAGCATGACAAAAAGGTGCATTCAGAATTCTCCCTTGTAATTAGTTACACTGGACAGCTTAAAAAATAGGGGCTCAGATGGACAAAGGGAAAAACAATGCCTCCTCTTCCGCGCACAGCCTTCTCATTTGCAGCTTCAGGTGCCGCTAATCTTCTCCTCTTCATTCTTTGCAGAGTGCCATGAGGGTGGGCTCCAGGCAGCAGAAAGCCCGAGTGAAAGGAGGCACATCTGCAGGCCCCTGCTGGCCTGCGTGAGGCCGGCTGGGAGGGGCCAGCGGGGCCACAGGTCAGAGGGGCCCGCATCTTCCGGTCAGTTGCCGGCAATGTCATCATTTTCAGCCTTAAGAGCAGTCTTCCAGGGAAGGCTCGTGATTGTTGTCAGGGGCTGGTTGCCGTCCAGACTGTTTATGTATATGAATTCAATGCGTTGATTTTTTTGTTGTTGTCATCTCTTTTGTTTTAAAGTTTTTATCCAAAAATAGTTTTCAAGTTTATGAACATGTCAGAGCGGGCTGCGAGGGCAATAGTTGCGAATATTCCAATTCTGCACGTCTCGTGGCAGCCTTAGGCACGGTTTCCCGATGACACTGACGGCGGCCATTTGTGCCTAGTGCCTGTGTGCCTCCTCAACCCTCTCTTCCTGCTCCTCCCCTGAGAAGAGGATCGAGTTTTAAGGAAATGGACACATTCAGTCCCCTAGGCCCCAAATTTAAAACAAAGAAGACATTTTGCTGAAAACCAACTTAAGCAAACTTGGTCAAAAACATACTTCCCCTCACCCCTCAATCTGATGCCATCTGTCCTTATTCATCTCTATCTTGCTTACCCAGCTTTGCCAGTGAGCATCTAAGCGACAGCACTAGCCAGCATGGGTTTTGCTTCTCCTTTCCTCATGCTACCCTTGTAGAATATCGAAATAATAGGGCACACTAAGAATGCAGAATGAAAAAATTGAACAAGCAATGGGGTCTGAGAATTTCTTAGCATAAAGGAAGAACTGAACACAATTATAATGAGATATATGTGTGGTAATAATGTCTGGTATAGGATGAATCCTATAGGCCTTGTCAAATTCTTCCGCCCTCACCCGTACCCTGAATCCTTTACCAGGATCCTAGACTGACAGCTTAGGGAGAAAGCTCCATGCAGGGCCTCATGGTTCCCCTGTGTGGTCAGCTCTTCCCCCACTTCTGATGCCATAAAATGCCATACCACTAAATGTCTGCTTCTCTAGTAGAGGCCAGGTGACCCGACCCAGATATACAGGGGGTGAGCTTCCCATGAGAAGCTCATTTCAATGAGTGGGAAAGAGAATAGGCAGCAGGGAGGCAGCAGCAGGACTGTCTGTGGTTGGTGTTTCCCACGGCTGGTCCAGAGACACCCGCACCTCTCAAGCCACTGGTTGTGTCACTTCCTGGCTTACTACGAGACAGCAGCTGATGCCCTGATGCATGGCCTCACATCCTTTTGCTCACTTTTGCTTCCTGTGTTGTACTTCCCAGTGAAGCATGAGCACTTACACTTGGCCCATAGTTCCACAGGTTCTGCCTCTTTATCTATAAGTGATTTGGTGTTGGTCAAAGTATGAGATCCCTTCTTCTTTGTTTTTTCCTTCAGAACACCCCAGAGATGAAATGTATGAGAGTAAAGAAGATGATGGCAGCTATTTAATTCTGTTTTAAAATTTCTGTCTTAAATTTGCTAGCCTAACTTTCTAATTAATTTTGACCCTCTGCTTTGGGGTTTTCTTTTTTCTCTACTTGAAAAAATCTGAGTCATCCTTCCCAGCCCAGGTAAAAGTCTTCCGGGTGAAGCCTTCCTGCCTGCTGTGCTCACGCCCGCCACGCCTGCCCGCCCGACGTGGTAGAGCCCGCATCTGTGCTTCCTGGAGCTCTGGCATCGTGTTCTTGTAAGGTGGATACTGAGTCTCCCCTTCCTCCACCAAGTCTTACCGATTTCCTTTTTTTCATCCCCAGGATTGGCCCAAAGAATGTGTTTAACAATGTTTGCTGAATCCGGGGGTTCAAGCTCTCCTTTTTTGCATCCATCATTGCTGCATCTCCCTCAGTCCAGACAGGCCCACCTCACCCCGGGACAGGACAGAGACCTCTTAGCCGCCCTGCTGCGGTCTCCTTCTGACAATGCAATCTGCGTAAACCACCAGGCTGCTCTTTTTACGATGGCATCCTCTCACCCTGAGATCTCTGGCACCGATAGAAAAGAAGTAGTACAGCATAGAAATAATACAAATGCAGGAAACCCAGAGAGACAGTAATAGCACTGAATAAAGGTTCGATACATCATATCTGATGTAAGTGTCTTTGATTGTCAAGGTCTAGGTCAGCCTAACTCCTGTATCTTTACTCACCCATACAAACTCTTCATTCTGGTCAGGCATGGCTCCTCTCTCCTGCCTGAGCCTGCTCAACTGTCCCCTGCATTGGAGTAACTCAGGACACCCCTGCACCTGCCCAAATCCTGTCCATCATTCAATTTCCTACCTTCATAGATGCTGGTGGAGTTGCATGACCAGACAGATTATCCTTATCTCGACTTTTGTAAGCGTGAGTGATGTGCCATTCGGTTTCTTAGGCTTGAGATCGGATTGTCTTAGGTTCTTCCTACCTCTTTCCGAGATAATACTCCTAGCTTTCTAAGAGCAGGAACCATGTTTAATACTTCTTCAGTAATCGCCCTGGTTCCTGGGCCAGCATAGACTCAGCAAATATTGGCTGATTGATTCATTGCTACAGAAATTAGCCTGACCAAACCTGGCAGAAGAGGTTAATGAAAAGCTATAGCCTATTGGAGGGTACCATTAGACTTTAAATTAAAAAAATAAGGAATTTTCTGTTATTTTTACTTATGTCAGCATAGAGGAGAAAAACACAACACACATTTTTCTATACATTTCTAGACAAGAGAGAGAAATACTACTATATGTTATAATAGTTCATTAAAGCATTTTTCTGCTCCCTTTCCTAGCATATGCTATGAATCTTCATAGCAGTTAGGGCACATTTTTTTTCAATTAATTTTTCTTTTTTGCTTTACTGGCAGTCAGTTTTTCTAATAGCCATTTTTCTAAGTCAAACACTTTTAAGTCTAAGCGAAAAATCTGATTAAAATCTAAATTGCCTCAAGGAGCTGTGATCTTCTGGTCTGCTCCTTGCACTTACATGATTTATGCCCCAAATTGCTACATTAGGACTTTAAGTCCATTTTCCTTACCTAAGGGTTTTAAAAGGTTTGGAGCTTTGAACCCAATAATCCTAATTTGGGAGCAATTGCATGCCCAGTGTCAAGAATCTCAAGACTAGCAGTAGGTTATGGAGTGATTTTCCAAAATGATTTAATCTTGGAGCAATTCCAAAAGACAGACACACAATTTCTTTGTTGTTGGTTGCCCTTCCTCTTCTAACTAGGTATTTAAATAAATTCGATGCTCTTCCTAAAACTAATTCTAGTTGATAGATGGCTCTGCCACAATCCAGAAGAAACTGATTAATTTTGAATATATGAGTATTCAAGAAGAAAAAAAAGGTGCTATAGCTTATCTAGGTTTACCTTTTTCTATTTTCCAAAAGCCTTTCCGATGATGTACTTTTAAAGGTAGAATTTGAAAACCCAGAAAAACTAATATTGGGTTGCAAACTTCTCCCTCAAAACCCCCCAAAATAAAAACACAAAAAGAAAAACCCAAGGGGGAACCCCCAAAAAAACCCTGAACCACAGAGTAAATTGATAGATCTGCTTCTCACTCAGTGTCTCAGGTGGATGAATTAATAATTTCATAAAAAATGTATAAGACCATCAAGAAAATTTGAATTAGAACAAAGGCTGAGGGAATACAGCTATCAAAATGGGGAGCATTTATGAGAAAGAAATTGAAGTTACTCAGGGGTCTTGTTTTCCAGGCTCAGCTTGTTGTGGGGGTCACACAGGGTAGCTGGCCCTCTTGCTCTCTGCAGACTGAAATCGGCTGCCACGGGCAAAGGTCACCCCATGGCATCAATTACTTGCTGCTACCTGAAAAATTTAATTTCATGCCCTGCAATAGGTCTGCTTTCTTTTCTAGAATGAATGGCAACTGTCCCCAATTGATAACAAGAATAACTCATTTCCTCAGAGTCAATTTACTCTAGAAGTTTCTCCATTCATAAAGGCCTCTGCAAACTGTTGGCACAGTCAAAGGTCTGCTACACCAATACACTGAGTGACTGGAATAAAAACTGTGTGTTTGCCTGTTCTTAACCTTTAAGGTGTTGTTTGGCTTCTCATTTGTAGTTAGTTTCTGACTTAGTTTAGTCTAAACCCTTGTATACAATTGATATTTAGATTCGCATAGGTTTCTCCATGGAATTCCTCAAGGAACAGAAAAAGTCTGTTTCCAAACAACTGGGAATCTAGTCTAAGGGAAATTTGTATTGAGCTTATTTTTGCCTGGAAATATTGTGAAAGGTCTATAAATAATTGTTCCCTCTTCCCCTCCCAAACCACAGTCTTTGGGGAGATGAGGTGAGAGATGTTTTGATACTTAGATTGTTACTGCACTAGGAAGCTGATAGGAGTCTTTTTTTAAAAAAAAGAAAAGAAACCCTTTCCATTTGGTCATCTTCGTTATTGGCCTGGTTGCAAGATAGAGAAATGACAATGCAAAACCGCCAGAAATCCTCGATGGTAAATGACCAAAGGAAACATTTTTAAAAGGATCACATGGATGTTCCTCATTTTTTTTAACTTTTGTTCCTTTGGTCTTAATGCTAATTTAAAAATGTTCCTAATAGTTAACCAACATTGCGAAGAAAGAATGAAATTATAATTCAATTAAATGTCTATTCCACAATGTGTAAGAATTTTTATAAACAGAAATTAAACATTAGTTATCAAGTGATGTTTCTTGCAGAGTGTGTGTAGGAGCACGTCTGTACACACGCACGACCTACAGTGCACCCCACCACGCAGCTGTGAACAGAGCCTCGGGCCTGCTCGCCTGTAAGGGTTAGAGGAGCACACAAAGGGGCCTCACGTGCACCTTCTTCCTCTCCAAATCACCCTCCCAATTCTCAGTAATAAAACCAAACACACCCTGGTCATAAAAGCATGTAAGGGAGAGAGAACCACAGGACTTCGGGTGTTAGGCATCTCAGTGGGTGGGGAAATGGTGGGGGAGATGAGGGAAGATGAAGAGGTGGGTGAGAATTCCCGGCCATTAGTTCCAAGAACAATGCCCCATTGGAGAAGAGCTGCCATTGTCAGAGGAAGCGGCAAGTGCTTCCTGCTGAGGGTCAGAGGTCTTCAATTTATTCCATCCTGTTTGATACAAAGGGCCGCACTCTACTCCTCCTTCTCCCCATGCTAAGGAATAAATGAATTAACTAATCGTGTGTTCCTTTGGACTGATTCACCACCGTTACGGCTATTTAACTGATTTTTAAAACGCATTTGAGTAAAAAATACTCTCAAAACAAAAACAACCATTAAAAAAGGCCTTTCAAAAGAGACAGAAGGAAAATTATGTTTTTTGGTTCTTTAAACCTAAACAAAGAAAAGGAAGTTACAGGTTTTCCAACATAGTACCCTTGTTATGCAAAATGAGATATTGGAACTCAACAAGCAAAGTTACTTGCCCCAGTTCATACAGCTTCTTAGAGTCAGAAGTGTTATTAAAATCCATGTTTTTTAAATCTGGGACAAGTTGAATATTAAAATAAGTGATTATACTACCTTATAACCCACTGAATAAAGTAAAAATCTCAATTCTGTACTGATATATAGATACGTATATATATATATAAACAAATAAGTAAAAAGGAAATTTTCTTCTTTAACTAGAATAACAGAAAATAAATTAAAAGATTGGTTTATAAAATTATCAATGGATGTTAAAATTAGAGAAAGACTAGATGGGAATACATTATCTACATAGTCTAAGAAAATTTCACCACAAATTACTTATTAATTATGAAGGGGAAAAAGTAACTTTATAATGAAGAAACCTAGTGAGCCCCAATAACCATAACCATGTAACCAAACTTGGGATAAATATCAGATATAAGTATCACCAATATTGGGATAAACTGACATCATGTCCCACCTGATATGAGGCACTGAGAAGAACACAGTGGAACCTTTGTGGTATTCCTGCCAAGAATGCACAGCCGGAGTCTACGCGTAGGGAGACATCAGACAAACCCAAACTGAGGGGCACTCAAGAAGTAACTAGCCTCGATTCTTAGAGAGTACCAAAGTGAAGGGTATTGCTGAGACAATTGACAAAACTTTAAATGGACTGTGGTTTAGATCATTGTACTCTGTCAATATTAATCTTTTTAACAATATTGATAATTGCACTGTATGTAAGAGAATGTCTTAGGAAATATTTAGGGTGTATCCATTCATTTTCAAATGGTTTGGGAGAAAATGAACATATGTCTGTATACACACACATGCATTTGTTTGTATATGTATACATATAGATATGTATATGTATTTTTATATACATGCATTTATATCATATATTACATATTATAGTTAAAATGATAAGCAAAATGCAAACAAAATGATAAGCAGAATGAGGCAAAATGAAAACAATGGGTGAACTTGTGTAAAGGGTATATAGAGTCCTGCATTCTGTTTTTGTTACTTTTCTGTAAAGTTAAATTAATAGCAAAATAAAGTGTAGTATAACTAAAAATCAGGACTCTTGACTCCTAGGCCAGAGGTTACTTAATACACTTAGGACCCAAAATATTTTTAAGGTCCTCAAGGTTTGCATTTATGTAACACAACTGACTTAGTAAGTTGGGCTGCTACAGCAAACTAGATGTAGTGGGTTAAACAACAGAAATTTATTTCTCACATTTCTGGGAGCTAGAAAATCCCAAGATCAAGGCATCAGCAGACCTGATGTCTGGGGAGGGTACATGTCATGGTTTGCAGATGGCTGTCCTCTTGCGTCCTCATGTGCTGGAGGGCAGAGAGAGAGAGCAAGCTCTCATGCATCTTCGTATAAGGGCACTAACCCCCTTCGTGAGGGCTCCACCCTCCAGGCTGCCAAAGGCACACCACCAGCCTTTGGCCTCCAGCTGCCTGGTGAACCCACGCTTCTGCTGTCAACCATTTGTGTTCCAACCATGGTGCTGCCCATGGTTCTGCAGCACTCAGAGCTTGTAGGGGCGGCAGCCAACTTTTTACTGGCACACAGGGCAGTCACCCCACCCCTCAAAGACTCTGTGCCATATGTCAGGTAGTTCTTCAGGGTGGTCACACCTGTGTCCATAAGGGCTTTCAAGTCTTGTGCTCTGTGATGCCAGCAGACCTTTCCAACTAATGACCTCATGCTCTCCCTGGTGGGTTTTAATCCCTGCCAGTTAAATGGTGGACTTTCTTTGTGTGAATAGGACCAGTGTTCCAGCTGCCCCGGCCCCACACCCATCCTCCTTACTGCTGGTGTGTGGGAGGCAGGAGAGCAGTCAACACTGAAGACTTCACAATCTATAAAGTCACTGCTTGTGGCCTTAAGAATTCAAGAGGAGATGTGCTTGGAAGATGTGCTATTCCACAATGATGGTATAAAATTCTAAACGTAAACTTAATGTGACCAGAAAGAGAGTTATTCTTCATTTATTCCTACATACTCTAGGCAATTGTGCATTTATGGTCATCATCAATGAAGCCCAGCAACAATATTTGACAGTGTCACTGGCAGCCAATATTCACAACTAGCAGGATGAGTGATTCAGTGTCATGAATGAAGATGTCACTGGCATTAAGTCAGTAGTCATGTAGGAACGGCAGAGGGGAGCAGATCTAAACTGTTGCAATACAAACAGATTCTTGAGAGCTGCGACATCGTTAGTAATAACAGTATTGCCACCTTTTTCTCATGGGGACAGGTATGAGGTTAGCTGGAAGCAGTGCATTTGACAATAAGAACACAAAGAGATTGTTTACTTACTGGGTTTGAACAGGAAGAGCTGGAGCTTGGACACTATAAAGAAACTTTATGGTCACTTATTGAACAATAAGCAAATGCATAAGGACCTCTTTTCTATTATTCCAACTCTTCATTGATGAATTACTGTACCTCACTTGAGCCCAAGAATTTTGCAATATATTTTTTAACAAATTGTTCATATAGATAAGGACCCAGGGCATTCTAGGGGATGCCCTGCCTGGGGTAGTGTCTTATTTTGATGATGATAATTAAAGAAGGGTGACAAAGAGTATTCTTGAGAATTTGTAGCACCTCTCATGCCTCAGTTTTCTCAACTAGCTGATGTAGAAGCCTAACTTGTTATTTTATACTGAAGCTAGAAAACTAATTTATTATTTTACACTGAGAAATATTGTCAAGCCCAAGTGGGTGTACAAATTGGCAGACCAAAGCACTCGCTCCTTACAGACAAGATCCTGAGGAAGCAGAATTGCAAGATCAGAAGTCGGGGAGTTGATTTCTACTGTGGTGTTCAGGAATTGACAGCCAGAAGTGGGTGGACACATCGGGAAGCTGGCTTTGGCCAAAAAGGGTATACTGTTTCCTAAACAGTGCCTAGAAAGGCTGTGCCAACCTTTAGTCCTTAATCTGTCCTTGTCTAAGATCATGAAACATGGTTGATCAGTCTTCCCAGTTGGAGTGTTCCTTATTTATCTATGTTAACACTTTCAGGTATGTTGGCCCTGCAAGGGAACTAGAGCTACATGGACATTGTGTATTTTTGTCATAGACTGAATATGTCCCCCCAAATTTATATGTTGGAATCCTAACCCCCAATGTGATGGTGTTAGGAAGTGGAGCCTTTGGTAAGTGATTAGGTCATGAGGGTATAGCCCCCATGAATAGGATTTGTATCTTTATAAAACAGACTCTCTAGGCCTGGCTGGTGTGGTTTAGTAGATTGAGCACCAGCCTGTGAACCAAAGGGTCACTGGTTCAATTCCCAGTCAGGGCACATGCCTGGGTTGCAGGCCAGGTCCCCAGTAGGGGGCACGTGAGAGCCAACCACACATTGATATTTCTCTCTCTCTCTTTCTCCCTCCCTTACCCTCTCTCTCTTTAACAAAGCAAACAAACAAAACCCCCCAGAGAACATCCTTGCCCCTTTCAGCATATGAGATTACAGCAAAAAGACAGTCATCTATAAGCCAGGAAGTGGGCCTTTACCAGATGCCCAATCTCCCAGCACCTTAATCTTGACTTCCCAGGCTCCTGTGAGAAGCAAATTCCCATTGTGTATAAGCCACTCCACCTATGGCATTTTGTTATTGCAGCCCAAATGGGCGGAGACACTATCCAGGTACTTATATCTGATACTTTAATTCTCTGGGGGAAGGTTTCTCTCCTTTACAAATTCTCGGGGAGCAAGCGGCTCATGACTCTTTTGCCAATGAAGGCTGACCTGTTCCACAGCAGATGTGGGCCTGTTAACAATGATTTCAGCTTTATTTTATCTTTTATTGGAGGAAGTCTGAGTGTAATTGAAGTCTGTATCTCAGCTTGAAGGCTTGTTTTCCATCCACCCACCCAGGATCCTCCAGATTCCCATCCTCTCAGCCAGGTGGGCTGAGCTGCTGCTCCCTCCCACTCTGTTTTAGGATAACATTTATTATTGATTGTGCCTATTTTACAATTCTTCCTCTTCCTTTAAACTGTGTGCTCATGAGGGCACAGGCCATGCATGACTCACCTTTGAAGATGCTGGAGGCTGTGTAGGACCATGATCAGGACCCTGGTCTCTGGAGTCAGACCTTCTAATGTGGGATACCTGCTCTAGTGCTTCTCCTGACCTCCCTCAACCTCCATTTCTCAGCTCTGAAAAGAGATAGTAATAGTCATTGCCACATAGTGCATTGGGAGGAGTAAGGGATGACATCGGTAAACTGCTCAGCACAGTAGCTGCCACTTTACAATACATGTTGAATATTAGTATCTAGTTAGTACTAGTTGGTGCCTAGAACACAGTTATTCAAACAAATGTGAATGGCACCAATAAATGAATGAATGAATAATAAGAGATGCAGTCAGACCTGTGAACTGAAGTCACAAATATAGCTCCAAAACTACAAAATGAGTCCGATTCACACGCAAAGACATTTACTAAAATTGGGAAAACAGGAGGAATTCTGGTGACTACCACAGGTAAGTGCATAAATCTCTGGACTTCTTGAGATTATCTCCTTTGCCCAAAGGGACCTTTCCTTAGAAACCCCCTGGTTAAGAGCCAGCTCCATTGAATGACAGAATTAATGTATGAAGGAGGGACATTAGAAATCATGGAATTCACTTCAGAAGTGGGAACTTTAGACCCAGAGGGCTCAGGAGGCTTCTGAGGGTTAAAGGATAATATTTTTCTGGGGCGTTGTACCATGCCTATTAAAAAGTCAGGGTGACAGTGGTTGGTGGCAGGGCTGGAGGCGCACAGTGAAGAGTATCTTCATGTGCAAGGGCAGAGGTTAACTACAAAGTTTCAGGCCCTTTTTGAGTCGGGGGAGGTTCTTAACAGGGCCGCCTCAGCACATAAGCACTGGCATATTTCACTGTGACAGGTAGACACATCTTAAAACAAACCTCACAAATACGATTCAAAACAAACTGAGTCTGTCAGACCTAGTTCTTTACATTAGCTCATCAAGTCTATCCCCTTGTCAGGGAGAATCGAATCTCCAGGTAGAAGAAAAAATACTTGATCCTTTCCAGAAGGCCACATGAAATTCACTTCTTCCCCTTCCAGAACTGATAAGATCTCAAATAACCACAGCAGCCTGGCGCATAAGAGGACCCTCGGCCTCGCTTTGTTAAGGAGCTGGTAGTTGCTAGTGGGAGGCTGAGACCTCTGAAGGGAGAGATTTTCAACTACATGGCTATACTTATGTTTGGTTTTACCTCCGACTCTCTTGCTCAGTGCTTACCTCACCGGCTTGTTATGTAGACCAAATAAGACGTGTACAGTAGAGTTGAAAACCACTGCAAAGCTCTGTGCAGTTGTGACCTGTCCTCATTCTTCAGGACATTGTTAGTGCATAATCCTTAACCTCAAAGAGCTCTTGGTTCGAGCGAATTTATGGCTTGTGCATTCATAAGCTTTTGTGTGTGTGATTCTGATGAATAAAATCAGCTTGTGGGATAGCTCTCAGATATGGGAGAAAGGAGAAGGAATACAGGGGTCTAGACACAGGGGCTTGGAGTTCAGTGTAGCAGTTACCTGTGGGACTCAAGGCTCCCAAGCCTAACGCACATTAGCAAAATTGCCCAAGTGCACCACCTCTTGACCCCACTTGTCGCTGAAGAGCCTGATTCCTATTAAATGCCCCTCCGATGTTTTGGTCTGTGTCAGTGGATGTTGCTACTGCTCTGCCGCCTCCCACTGGGCACCACTGTCTTCCTCTGCAGGGCCACGCCCCGGATGCCACATGCACAGCACAGCCGCACACCATGTTTTCTCTTACTCCCCATCTGTATCACACTCAGTTGGAACCTTCACTGCAAAACAGCCCTGTGTTTCCAGAGTTTTAGAGAAAGCCTTCTTTTTTATTTCCTGCCCATGTTGTTTTCCGTTGAGTCCCACCTTGAATCCAGTAGCTGTACCAGGAGCAAAGCTGAGTGATGGTCTCCATGTGCACAGGATACCCTTTCCTCTTTATAGCAGAAGCTTTGCTTTAGGTCCCACTGGCTGTACCTGGCTTCTTTCTTTAAGGCTTCTCTCTCTCACGAGACTCAGATCCCCATGGCAGTGGTGGCCCCAAATTCGTATGTTGTCATCCTAACACCCAACATGATGATATGTGGAGGTGGGGCCTTTAGGAGGTGATTAGGTCATGAGGATGAACCCCTCAGGAATGGGATTAGTGTCCTTGTAAGGAGAGACGCCAAGGCTGATTGCTCTCTGCACTTCCTGCCATGTCAGGACGCTTTGAGAAGATGGCCATCTGCAAAGCAGGACCAGGGCTCTCACCAGACACTGGGTCTGCTGGCACAAAACTTCAAAACTCTGAGAAAGCAATGTCCATTGTTTAAGCCACCTCATCTCTGGTGTTCTGGCACAGCAGCCCAAATGGACTAAGGCTGTCTGTCCCACCAGCTTCCTCCCCGCACCCAGATATCCCCAGAAATGTCTGCTTAGACTTTACCTCTCTCTTCCCCTGCTCCACCACACCTGCCTTTTAAAACTCTCCTTGCTTTTCTAACATGCAGTCATCCCATGGATTTATTTGAAGAGTATTTACTATATGAAATGTTTCTCGAGCTGTAAAATGAAATTGTGGTCCAACTCCAACCACTGCTGAAAATGTCCTGTAACTTAAAACCCTGTAGCTAGAAGCATTGGTTTATGGAAAATTGAGGGACTTGTGACTATAATTTATCATGTATATTCAGTTTTAAGAGATGATTTAAACCCAAACACTGAAGTATTATAGATTTAAAGAGCTTTATTAAAAATATTTACTCAAAAATTACACCTTAATGAAACTGCAGTACATATCATTTTACATCTCTGAATCACAAAGTAAACAATTACAGTTTGTAGTCACTTACCTCGTTCTCCCAGAGGTGAGGGACTGGAGGTCTGCAGAAGCTGATGGAGCGTGGTTCTGGGATTAGCCAGGGGCACCTGGGTGGGTGGGAAAACAATGGGCCCCCTACTCCCCTCTTTTAACTTTCTTATCCTCCACCCCCTTAGCCTCTCTAGGCCTCTATGATGGCCCTGATCTATCTCCATCTGCCTGAAAAATACCTCCCCTTGTGTGTGCTGGGTGGGATGGGGTGTTGCAGGATAGGACAGGGTGCAGAGAGGAAGCAAAAAGCATCCAACACAAATTCCATTTATTCTGAACGTCTTTCAACAACCTCTTCTCCCATCGGAGAGCAGATCACACGCTGACCTCACAGCAGCTTGTGCTCCTAATGAGGCTGATGTGGGAAAGAGAGAAAGAAGTGGGGTGCATAGCTGTTCTCCCTCCAACTCCACTCTTACTCTTCAAAATCCTCTCCTCCCCCTACTCCTGTAGACCCTCCATGTTAGCTTTTGGAGATTCAGGAAGCAACTGAAATCAGATCACCAGACTTCCTATGCAGGAGTTAAAATCAGTGGGGATGCGACTGTGCTGGGGCGTGAGGAGGGCAGTTTGGGCTGCAGGCTTTGGGAGAGGGATCTGGAGCAGCTGCTGTGGCTGACGTCAGCGGGGTCAGTGTGAGAGCTCGGGGTCTTGGGAAGCCTTCTCTGTCTCTGCCAGGTCCAGGTTAGGTGTCCCTCCTGCCCACCTGCAGAGGGCCTCCTTCTTAGTCCCAGCAGTCATCCCACTGCCTGTTTCTTGTATGACCTTCCTGTGACACTGTACGCTTCTTGATGTTGCCGACTGCGCCCTGAGTGGCACAGTGTCCCCAGCCCACAGCCCTGGTTTAGGAGAGCTCAGTCAGGTGGCTTGTCTGTGAATGAAGTGGGCTGCCACACTGGAAAGGTCACTGGACCTGAAAGACATGAGGAATTCCTGTACTACCATGCGTTAACAGGCTGGACACTCAGTCTCTCTAAACCTGTTTTTGTTTCTTTTGTGTGTTTTTTTTTTTTACAAAAGCAAAAATGGTTTCAATTTATCCATTTTACTAGTGATGTAATGGAGCAAAATAAGGTGATGGATGTAAAGGGGCTTCACAGACAGTGCAGTGCTCACCACACACCCATGTAAGGTATCAGTATCCAGATGAAACTTGAGCGAAGAAAAGTATGATCCTGGTTTTTCTATGTAAAGCAAGTCTTTGTGCTCATCTTGCAGGCTTTTGTAATACTAGGTCACTAGCCTCAGAGTAAAAGTATAAAAATGAATAAAATTACAATAATAAGCAATTATGCCCTGGCCAGTGTGGCTCAATTGGTTGAGCATGGTCCTGCGAAGTGAAAGGTTGCCAGTTCGATTCCCAGTGAGGGCACATACCTAGGTTGCGGGTCAGTCCCTGGTTGGGGCACGTATGAGAGGCAATTATTTCATGTGTCTCTCTCACAATGATGTTTCTCTCCCTCTCTTTCTCCCTCCCTTCTCCTCTCTCTAAAAAAGTTAATAAATTAGAAAAGATCAATTATGAAATAGTAATTCTTAATTGTGTGTGAATATTGTATTTATTATGTGTCAGGAAATTATGCTAAATGCTTGGCATGCATTAGCTTATTTAAAACTCTTTGCAATCACATAAAGTGGATACGATTATTACTCTCATTTCTGTGAGGCTGAGAGGGTCACGTGGCTGCCTGGGCCAGACTTCAAATGAGCTCCATCTGACTCTGGAGCCGGCTCTAAACCAGACCACTAACCCGTCAAGTAACCATTAGAACTAGTTTGATCTTCTCAGAGAGGAGGCCTTAACTAAAGTCCTGCTACCTGTAAAATTACAACACACTTTGTTTTCTCAAAGGACGACGAGGAAGGATTGTTCCTCAAACACCATGGGCACCCTAGGGAGGATGTGCAGTGTGTGGGAGGAGGGGTGGCTCACAGGCCAGACCAAATGACATTCTGTGTCCCTTGCTCTCACTAACTGTGTTTATTTTGGGTTTTGTTTTCATCAGATTCTTCCATGGCCTATGGGAGATGCTGTTCTCCCAAAAGGATTTGCATTGGTTCCAACCGAATGTTCGAGAGAGTTCCTCATTTGGAAAACCTTCAGATTAATTTAGGGTGTTCTCAACATGCAGATGGTATAAATTCAAACCCCGAACCCACAGAATCATAAGCACAAGCTGAAAATTTTCCCAAAGTCTCTTTTTCACCACTCAGAACACAAGTCAGGTCCTGCATATTTCCTTGTCATCCCCTTTGCCCATACACCATCCCCCCTTAATCTACACTTTGACTTTCGAAGTCCCAGATTTTGACAGGAGTCTCAGTTCCACCTCCTTCCCTGACGCAGGTCCTGCCCCTCGAGTTGCTGTTAAAACCCAAGAGCATCAGAATCGTACAACACCCTCAGCACCACCTGCCTCAACACCTGTTTCCCACTGTGGGCTCTAGCCCCACTCTTCATTTTTGGCCCCTAGGGATTTTCTTGACTTTCCTCCTGGTTATGTTATCCAAGCATTTATACATGTTTTGTAGTAAGAGGAGTTTTTAGGATATGTAGTCTGCTGCATCGGCAGAAACAGAAGCCCCTGCCAAGTAAAATCTGGTTAACAACTAACATGAAAAAAAGAAAAGAAAAGAAAAAAAAAAACCCTTCCGCCTGAATGGTCCAGTGGCCCCACTCTTCAAATTAGAAGTCAGATGGAGAACTACAGGCTTCTTATGAGTTCAAGGGATGGAGCATGAAGAGTACAAACTGGTCTAGGCGGTCCATGAATATAGGGGAGATGGGCCCCACTGCCAGCAGGTCTGGCTCATGGTGACCCCTGGCTGAGGAGACTGTGCTGTCCAGGGACCAGTAGGAAAGTGAAACCCCCACCACCTTCCCAGCCACGCATCTCCGAGTAACCATCCGCCAAACAGCCTCCAAAGAGGAGAGCAGAGCAGGGGCAGACCAGCATCCCCATCCCCTTGCTCTGGGGAAGGTCCCTGCCAAGGCTGTGAGTGCCTCCAGGGACAGGCTCTGCAAAGCACGTTATACATTCAAATGATACGTTTTTCTGCCACTCTCTTTTCTTGTAACAGGCTAATAAAGAACTCATAGAAATTGGCTCTTGCCCAAGGACACGAAAACTGAACACTTGAGTCAAACAGCCAGCTGCTTTGTCACATTGCAAAACATGGAGAGGTGGCAGCGCATGTTCTCAACTGAATCATACCCACTCAGTCAGTCCCAGGTGCATTCCTAAACGAGCAGGTGGACCGACTTTGGGGGGCGTGGAGGTGGTGGCCGCGGCAGTTGGGGGGAGTGGGTGGAGAGGAAGGAGAGCTGCCTTGTTCCTCGATTGCCGTACTCGGTCGACCACTGGGCCGTGCTTCGTTTACGTTCCTCTTACACAAAGTCACAGGGGAAGCTCACCTGTCTCAATGAGCAATTCTTAATTACTTTCCCCCACTGGATTTTCATCTTTATTATTAAATCAGGCCACACTCGGTATGCTGATTGCACATGCACCATCTCACGTGAATTCTTCGGCTGGAGGAGAAGAAATGCCCTCACAAAATTAATTAGCTCCGAACGAGCAGCCCCGGGGGCACTGGCCACGTCAGACACACTTCAGCAATTGCGAACAAACGCGTGTTCATCCTTCCGATGGGAAACCTTGCGCCTCGAGAGGGCAATGCTCCTAGAGTTTACATTTTTTCCCCTTTAAAGCTACCAAAGATTTTAGCCATTGCAGAATCTACTCCATTCTTTGGTTAATTTTAAGACTAAAAGGGTTTTTCTCTCCTCCCACCCCTCAAACCAAAACCCAGAAAGATCTGCTGATGTACACCACATCACACCTCTCACCAGAGGAAGAGTCTCCAGTTCCTGGCGCAGTTTTCTTTTCCCCAGATCCTCAGCGCTTGCCATGGGGTGGTAACAGAGAAAGCAGACCGACAGCTGGAAAATATCCCCCAAGTACTGGGAGGAGTGGTCATGGGGCCTGTCCTGCTGCCACCGATTCACTATAAATACTTGCTGAGCAGAGACGCCAGGCAGACCGCACCCTGGGCTCTGTTTCTAAATCTTCAGCCTAGCATGCCATGTCTGGTGAGGAGCTCAAAGAAACAAACACTCACTTTTGGTTTTCTTCATAGGATCCAATCACTCAGGCTACTTGTAAAGAGGGGACTATCATTTTACAG
>CM052540.1:151411696-151444197 GCA_028533065.1 Trachops cirrhosus | reverse complement strand
GGCCTGTGCCTTAACTGGGAATTGAACTGGCAACCCTTTGGTTCGCAAACCCACGCTCAATCCACTGAGCTACAGCTAGGGCAAAGCAGCTGCTTTTTAGCTGTTCTATGATCCACACATTTCATTTACATCTCAAACACTCTCAGCAAAATGTGAAATGACTTGACTGCTACTGTTCATGTCTTAGAAACTCCAAGCAACCAATCGTTTATTATAGAATACCTTGCACGGTCCCCCAACGTGTATGTGGCACTTCCCGAAGAGTGATTTCCATCCACTTGTGAATCAGCTTAGGGACACTGCGTCTTTCTGCCTCTGCTATCCACACTCCACCTCTGAGCCCCGCTGCCCACTGCCCGGACCCCAGCCACCCTGCCTCGGCCTGTGCCACGTGCAGCTGCACTTGCCTGCACACCTGCCTCCCACAGTCACATTCCTGCCTGTGACCGGGATCCTTCCCAGCAGACCTCTGCCCGACCAAGGTTCAGCTAATTCGGCCTGGCCACCACCAGTGCCATCCGTCACCACAGGACCATGACAGCTTCACAGTCTCCTATAAATTAGAAAGGAAAACATTCACTTCCTCCATGTCACCCTCAGATGGGGGTTCCCACAGCACGGTTCCTCGGCCTCGGGTTATTACGAGGTTTATTGGAACACCTGTTTACACATCCAACTCCTATTCTTCAAGGAAAAGACAGATGCCACCAGGGCGGCAGGGATGGGAGGACTCCATGCCGAGACATCCATGCCATGCCGAACTGCAGGCAGACCCTGTTGCTGGGTCTGCCTGACCAGGCCATATTTATCTTTTTATTCCGTATAGTAAATTCTCCCTTGAGGAGTCTGGTTTTCCTCCCTGCTCCCCACATAGCCCTTCTCATCCCCCTTCCAAATATGTCCATGTTTGGATCCCAGGTAAGATATGGTTCAGGCAGCAACTCACCCCACCCCCACCTGTTTATCACTTGTTACAAATAGATTTGGGGTGTGGGGATGGGATGGGGGGCAAAAAAGGGTGGGTTGATATCCAGCACATCCCACAATCAAATACATATTTAATAATCTCAGAGTTTGGTCAGCCAAGTCTCTGGTTATATATAAATGGGTTTTAGCATTTTCATCAATTGGTTTACATCAGTGAGGTCATGCACTTCATTAAGTTCAACTACTTAGAAACTTCTAATCTAGGAGCACGAATAGAGAAAATCCACGTGTATTAAGATAATATTTTGAAAAAGTAAGGTGTGTATTTTCCATTAAGATAATGAGGGGTTTTTTATTTAAAATAACAAGAAATGACAAACACTTTGATGTGAGATTACTGGTTAGGACAAATAGTTCCAAAAGCCAGAAAATGAATAACATAATATGTAAAATAATGCAGTAATACAATTTGTTTCTATGTAATTTTCTAAAGGCTCTTAATTCCAAGTTTGTTCTAATTCTCCAAATTTTTATTTAAATAGTATTCTAAGAGAGCTATAGAAAATATATTGTTTATTATGTTAATATAGTAATAAATATTATGATATATATTATATTACTAATTATAGGAAAATATTAGTGAGATAGTGGAACATTTTAAGTTGAAGTGTTTGAGCTTCTCCTCTCCCCTCTCTCTTCCCTCCAGAGAAAGCTTTTCTAGAAAGCTTAGGGCGCTAAGAAAAGAGTCATCTGGACTTTATCTTTGGTTCTTTGGTTTTGCCCACACGGAAACGATGCTTTGGTTTGCGTCTCCAGCCCTGATCCCCGCTGCACCCGGAGCAAGCAGCTCTCCACAGCCCCGCCTGCAGTCCTTCCCCGCCTGGTGTAAAGCACGAAGTCTAAAACCAAATTCACTCATTTCTTTTCTTCCCAAACTAGGTCTATTTCCATACTTGTCCATTTCAGTCTATCATTCTATTTTGTAACTTTAGTCACTGTTTGAAAACATTTTCAAAGGGCTAGAAGACTTTTAAAAAAACTTTTCCTCCTGTCACTGAGGTAGAAGTGTTTCCATGTATCCCAGTGCTGTTCTGAAGGAAGAAACAAAGCTGAATGACAAGCAGAGGGACATGGTGGCTGCGGGAGGAAGTGCGAAGGAGGGGAGCTACCTTCTCTGTTGGCCGAGATGATGACTGGGCAAGGATTCCAGCACCAGCTGCCATTTCAGAATGAGGTCGGCAGTCTCAAGCCTTGCGCCCAGATTCCCAGCATCCCAGAGGAGGAAGATGTGGGTGTGGTGCCGCTCCTGGATGTGACGCAGTGTTTCCAGCCAGCATGGCCACATGCAGATGGGCACTAAGAATGCAGACGATGTCACCATGCACAGCTGCCCAGTGTCCATCTTGGGGTTTCACTCACGACCTGGCTCAGGGCTATACTGGAGCTGGCTGGCCCGGATCACATTCTGTTGAAGTCTGAGCATGCTCTGTGCTTCCTGGTCTTCTCCAGGCCATGCTTTGCTTCTCCCACCCATGTACCCCCAAGTGGGAGGCTGCAGCTGCTGCTGCTGGCAGCCTGTTTCCATGGTCTCTTTCCATGCCAATGTCAGGAGCAGGAATGTGGACTGACAGCTGACACTGACTGGGGCTTTGTCTTCTTGGTGAACAGAACATATTAGGGGGCAGCTGAACTGTCCCAACTTAAAAAAAATATTCTTTCAACTTCTAAATGTCTGTCAGAGGTTGAGAGCAGGCTATGTGAGTTCAAATCTTGTCTCCGCCATTTTATAAGCTATAGGAACATTAGGCAAATTACATAACATCTCTGTGCCTCAGTTTTCTTATCTATTAAAATAGAGTGATAATAGTACTTATCCCATAGGATGATTATGGGACTTAAATGAATTAATATATGTATAGTACATAGAATAATGCTTGGTCTATAACGTGTTACCTATTACAATGTTATTACTGGAAAGATATTCATTCCATAGCATGATCTATACCACAATTTAAATCCTATCACTTCTAAGAGAGGGCTTATTAACAATAGTTAGCATTTGTTAAACACTTTACAATTTTAAGGCAGTACACTCACAAATTTCACTAAATCCTGTGAAATAGACAAAGCAGAGGTTTTTGTTATACTTAATAGAGGACACTCAGAGAGATTTAATAACTTGTCTAAGACCACAGAGTTTGTAAGTACAGAGTCAAAACTTAAATTTAAGGCCTTTTGCCTCCAAGTTTTATACACTTTCTATTATATCTAGCTGCCTCAATTTTCATTGATCTCTACAATCAATATTTGCTGAGCACCGACCTGGTGCTGAAACAGGTGACACTGGGTGTGATGAAGAAAGAACCACCACCACCAAGACTCGAGACCAACTAATTCACAGCCATTTACCCAAGAGTCATACCCTTCATATGTCTAAAATTAAATTGTTATAAGTTGAATAACGGGTTGGATCAACTGGCTATTTAAAGAAATGTTCTTTAAAAGGTGACCTAAATCAGTCAGGGTTTGGTCAGAAAATCATAAATTTATTCTAAAGATTTCAGCAGGAAGGGATTCCATGCAAGGATCTAGGTGCCTATGAAACTGTTAGAAAGGCTGAGGGAATGAAAGTGGCGGAGGTCTTCTGCTGCTTTGGGAAACCACGAAGTGCCTCTAGCAGTTCTCAAGCGGGCTCATCACAGGACTTCACCTGGAGGTCGCTGCAAACCTCATTCGCGTCTTTCCGCAAGTCTACCTATGGCTTCTAGAGGGGCAGCAATGAAGGCTGAATCTCTTCTGCCATGGAAATCCCACACCAGTGTCTTTCATTGGCTGCATCCGACCAAAACTCTGTCGGCAAAGGAATCTGGCAAACGTAGGTCCTGAGCTTCCAGCTCTGTGATACAGGGAATAAGCTTAGGAGAGCTAGGATCCTGCTGAGTAGCAATTAATACCACACGGTATTCCTCCCACTGATTTGTGAAATGCCTAATGATGAGGAAGGTTCATTTCTTCAGATCCAGGAGACTAAAAGTTGTTTAATGAGGGTGGTGTCACCATTGTCTAGTACCACTCAGGAGAAAGAGCTGAACATTGTCCTTCCATCACATCTTAATGCATTAAAACTCCCACAGAATGCTGTTCAAGGACATTGCTTTTAGGTAGTTGGGCCCATATAATGAAGTATGTCCATCTGAGTCTCCGAAGATCTCGGGCTTTGGGATGTTGTTATGTGTGTTAGATGCTAAGTGCGGGGGTGATTTATTACTAGCAGTCAGGGGAAAGTCCTTACCCTGTGCACTGCTCACGTGGCTTCAGCCCTGGTGGCCGGTTGTAGTCCTTGAAACTGCCACCTAGAAGCAAGCACCTGATCCGCATGCAATCTGTGCTGATCTCTCTTCAGGCCGATTCTTTCCTCCCTACCGGGTACTCTGGGCCAGTCCCCCACTGTCACATGTGTGTGCGCATTCCCACTCTCCTCCTCCCCCACCTGCAGTCCGGTGTAAGCCTCTACGGGTAGGGGCGTTAGCTAGGGTCTCTCTCGGTCTTCTTTCCAATTTCAAACTAACACAATGCCCAATTTCCTTTCAGTTCTTGGGGTTTTTTCTCTCTTGACAAAACCTGGCTCTGACCAATAAAAATCGATGGGTTTCAAAATAATTGTTTTTGTATGGGCTGCAAGAGCTTACTCTGGAAGTCAAAACTGTGCATCAAATATTTCTACCTAAAAATATTTCTAGAAACAGGCCCCTGATTTATAGTCACTTGATTTATGACAGAGGCACAGTTTAATGAGGAAAGGATATTTTTTTCATAAGTCATGTTAGAACAACTACATACCTATAGGAAAAAAATTAACCTTAACCCCTACCTCACATTAAAATATTAATTCAGGATAAACAATAGCCTGAAGTGTGAAATAAATCCATAAATATCATAAGAGAAACATAGGAGAGAGTAGATCCATGACCCTGGCACAGGTAATGATTTTTAAATATCTAAAAATCGGGATGCAGAAAGACTAACAACAAAAGAAAAAGCTACAAAATTGGACTTCATTTAATCAAGAACTTATGTTCTTTGAAAGACACCAGTAAGAGAGTGAAAAAGTAAGCCACAGACTAAAGAAGATATATGCAATACACATTTCTGACAAAAGACTGAACCTGTAACATATAAAGAATTCCTATGGATCAATAAGGAAAAATAACTGAGTTTAAAAATATAGAGACTTGAGCAGGCACGATATAAAAGCAATATACCAAGGGCCAATAACCACATGGAAAGGTATTCAACAATATTAGTCATCAGGATAATACAAATTAAAACCACAATGTAATATCATTGCACACCTGTCAGAATACTAAGGTTTTTAGAAGATGGACAAAACCAAGTGTGGGCAAGGCTGTGAGCAAGTGGAACTCTCATCCATTGTTTCCAGGAGTATAAAATGGTATGATCACTTTGGAAACTGTTCGGCAATATCTACTTAAGATAAACATGCATTGTTTTCCTAGACATATGCCCAAGAGAAATAAATATTTATATCCAGCTTCAACATTCACAAGAATGTCCAGACTCTCTATTCGTAACAGTCAGAAACTGGAAATAACTCAAATATCCAAAACAGAACAGATCCATAGGATATATATACATACATAAATATACATCACAAGACATCAGTTGTGTATATAAAACAACATTTTAATGATAAGGTAAATACTATACAATAATTAAAAATGAGGTGTCGTTCTACCAAATAACACATAAATTTTACAGATGTTATATTGAGCAAAAGAAGCCAACAAAAAGAGTATACACTCTAAGACTGCATTTATATAGAATTCAGGAACGGGCAAACAAGTCTGCGGTGATAGAGGTTAGTATAGAAGTTACTTCTGGAGAGCAGGTGAGGGTGGGTGTTGACTGGGAGGGGCCTGGGGAGCTTCTGGAGTCCGTGGGAGCATTCCTGTCCTGACGTGGGTGTACGCATTTGTAAAAATCTACCGAATCGTGTGCTGGAGATGAGTTTACTTAAGGAGGCACGCTATACCCTCAACCTAGTAAGAATGGAAAATCAGCCTATTTGGCAAATTTAAAAGATAAACATCAAATATTTCTGTCTCTCTTTTTTTTATATAACAATTTTAATTCTCCAAGAAATGTGCACATCTCTGACTGGGAGAAGGGCCACAAATAAGAGTCCACATTTGCCCTTGTTTTGCTACATCTGGAGAGACATACTCCTGTACATGTACCAGGCTATGTGGTAGAAGGGAGAAAGAAACAACCCCATTCAGACTGCCCTGTAGAGCCCTAGTGGCCAACACAGCACTGTACACACACACCAGCAAGCAAACATTCGCTGTTTCAACTGAGTCTTTGTAAGCCCACTGGCCCTGTTAAAGCCAAAGGAACGCAGTGCAACCTGTGAAGGTGCACATGCTTACTGCACAAACCTCCTATAGGTGACTACTCCCCTCAGAGCTGAGCCGCGCTGGGCTCGGATTAGCTCCTCTCTCTTAGTTCAGTGCTCAGCTCCACGTTGGTCAGGGGGCCCTCCTTCTGAGACGATGGGTTGGCCAGATTGTTGCCTCTCTAACCCGACAATTGAAAATTTCCTAGCGGGCCTCTCCCTCCCCGCTCCCTCCTCTGCTTGGCGGCCTCTGGGTAAACTAGACCTGCTACATCTGAGCAATCCCATCAGCTGCAGACAAGCTTATCTCAGTCTAGCCGCAGACTTAAAAGTAGCTGCACCTTTTGTTTTGGAAAATCCATCCTGTGTCTGAACATCGCCTCCCATGGACTCCTAATAAATATCTGGAAGATCTCAAGGAATGAACTTTGGCTGACCTGCTCGTGCACATCTTTGAAACCCCTCCCTTCCGCACTTTTTCCGCGGAGTTGCGTGAGTGGTTGGAAAACCCTTGAACACTTTTGTGAACCATAAATTCAGAGAACTGTTAGTTTGGGGATTTGAGGAACGGATTTCAGGAAGTAGCAAGGAATAATCATGTTTTGGGTCATTTCATCATTGTCCATTCCCAAGGGTTTACATATGTTCTTGCCTGTATCCCTACAGGTCTGTATTTCCTGTTGGAAGGAAAGGAACTGAGTCAGTGTTCTATCTGCAAATGGTATTAATCACAGTTGTATTTTAAGTGACAGCTCTTAGTAATGTGGGGATAGCTCTGTCTCTCACAGAAGATCTATTTTATCTGCTTGAATGTGAATGCGAAGCAATGTATGTCCTCTCCGCATAAAGAATCATCTCATAAGCATATACTCTTCTCTCACATGACACATCTTTTCAGCTGTGTTGTGTGCATTCAGAGGCATCACAAGCAATAGCTTTGAGCTGCATGACCAAGTTCATGTTATTTTAAGAATCTAAGGGTCTGACCTCAGCTCAGAGTCCTATCTAAATGAATAGATTCTGTGTCTAGCAATTATGAATTAGAATTCTTTGCTTGATGAGTTTCTTATTTCATCACTCTATGAGGTAGAACAAGTAGAGATAGTGGTAATTAAGGAAAGAATCATTGTTTTTTCTCTGTACAGAATTTACAGAACATGCAAGTTTTGGGTTTTAGCCTAGAAGTAGAATCAATCGTCTGGTGTTTAAACTTGCTTATTTTGGTCAAAAATGTGACTACAGGGGAAAAAGGATTAGAACACTTTTTGAATGACTTCCAAAAGCATCTTAGACATCAAAAGGGTTATATAAAACAACATTTTAATGATTTAATGTAAATGAACCAGAAATGGATATATTGTGTTTCCTTTAGAAGTACACAGGGTTTTAAATTAAAGGGAAATGCTTACAGATAGAGTTTCTGACTCTATTGAATCAAAAATGTTTCTAAGGCTGATTCTGTGCAGGATAAGATTAAAACAGAACAGTTTGTTTTTCTAAGAAATAGCACTTTTATATATTTTTAACTCATAGAATTCCATATTAGCTAACAGTGTTTAAATACAAATTATCTCTACTCCTTATTGAAAATGCTACCATGGTAACAAAAGATTTCATTTCTTCACACTAAAAGCAACATTCTAGCACCTCAAAAAGTAAAAAAACGGGAAACGTGGGTGTCAGCAGAAACTGCAAGGCCATGTCAAGGCAGAGGTTGCAAGCTCACGGCCCACGGCTCAGTCCGTTCAGCACTTGTGTTTTATTTGGCCCAGAGAACATTCAAAATGCTTTGAATTATTTGCCAGCATTTAAAAATCAGTTGATGTGATCAGAAAGTTAAGATTTCTAGTTACTCTTGACAAGTACAAAATCTGGCTACAGTGATTGCAATCGCCGCATGGCAGACATCAGCAGGAGCTAGGGCCAACCTGCTTCTGCAGACGGCGAGACCTCCGGTTTGCCCAGCCCCTGGTGAGGCCCTCCAATGGTCCTATCACCCACCCCACACCCCTCCCAGGCTCCGAGGAACAGAGGTAGAATGCAACACCCCTTGAAAATCCTGTCCTTCTTAAGAAAGATATGGAGCATTTCTGCTCTGTGTTCTTGAAATGAAAAATTAATGCTGGATTATTCAAGGTTTGAATAATTCTCAAATGCAAGTTCTTTGTTTTACCGACACTTGATCCCAGCTCTCCCAGTGTGTTGCTCTTAGACCCTTCGTCAAAGGGGCCGGAGAGCCGGAGGGAGCCACGTCTCCTCTCCATACGTTAGCTCTTGACTCAGCTGATGAAAAAGATGACCCTTGAAACTAAAATTGAATTACAGAATTAACTGTGACAATTATTTCTCCAAATTCTATCTTTAGCCACTGAAAATTGGGAGCTCCATATTTCATTGGTCTATTTAATTATTATCTGGAATCTTTGGTAGACACAAGTTAGCAATTGGTTCTGTTGGCCCCAAATTTTGGTTGGTTTAGACATTATACTATGGAGGACAAGAAAATGAGAGCAAATATTACATGGACCAGTTATATATTATGACCACAGAAAAGAGCCTTAAATCAAACCAACTACTTTGCATAAGTGAACTTTTTATTATAAGAGGATGTTAAAAGGTGTACCTGAATCACTATGCAAACCCATCATCACAAATAAGTAACAGTTGTAAGCAGAAAGGTGTCATCTCAGAATAGGGTTAGCTTATTCACACATTTGCATCCTAACCTTGATTTGGGTAAAATGGTTAAGGCTGGGCAATATGTCCAGTTATAACTCATTGGACAGCCACTAATTGCATCCTAGCACAGGTCCACATAACAGAAGAATGCCACAACCACAGGGTTAAGACTTAGGGCACTTAAGTCAAGCTGCCATGTGATTTCAGTGGAATTCAAAGCTGAAAAATAAAAGTCAATGCCAACAGTTTGCCAAGATTTGCCTTCGTGACACGACGATGGTCAGTGTTTGGTCACAAGCTCCTTTTTCTCCAGCTGAAATGTACGCAGACAAGACTCACCATCAGCACCGCCCTGCAAGGATAGAATTATATGCTCTAGTTGTGCAGGAAGATCTTGATTTTCCTTGTGTTCAAATCTTATTGCTATTGCCCCTCAAAAAGTTCTTTGGAATGGCTTCTTTTTTGCATTGTGTGAAGCTCAGCTGAGAGGCAGTTGTTGGGGTCCCCTCTCAGTGAGAATCCTGGGGACAGGGGAAAAAGTTTGGTGAGGAAGTTAGTCCCTGAAGAGTCATTCAAAATGACTGAGGGAGTAGAGCAACAAATATGCATCAAATTTTGCATGAAGTTTGAACATTCCGGAAACTATTAGGATGATTCAGAAGGCCGCAGCTATGGGTAACTGAGGATTGGCAGCCTCATCACAACAATGTGCCTGCTCATGCATCACGTCTCGTGAAGAGATTTTAGGTGACACATCAAATCACCCAGCTGACTCAGCCCCCCAATGCCCAGATTTGGTGTCCTGTGACATCTGGCTTTTCCCAAAAGTAAAGTCACCTTTGAAAGAGAAGAGATTTCAAACCATTAGTGAGATTCAGGAAAATATGACGGGGCAGCTGATGGCAACTGGGACAACTTTGTGAGGTCCCAAGGTGCCTACTTTGAAGGGGACTGAGGTGTCATTGTCCTGTGTACAATGTTTTTTGTACCTAGTATTTTCTTCAATTTATGTTTTTATTTTTCATATTACGTGGCTGGATACTTTATGGACAGGCCTCATATACTTTCTCTTAGCTCATAAAAATGTTCCTACTTATTCACAGCACATCTGTTAACTTAATACTACTCATTAATTATTTCTGTTCCTGAAAACACTTTGCAAGAACATATCATGGATGGCAATCAAATCACCATTGGGATGCCCTTTTATATTTCCTTCAAATGAGTTAAACTCATTTAATAGGAATATTTTTGGTGGGTATCTTGTCCCATAATAAAGAAATGAGATAATTCATTTGTTATTTTTAATACTTTGTTCCACTCAGATATGCAAACTCGTTTGTCGTTGTCATTTCCAATTTTCGATACGTGGGCTGGGCGTATCTCAGGGATGGGGTTTTCATTGTCAGCTCTCCGCTTTGTCTCAGCAGCCACCATAGTTGTCCAGGGTTGCAGGAGGTTTCAACTGGTTCAACCAGCAGCTGAAGAGTCAGGTAAGGATTCAGGTAGGGAATCGCAGTGCTGCTGTAATGACATCCCCACGTGACAGGGACATCATCACATCACGCTGGTGTGTGTGACTCTACGTCTCCACAATCCAGATCTACAGAATATGACTTTAATGAGCCTCTTCAGGCACCCGGAGGACTTTCCAAAAAAGACATCTTGCAGTGGGCCCTCCTCTGACGCAAGTGCACATGGAGAGATAAGAATACTGTAGGAGATGTTGGCACCAGAAACTTGGACACAGGAAAGGCTTGGAGAAGTATGAGAGAAGAAAGCTCCCCCACCCCTTCTCAGGATGGACACCTGGTCACCTTGAGATTCAGCGTGTTGTCACAGGGTCTGACGTGCTGTCAGGTCACAGTGAAAGCCAACTGCCGGCGATTGCGGCTGAAGATGAACCTCACAGAGAAATGAGACGCACAGTATTCTGACACATGTAATTGAGTGGACACATAAGTTATCTATTAATTTGGACCTCCAACACAGTAGTCACTTATACTTGTTTTCAGGATCAGACTTTTTGCTAAAAAGTCACATGCTAAGCACAGTTGAGACAAATGTGCAGGTGAGAGGCCCCGAAAGCAATTTCCATACCACACAGGACGAAGAGGAAGAACTCATTATGCATATTTCAGTTTTGCAATCCACATCCGAAGCATTAACCCTGTGCGACAGTCTGGCCAGCCACCAAGAACTAGACAGTTTTCACCCTTGGGTATAAATTAGTTCTGTGTACTGCCTGCAGGACGCCGGAGCGCTGCTCTGACTCGGCTGGCCCGAACCCCACCATGCGCTGCAGCCAGGTCTCTGAAGCCCACCAGCTAATTAAGCTAACTTCCTGAAGGGAGAATTTCAAGTGACTAGGGTTGTGTAATAAACGCAAGTGAAATGCTGCTGGGATGTAGGCAAGAGGAAGTCTTGTATCTTTTCTAGAAGTCTGATATAATTTGTAATTTGATAAATACATATTTCTTTAATACAGGGTATAACTCATGTCTAAAACTCAGAAATTTCATTAAATCTTTACCATGTATTGGAGAAGGCTGTTAAAGGAAATAATTATGTTTATCTGACTTAGCCTAAAAAAAGTTCAACCCCAAACTATTTTAGAAGCATTAGGTCTGTTCATATGAAGTATAATTAGATTAATTGCTCGTTTTATTGAAGAGAAACTAAGTCACCATCCTGATATTGTTACCTTTTTGCATAGTGGAAAATTCAAGTGTAGAATTATAGTGGGAACAGAAAAAATTACATGGAGAAGAACATCAGTAACCAGCAAGATACCTTAAAAATAATCTAAAACACCACTGTTAGGAAGTGGTTTAGAAGTGGGGTCAACAAAATAGGATCAGGGATTTGGGGGAAACATCAACTACTTTGCACTGGTACAGCTTCACACTAGCTATCACGTGCATTGTGGCGATGGCTCTTGTTCCTGTGACAATCTCATAAGGAAGTAAGATGTGACTGGCTGTTAAAACTGACCAGGAAGAAAGCAGTGATATGGTGTCAACTGGGAAGGAGAATTAAATGGCAGCCTACGAAAGAAAGCCCAGTAAATGTCATTCCAAACAACAAGAAGTCTAACTGGGAAAAGAACCCAGGGAGCCTTGCTGAAGACAGCTGAAAAGAGAGAGACTTGTACAGTGAACGAAAAGGCGAACTACAGCTTAAGTTTGATAAATTAGAGCTGGAGGCTGAAGCCAGTAAATTGAGGTGACAAAGAGACAAATGGTGCAGCGTTAGTGAAGAAGAGAGTAATCAGATTCACAGCCGAGCAGCGGTGGGCGGGGCTCTGAGGGCCTGGCGAACACATGTGAACCTTGGTGCCTTCCCTAGCAGCTGCTGTGTGAAGGGGGCAGTGGGGTGAAACTGACTTGGCTGTTCAGGCCTCACCTGGAGGTGATGTGATGACAGCAACTGACACTATAAAATATGTAAGGTATGGATATTCAAGGGAAATTGAAAATGCATGGGTATACCCGGGCCAGAGTAAAGAAGCCTGGTAAGTGAGGTTTTTGCACCTCCATAGTTATCCCCTCGCCCCCAGTATTATCTATAGATTGAATCAGAAGCATTCTTTTCTAACATACGCCCAAGGAAGCATGATGATGCAAGAACTGTAAAGACTCTGAGGTTTTAGCCTATTTATAAGCGATCAAGTTAGGCTGTCAATTACATGAATGCCCGCAGAGGACATGGAGACTCCTGGATCAGAGACGAAAGACATTCCTTACAGAGATAGTGTAGCCAGGGGATCATCATTTGTTGTGTCAGTTCCCCGAACTCTAAGTTCCACAGGGGTGGGTGACATGCGGAGGCCCAGGCTGCCTGCATGTGGAGTGGGTTGTTTTGCAGGAGAGGAATCTTGAGCTTAGGAAACCTGGATCTCGATAGTGGGCTGAAAATACATGCCTCCGAAGAGAGACATTATCTCTGTCTTCCAAGACTGACTGACTGATCTCTATACAAACATTATGTTTGTGAGATTCACCCACATTGTTGCAGGTAGTTCTGGATATTTATTCTTGTTGCTGTGTCGAGTTCCATTTGTGAACATTTCACAACTTACCTTTTTATCCACGCTAGTGTTGATGGCCATGTGAGTAATCCTCAGTTCCAGGTCAGTATGGACAGTGTTGCTCTGGTCCCCATAGTGCACGTCTCCTGATGGACACGTGGCTGGATTTCCACGGGGTGAGATGGTTGGGGCATATGGTATGCTTACATTTAGCTTTCATAGGTGCTGCCAAGCATTTTTCCAAAGTGGCTGCAGCAATTACACTCCCCAGAAGTCTGTGAGAGTTCTGAGGGCTCCACATCCTTGCCAACACTTGATATTTTCCATTGTTTTCATCTTTGCCGTCCTAGTGACTGTAAATGGCTATAAATGAGTGTTAAGCTCAGTGTGGTTTAAACATGAAACAATTTTATTTTTCTACCCTCTGCCTTCAAATCATGTTGTCAAGCCCAACTTTCTCATCACTTAATGGGATCTTGGGAAAAGCCTGTAACTTTTAGGTTGTGTTCTGTTCTTAAAATTTAGTTTGGCTCATTTTAAAATTTCAGTCTCTTTCTGATTCAGAGCTCTTTCTCTTCAGTCTAGGGGAGTCTTGTGGCTTAAGTGGCCTGAGGCATGCGGTCTTCTCTACAGATCACCTCCCTTCCCTTGTGTGTAGGTCTGGTTTGGGGACAGAAAAGAGGAACAGAGTTCTTAAAATATCTTGCTAATCAAGTTATGTGAGCTCACAATCATCTCCATTGGTTGTTGGCTGCTTTTCCAGCTATCACCGGTGAGGTATAATGAGGAATATATCTGATCTTTGTCCCTAGGGCCTGGCCCAGACCCTCAGAAACCCCTGGAATTTCCTGAATATTAGGAATATCTTTGGTATGCTAATGAGGTCACTCTGGTGGGTTCCTAGACAGTTTCAGGATGGAGGCTGGTCACCAGGAACACCAACCACATGATTAGAGAACTAGAACTTTTGTCCAGCCTGGCTTCTGGGCAGGAGGGAGGAACTGGAGATTGAGTTAAAATATGTGGCAATGATTCAGTCAATCGTGGCTGTGCAGTGAAAGCCCAGGAAAACTCAGAAGCCCCGTGCTCAGTGGAGCTTCGTGGTTGGTGGACACAATGATGGGCTCGTTGGGGGGGTGTGTCCTGCTCCCATGCAGAGAAGACACAAGGTTCTGCATTCCCTCCCAGACCACACCCTGTGTGCCCTTCATAGTAAAACCGTAGTCATAGTGACCATGCTTTCTTGAATTCTGTGAGTCATGCTAATGAATTATTGAACCAGAAGAGGGTGTGGGAACCACTGAATTTGCAGCCCATCAGTCAGAATTATAGGTGACTTGGGGACCCCATATATATCTGGTAGTATCTGAAGTGAGGGCAGTCTCACTGGGGACCGTGCCCTTGAACTTGCAGGTGGTTAGCATCAGAATTGGATGGCAGGCAATACGCCCCAAGTGGGGTGGTTCATCACTAGTCCTCTCCAAGGCCAGCGTCCAGAGGCTGGCTCTATCACGGAGCAGCACAGTGAGTTCAGCAGAAGCCTGTCCTACAGAAGCCTGAGAGGCCTTGTGGGACATGAAGGATCTAGCTCCAGCTGACCAGTTCTATCCCCTCCAGCTCTCAGCCCCAGCATCCTGCCCATCAGCCCTCTGCTACTAGAATACCTGGACAGCACACAGCCCTCAGAGATGAGAGACTGATGATGCAGGTCCAGCCCAGGTCCCCCAGGACCTGCGCAGGTGGGAGTGCAGAGGGCTCCAGCGGTGCTCCTGCCTCCCACTTTGCCACCCCCCTCATGATGGCACAAGGACAGGGCACAGTCCGCTGGCTACGTCGATGTCTGATCCAAGACATGAAATGCCGGTCACCCCTCCTGGTAGGTGCTCCAAAGTCCTTACAAATAATGCTCTTGGGTCTTCTCCTCACACCTCTTAGGTTAAGGAAGGGAAATAATACCTCTGTCAAACACCCATGCCCCTCCCCACCAATTTGGGTTTCTAGCTACTCTCTCTCTTCCTGGTTCCTTTATATGGGCTATGAGCCATACTTGACTGGTGACAGCAAGGCTCGCCCTGCCAGCTATTAGTAAAACCTGCACACAGGCGCCCCAGCCGCTATTCCTGGGCAGACAGAGTCCTCCTATGGATTACCAAATGAGCAAATAAACAGAGGTCAGCACCTATTTCACACTAAACTATGGAATAAAGGCGAAAAAAGAATCCTAGGGTTAGCTGTGAGGGAGGATAAATATCTATATAAGAGAATTTTGAAGTCGAAGATAAGAGAGAGAGTCGGTCCTCGCTGGGGACCGCACGTAATTCTGTATCAGCACTTTACCCAGTTTACCCCACCCCTACCCCACCCCATTTCCTGCATTGTAGCAGCACTAACTACAGGCAGGGGAAGGTGAACCCTGCGTAACTGAATTGGATTATTTTTATTGTTTCCACAGGAACCACACCATGTGGGGAATGTTTGTTCAGGGAATTTGCTGTGTTTGTGTTCATTTTATTCAATTGTCCACAAGAGTGATTGAATTTTATGTCCTATAACTTTAATACCACAAAATATGCTTGAAGTACATTGACTTTAAACAGGACATAAATTTCAAAACTCCCGTGTCCTTGTCCTTCCCATGTCCTTGTGTTCTGTTATTATTGTATTTAGTTGCTCTTCTTTTCTGACCTCCCATTCAGCTTTTTACAAATGTGAAATGCAAATCTCTGCCATTGGACTTGCGGCCTCAGCCTTTCTGCCTGGTGCTCATCCCCTGGCAGAGACGTAAGATGAGATGGGGCTTCTGTTCCATTTTCTGTGGGTCCCGGAAGGGACCGGACAGCAGGAAGTGGAGAGTTGGGGGCGGGGGGAGCCGGCATTCAGAGGCTGCCACTTAGCAGCTCCGTGACTTTGGGAATTTGCTTCTGCTTCCTGAGCCTCCATTGCACTGTTTGTACACAGCCATAAAACGACTACCTCCCGAACGGGACTGTTGGGAGGATTAGATGAGATAATGCATGTAAATCCCTTAGGGCAGTGCCTGACACATAATAGCGCTTAATAAATACGACATGCTGTTCTGAACAGGGTGGTGGGTGGGGGTGGAGAAGGAATGTTCTCAGTAAATGTGTACAGAGTCACTACAAATTTTATAAGTGCTGCAGCATTTTTGTGGACTGTGCTGTCTCCAAGAGGGATATATAGCTTTTCATTAGGTGGAAGGGCCTTCTCCGTGAAGAAGGAAATTATCTCATCAGGGTTCTTGTTCTGCGGTTGCAGTGCCTGCTGATGTTGATTTAGCTCACTTACAAAGCCACACACCACGCAGCAGTGCTCATCGCCCTCCACATTAGCTTATTAATCCTCCAGTTATTCCCTCACGGTTCGAGAGCATATTTGCTTTCCAGTGGAGGCCCCAGGAGGTGAAGTCACATGCCCCACCTGGGACCGAGAGGGAGTGGCCAGGTCAGCTGTTTCTCTCGGTGGCCCACCACGCTTGGAGGTTTCACTGGCACTGAAGACTTTTGCTCCCTAAAGTCAATGTTTTCATTGTAGGGATGTTACTTGCTAAGTGAGAAAGAAGCAGTGGAGGAATCATAGAGTATAAACTGGCAGTGATCAGCTTTGGCTTTTAGTCCCTTCCATGCCCCCCTCGTGAGTGGTACAAAGGATCACGTGAGTGTCCAGCCCTCGTCCCCACGTCTGTACAATGCAGGGCCACATGGGACCAATCCTGAAGTTTCTTTCCTGTGTGAAACCATGGATGGAGCTTTTGGAGAGAGGAGGTGGCCCCTTCTAAGGACCCTAAAATCTTACTAAATTAGAAGAGACAAGAAGAGATTAGAAGCAACTTCATAATTTGCTTCTTTGTTATTAAATAGTAGTATGCAAGTCAGTACCACAAGTGACAACAGAGTACTGCTCTGGGCATCTTTAGACCCAAAGGAAACACAAGGCAAAAGAAGAGGGGGGTCTCAACTGCACCAGGCTGGGCATCCCATCCTGGGCCCACCCTGACCCTCTTGGCTTTATCCAGATGCTGTGGGCAGTGCTTTCTGCAGAGCTTCTTGGCAGCAGCTGCTCTGGGAGCCCTGAGTCTGAGGGTTGCCAACGCCAGTAAGTGCATGGCATGGAGGCCTGGCCCAGCGTTCAGCCGCAAGGGTTCTTTTCGGCAAAGGCCTCTCTCCATTCCCCTCTCAGGCAGATGTACAGCTGGCTCAGGTAGCATCTAACTGTATGTTGTATAATCACTCCACTGTTCTCGGAATTTGCTGGGGGCTCAGTTCTGGCCTCTTAACCCCCTGACCATGCCCGTGGTTTTCTCTTGGAACTGCTTGTGGTCATGTGCCACTGTTTCCATGAACACACCCATAAGGGAGGTGCTCCAGAAAGTTATTGGAAAGTCTGGGTCCATTGTCCCCCATGCTGCTTTCCCTGTGCTTGGAGTCTCTGAGGGAGCAGTCCCTGGGTAATTCTGCAGAGATTTTAGAGACTGGGTCTTGATCCCTCATAGTCCCTTGCAAACATAACTAAATTCCAACTTCCCCGACCTCTCCACAGCGAGCTCACCTGTGAGGTCACATACTTGGCTATTCAAACTGGAAATAATCAATTTCTGATGGGAAAAGGAAATGGGATGGAAGTAACAATAAGAATACTATTGTTTGAGCATCTTGTGTACTGAGCATCTTATGTGCCAAACACACCTATTATTATCATCGTTATAGAGATTAGGAAACTGGAGACCTGCAAGAATGCCTTTCTTAAGACCACAAAGCTCCTAAGTGGCAATACAGAAATTTGAATGAGGGTGAATCTAGCTCAAAAGCCAAAAGGAAGGGTACCGATGGTGGGGGCTCATGCTTACTCAGCAGACAAACCCTGCGGCCCCAGAGGGACCAGAGAGGGTCTTCTTTCATGGACAGCTGCTGTCTTACACGGGGCACATGGCTGCGCCCTGCACTGTTTGTTCACTCCCTTGGGCATTCACCTCTGCAAGTACGCATCAAGCTCCTATTCGAGATAATGCGAGGGCTGCTAAACCCTGCCCAGTGCTGGAGAAGGAAGGGGCCTGCAAGTGAAGCTGCTGCTCTTCTGTAGAAAGGGCTCACCTGTTATCCAAAATACCCCCAACAAGGAGCTGCAGAAAACCCCTGCAGACTTGGGGCCAAGTGCCCCGTGGGGGAATTAAGCAGCATTGTACCTACTGTGGTCCAGCCTCTGCTTTCTCAATCTTAAGTTTTTCCACTGGTCTTCATATTTTTTTTAAAGTAACTTTAACTTAAGTACCATACACACACATAACACACACACACACACACACACACACACACAAAAGTGCACATCCTAAGTATACAGTTTGATGACTTTGTTAACAAACTGAGTGCTCTTGTCCCAATCAGCACCCAGCCTGAGAAAGAGAACATTGGTAACACTTCAGAAACCCCTGTTTGCTCCCCATCTGAAAAGATAACCACTGTCCTGACTTCTGTCACCATAGAGCAACATTGGTTGTTTTGCACTCTGTGAGTGCACTATAAGGATATAAGTAGATTAACACGTCAGTGCTCCTTTATGTCTGATTTTTCCTGCTCACCATCGTGTTTGTGAGGTGCACCCATAGTATTGCATGAAATTGCAGGTCATTCATTCTCATTGCTACCAAGTATTTCATTACGTGAACATAGCAATTTATTTATCCATTCTTTAGCTGATGCACATTGGAGTTTCCATTTGGGGACTGTTGTGAGTAGTTACATGCCTTAATTTTTAAGAAGCATTTGGTAAAGCCTCACCTTAGGTGCTGAGTAATTAGTATTCTAAAATGATCACCTGTGTCCTCAATTTAGCTTCCTGGATGCTTGATGTTAGCAGGTGAAGTCAGAGAGTACTGGGAAGCCTACAGTGCCAAGTTTATTCGGGCGGTTACTGCATGAACAATCAATCCTAGGTGGGAAGGAATATGGGTCAGCTCATGTCCTGAGATGCTACCAAATATAGCGTGGGAGTCCAAGGTCTTCTGGTGGCTAAGAATCTTGCTGGTCTCTTCTCGGTACCACAGAGAAGACTGTGTTACAACCAAAAGCCTTTGAGACAATTAGGAACATTATAATTAATGGCCTAGATCACTCAAATTTCATGACACAGTTGGAGGACAGGGATCCCGGGCTCTGTAGATTACACTGAGGTAAGACTCCGTGACCACAAATGCAGTTTTGTTCTCTGCAGTAAACACTTCAGAGAAGGCTGGACTGCAGGCGACCTTGAACGGCCAGCATTTTAAACTCCATGTTTTAAGTTATGGCAGAGCTTGCAAGTAAGAACTGCATAAACAAAGGATGTTCTAAAGGTCCTTAGTCTTTGGAAAATATCCAGTTACATACCTGACTGTATTTGGAAAGGCAGAATGAAACCAATGGAGCCAGAGAATCTGACACCAGCAAAAAGAGTTCGGGGCTGAGCGCCATAAACGGAGGCTGCAGGATGCCTGCTAACGCTGTACCGCGCCCACAGCCATCAGGGACAGAGGTTATTGCCAGTCCATAAATTAATCTTTCCTTTCTTTCCTTGTCCCCACACTGCTTTTCACAAAAGTGGTAATACATATACAATTTCTCTGACCTAATGGCATTGAAAATTTGTTTTCTGACTCTTAAGTAACACATTATCTTTTTAGCAAAATTCGATCATAAGAAATGCATAAAAAGGAAAAGAAACAAAAAAACCCACCATAATCCCATCATCCACAGTTAGGATCTTAACATTTTGGCAACTTTCTTACAGTAGTCTTGCTTTGCATCTCTCTCTCTCTCCCTCTCTCTGAGTCTATACATATGATCCCTGGCTAATGATGGTTTGACTTACAATTCTTCAACTTTCTGGTGATGTGAAAGCAACACGCATTCAGGAGAAACTGTAGTTTGAATTTTGAATTTGATCTCTTTCCAGGCTAGTGATATGCTGCAGGATCCTCTCTCGTGGCTCTGGGCAGTGGCAGTGAGGCGGTTAGCCCAGCGGCGGACTAACGGAAGCATTCTGAGCATGTCCAAGGTTGGCGAGGCTAAGGTATGATGTCCAGGAGGGTATGTGTATTAAAAACATGTTCAACTTATGAGATTTTCAATTTACAATTGGCTTATTGGGACATAACCCCATCATAAATTGAGGAGCATTTATAATTGGGTTTATACTATATAATAGTCATTAAAATCCTCCTTATAACTTACTTTTAGATTGTGAATATCTTTACATAGCATTTAAATTACTTGAAAAGCAGCATTTTTGTTTATCATATGGATGTGTTCAACTTATTTAACTTCTTCCCATCCCCTATTATGAGTAATAGTATTACCCAACTTGCTGCTTTTCAGGTTCTACTTTATCAGTTAGCTTCTCCCAACTTACACATATGGAAATTATTCTTATTAGTTAGTCTAGAATGTGACTATACCCTCTTTCCTCTGAGAGAGGCAGAATTGTGATTTGATACTTCTCCTTTTGCAAACATGTCTGCTCACAATTGTAGTGAGATCTATTTACTTGAGTTCTCAGTGAAAAAGGCCATGAAATTGCTCCCTGGAGTTAAGCTGTCAGCCGGGAGGGTGATCAGGGGTTGGTGTCCTAAGGGCTGGATGGAGTGCCACTCTCCTGACCATCTCTCACAGGAGAAACTGCACTCCGCCACATCCCGTGTGCACCTGGCAGCGTGAGCCAGCACGAGGCAGAATAGTGCATTACCTGCAATGATACGTGAGATTACCATCTGGGCCTCTCTCCCTAAGCCCACTGCTCCTCTCACCCGACATCCTGGAGGTCCGCTTCCTTCCCGCAGCCTGCAGCCCGCAGCCCAAAGCCCAAACAGTGAAACTGAAATCTGAATGAAAGTTAGTTCCAGGGAGTCACAGGCAGGGTAGCAGTCCAGCAGCTGCCCCTGAGGGAGGAAGGAACCATACTTCTCAAGTAAGCAGCGTGGGTCTCCGTGTAGGACAAGACGGGGACACAACTGTGCAATACAATCACCCAGAGGGTGCAGGCCAGTCCCAGTGAGATCTGAGTGACCCCCACAAATTTGTCCAATGTTGTATAGGCTTTCCGCCCCCTCGGAGGCACAGTGGCCTCTGGGGAGGGCAAGAATCAGAAGTCACTTATCCTGCATGCGAGCCCCCACACACCCCAGCTCTAGCTTCAACTGGGCCAGGACGTGTATCCTTGACAGGCGCACAGGCAGTAAGAGTCCAATTACTTCAGCAGAAGCACGTGGTCCCCCTGGTGTCTGTGTCCTTCTCTTGGTGTGCCGAGCCACGCCACCTCAGCCTCAGGCCACTGGGGCCCTTTTGCTCCCCTTCTTCTCGGCCTCCCCATAGGACTCCTGATGTTTGTGCGGGAGCACTCCTGCCACCTGGAGCCACCTCTCCGGATCTTTCTTTTGTTTCATTTCAGATCACAGCAGGCACCACAGTTTTCTCCCTTTCTGTTAATAAAAATTAAGCAATCAATTTTCTTCCCCTCCATTACACCTAATTCCCTCTGTAACTCAATTATTATTGCAACTCTGGCAAGTGCTTCGTGAGGCAGATGGCAGGCAAGACACGTTGCCAAAATAAAGGGCATTGTTTACAGAGGAACATTGTGTACGTAGAGGTGATGACACTCCCCTTCCAAGGTTAGCTTATTTTTTCTAAAATCAAATTCATGTAGCTCTGTTAATGTAGAATTTATGCAAGTGCTGCCAAGGTTAATACAAGCACATGTAACACACTGTAGCAACCACTAAAAATGCTTGACACATATTATATTCCTTCTTTAGGCGTTGTAGGAAGTTAGGATAAACCTATTATGTGACTTTTTATTCTGAGAACAATAAATACAATGGGAGCACTGATTTTGTGTGTGTGTGTGTTAAAATATCTGACTTGCAAAGGTGTTACAAATTCTATGTATTGTATTTGTCACACTAGAGAGCAAGCCTGGTAAGTTAAAAATATTGCCCTTTGTGATGCTACTCTAGAGAATTCGGTGTGGTCAGGAATGACGAAAGGGTCCCAGCTCCACTGCAAACTGCAAGTGATTGATTGGTTGTCCACCACCGCCTGTGCAGAGGTGGGAGGGCAATGAGAGAAGAGGAGGACACCCTTTGTGATGTTCTGGGCTCCTGGGGATGCCCAGGAAAAGGGGAAGAGAGAGAGCGCTCAGTAGTCTTTCTGCCCCAAGGTGAGGCCCTATGGGTTTCAGTGGGCTTTTTCTGCACTGTTAGGTGTGACTCTGAAATAGGCTCTTTTCTACAAGCTATCTATAAAGCCAATTTTCTTATTTTTAATCACATTGTATTTATATCATTCTCTGCCCTGTTTGGAGAAACATCTCCATTTCTCTGCCCCTTACTTCCTGAGACACTGCTTCCAGCAACCTGGTTCTCTCAGAAAATAGGGGAGTCCCTGAACTACTGACCTCAGAGCTGAGACTCACCAGTGGAGGCCTGCCACTACCTCGCCCTGTATCCGAGGGAACCCGGACATCTGTGCCCCATTAATTCCCAGAGTGGGTGTGAGCTTATCTGGACACATGAAGCTGGAGCGTCTGGCTAGAATTTTCCTTCTCCTTCTAGAATAACATGGGTAAGAATTACATAAGTGATTAATGGACAGGAATGTAACAAGAGTCCATTTGCTTTGTTTTAGTACAGCAGGAAAACCTATTCATTGTTGAAAAGCCAAAAAACATAAGGATAATAAAGATAATAAAATTGCCTATAATTCTACTGCATGGAGATACAGCCACCATTTTATTATACCTCAACAGTTTTTACATGTATATAGGCTCTTGAAAATGGAATCAGCGGTACCTACTCCTTTGCAATCTGTTTTTTCCTCTGTGGTACGCTGTTGTTTCCATTTTCTCACATGTGCCCACAGAGCCCGAGGTCCTAGGCTTGCTGTTCTTCAACAGCAACGAGAATTAGCATTTTTCTGGTGTCCCGGTTTTTGAAGTTCGCCGGTCCTTTTGAAAAGTATACCTCATTTATATAATTATTATCATACTTAGCATTACAAATCAGTGGGCCCCAGGCTTGCAATGGGATTCAGATGTCATTTTCATGATTTATTTGAAGAATTTTGCTCAATATTCATAGAGCCAAATGTTCAAATAGTCTACGAGTCAGGCTATTGAGGCCCTGTCACGTGTGCGGGGCACCGTGTTCCGCGCCAGGCTGGCGGCCGTGCCCCACGCTGCAGGCACAATACAGGTAAGGCTGCTTTGGCTGCACTCCCAAAACCTCAGCACGCAGATGGCGGAGAACAAAAGGCTGCGTGGCCCACCACGTTTCAGCTGTGTCTCCAGCCCTCTCCCCAGCCCTTGGGGGTCTGCGCCCTCCCCCGTACTCTGTGCCTGCTCTCCCGGGAGCCCCGCACCAGTCTCAGACTAACAAAGGGCCATGCTCAAAACACCCCGAGTGTGGTCAAGCCAAAAGGGGAGCCACTGAATGTCACTCAGTGCTCTCATTAGACTTTGTCTTCACCCTCTTCTTCGAATGTCAGAGAAATGAAGTCCATCTAGGTGCCAACAAATCCTTCCAACAGAACGGTTGCTATAGCAACTGTGTAGCCACGAATTAACCAGCAAACCAGTCTGAAGGTGTTGGCTCGGAAACCGCTCTGCGTGCGTGAGGCACCACCTTCTTTTGAAAGTAGGTTGTTCTCTGTGACCCAGCATCAATTTCGCGTTACAGTGTTACAGACACAATCTTTTGTTAAGGTATTTGATTTACTGTGGAATTAGGACTCTCAGGGTGGGAGGAGAGGTTGGGTGGAGAGCGGCTAAAAGACTGGAAAAATAAAACAAGTATAGGAAGATGATTTTTTCAAAAGGGAGGGCGAAGGGGGAAAGCTTCAATAGAATCAATTTATTCAAAACCAGGTGCAGAAGAATAATGTCAATTCTGTGCTCTGTGAGACAGTAAAAGAAAATCAGCTCTATCTAATGTATGGGCTGGTTTAAAACAAACCTCATGTTATTATTAATATAATCCCTGCTTTGTAAGCCATGACATTTAACCGGGTAATTAAATAATAATTGAATAAGTCTGCGAGGCATAAAACCAGGCAGAAAGGCACATTCCCCTGAGGCAATTTTTATCAAATATTGACTTACTCTTCAATATTAATGATGGCAATTTAATGTTATATTTTATATTTACATACTAACATTGTTTGAAAGACATTTTGTAATTTATAGGTTCTCGAGTTACACATGTGACTTGAATTAAAAGCACAAAGGGAAAATCTAGGGGATGGGGAATATGCAAACGTTAGGGGTGGGGGAGGAGACCTTGACTGCCACTGGTCCTGCCTTTGTTGAGGTCTCTCACCTATGCTGGTCTTCGTATATGCATTGTAAGTTCCTTCATTTCTTATTCTGCAAAGACACTCACTCCATGCTGGGCAGCAACGGAGCTCCCTTTGGGAGCAGCCTCCTTTCCAGCTAGAGAAGGGTGCTGCATCCCAGCCCCAGGGATGTGCTGGTCAGTGGTTAACAACCAGCGCTCCAGAAAGAATGCATATGTGTGTAAATGTTTTTAAGTTTATTCTAAATAAAGGACACTGGTATAAAGGACATGTTGTATACAATTTAAGAAGAAGAATAAAATATACAATCTTTTTTAAAAAATTCATAAAGCCAATTTACTCACAGGGCTTTTTAATTTTGCTGAACTTAAATCTGTTGTCAACCTCTGGTGATAAACTTTTGTCAATTGCTTGTAATTAACTAATAAGAATGGGTCCCACATGAGTGGTGGGCGATTTGCCCATGGATGTTGAGTGCGATGAGAGTTGAGCAGGAGAGATGAGTGGGAGCTTTACTCTGGTCATGAATCCGATGGTCACTCCCCAATATTTTGTTCTGAGCTATTCACAGTGTAATAGCCACAGACGCAACACACTTATAAGTTTAATTAGGGTTATTAACATTTTCATCACATTCTTAGGTCTAAACAATGGACAAAGCAATAAGTTAAGTCCTAATTTGTAGCATTTGCAATTTTTACTCCTACCCTGGCAGATTTAGAGCTACCAACACGATGCCACCAAACAGCATTAGGAACAGATTAGCTGTTTGGGAAATTTTTAACTACTGTCTTTTTCCTCACTTTGCCCCGTGACTCTACGAGACACCAAACCATCAGCTGACTCTCGAAGAGAGTCCATGGAGAGAGTGTCAGCAGAGGCCTGTTGGTAAACAGAGGACAATAGACACTTGTGATGTTCACCCTTTTCTGTTCTATGAAGGATCCTGGCTTTTCTTAGTTTCCAGCTTCCACTTACTCTTTCCAGAAGTTCAAAATTATTCATAGATTCTTTTTAACATTAAAATTTCCCCCTCAAGATTCCTTTCAAATATCTCAGCATTTCTCAGAAAGCAAATATCCCAGCATTTTTCAGCAAGCAAAGCCCACAGCAATCATAAAACCAGCCAAACCTGCGGCTTAACTTTGGGTAGACTCCCCGTTTCTAAGGCTATGGCCTTTGAAACCACACGGCTTCTCGCTTCGGTTAAAAAAAGTTCAGGAAGTTTCTCTACACATGCAAAGTTCAGAGAAATCTTCAGTCCCATGAGGGACACAGTGCTGTTCACCTCCCTTAGAGGTCAGTCATTTTATGTTGAGCAGTATCAACATATCATAAATATGTATCATAAAATACCAGGATGTGCGGATGTCAGAGCATGTGGTCCGTTCCTCTACGTGCAGTAGAGGAACAGATACTCTTCGTGCCTTTGGTTAACATGATAACTATTTTATTAACTTTGTAAATCTGCTGTAATTGGGGTAAACTGTATTCTACATTTGTGAATGTAGAAATTTAAAATTTAGAAAAAAGTAAAACAATTAAATTGTATTATTAGAAAATATTTTCCAGATGTTTTGACATTTTTTCTGTATGTTTTAATTTCTATTTATTTTGATGTCTTAATGATTTAGGGTTATCATGATAAACAGCCATCATATCATCGCCATCATCAAAGGTATAAGACAATGATATTCTCAAGAACTTTCAAAGTATTGTTTGATGGTAACTTCAACTGATCTTAGACTGGTGTGTGTGCTCAGTGAGTCCCCCTCCTTCTATCCCCTCCGTCCGTGCTTTCCTCCCTCCCTCCTTCCCTCTTCTTCAGCTTCCTCCTCCTTCTCTTCCTTCTTCTTTTTCCCCTTCTCCTCCTTCTTCTTCCTACTATTCCCTAGCATAGCAGTTTCCAACCAGTGTGCCATAAGAATTTTATAAACACACAATAACTGACTATCTAGTAAGGGGCACTGACCTCTTCTCCCTTAGATTGTCAAATAACAAAATGATAATACTCAACACAACAATAGCTGTCCAGTGTGAATGAATAAAAATTATACCTATTTTTCTTGTCAGGTCAGCCAGAAATATATTTTTTGATGTGCCACAGAATTTTAGTAATTAGTTTATGTGCACCATGAGATGAAAAGGTTGAAAATCACTGCTATAGCAGACTATCCTTAAAAGCCATTACTTCCCATTGTTGTCATTAATTAATTTAGCAAATAATTACTTAGCACTGAGTTTAAGCTATTTTAGGTACTGAAACCTTGGCAGAGCATAAAACAGACCAAGGCTTTGCCCACATGGAGTATATATTCTTAGCATGTCTACCTGTATTCCTTTGTCTTCTCCTTTCCTGTCCTCTTCTCATCTTCCAAACCAGTGAAACTTAAAACCAAATAGAACTGTGTTTACAACAGGAGAAAATAAGCTCTGAACAAGGGTGCAAGGGTCTAGTCCATGACTCATGTCGTGAAGTTCAGTGCATGTACTACATAATGTGAATTTTTAGGTACTGAAAACTCTTACTTCTGGTTTCTCAGTGGTGTGCTGGATGGCTCAACTTATGAGACAATGCCCTCTGCATAAATGTCATTGTACTTGATTCAGATGAATATGCTTTCTGGGAGAACCATTTCCCTCTCTTGCCCAATGGAAAAAGGACAGTGATACATTACATAATGTCTTATAAACTTTTTGCTTAATATTCAAAGGAGCTCGTGGGATATATGATAAAAAGAGGTGCATCCTGGAGCAGGCTCTGCTGATGCGTTCTGACTTGGGTTGCTACTGAGCATTAATTCCAAAGTGGAATCATAAAGTACACATGTGGAAGAACCAAAGGGCCCTTCCAGCTATGCCTGTGCTCCAGCTTAGAGAAGAGTCAGACCCCAAGACCCTACTCTTTCTCTGTGCTGGGTAGCAGCCTGGCAGCTGCCACATGGTCTGTCCCTGCAGATACAGAGCCTGGGACAGGGCAGCCTGCCAATCTGCCACCTGAAGGCTGTTTTTCTTTGCTGACTCGGTCACTGATTTTTTTTTTCCATCTGTTTGGTTTTCCTATGTTTTCAAGTTTGGCCAAAAGGAAAAAAAAAATCTTCAGTTAATCCAAGTGATCAGGCATGGGAGAGAGAAAGCCTGAGTCTTTTCCTGGCTGCCTTACCGACTGCCATAAATTGTCCTCCAACACGTGCAGGGAGAGCGGAGCCAGAATTTCCATAGAAGGACTCCGACCAGGATACTTTGGATGTGCTGCGTTTTTTTAGAGAACCGCTCTCTGATGTTCAGGCCCTCTTGCCAATTCCGCATCCGTGGAAGAAACTGGGCTTGTTGTTGTTGTCTTTAAGGAGACATTGCTGACTTCAGACAGAAACTAGACTGCCATCCAAGGACTCAGGAGGGAGCAGGACTTCTGAAAAGTGAGTCAAAAATAAAGGTGTTCCAAAGGGGAAAATAAAAACCTCTGAAAAATACTTTCGAAACCCAGATATGACATTCTATTTCTCGAAACCATTTACCTGTAAGTAATTAAAAATGACCAATTCCTCTCTCCCAGAAAGTATGTAGTGTACTCCTATAATCTGAGAATGTAAGGTTTTAATTATGGAAAGGCAAGGGGAGGGGGAGGGAATCATGGGATCTCATTTTCTTTCTTCAGCACCTAAGTTGCTGAGCAGCACTCGTTGCTTTAGTCAGGAGGGATGCAAAGACCGCCCCCCCCCCACACACACACACAACTAGCGTTTGAATCCATAAGACTTGGTAGTACAAGGCAGGAGACTTTTTTCTATGAGGGCTTAGGAAGAGAAAGGGACCACAGCTTCTCTGCAAACACAATTAAGGTGTCAAAGACAAATACCTGTTCTGAATTCGGGCAGTAAATCTTGACGGGAAAGGGGCCTCCAGTCCCATGGAATCTGAGTTGGGCCCAGCAGTGTCAGAGTATGAGGAGGCTGACGCTAACTCACCTGCAGCTCTTCTCAGCCCAAAGCAAGTCAGCAAGAAACTGATTTAACTGAGTAAAAAAAAACACTGCCGAGCTCATGGCAGATCAGGGTGAGATGGAAAAAGCTTTGCTCCTGTATTTGAACCCTAGAATCATCAGCAAACTTGGAGGCTCACATTGAAAGTTTCAGCATTCCCCCTTCTGCACCCCCTAGCTCCCACCTTGGCCCCCTTTAAGTACAGGTAAGAGGGAAATACTGCTGGAGGGTGATAGAGTTTTCACTGAAGAGAGGAAATGCTGTAAGGGAGGAAGAACACACTTGAATGAAAAAACAGCTTAGCTCTCAGAAGCTATTTCGTTTGTGTACATCTACTGGTGGGAGAGGTGTTTGTGAAGGGAATGGAGGCATCTAGGGAACTAACTAGAGCTGGGGCTGGAAATAGAAGGAGCCACGCCTGGCTCAGGTTGACTGGGAGAGTGACGGGAGCAGTCACAGAAACAGGAACCTGAAGATACAGCTTTTGCGGGCACCCGGCGAGCATCTGACGTGCAGCTCGGGACTCCCAGGGACAACAATCGAAGAAGTCCTGGGAGAAAGGCCGTGGGTGAAGATAATGATTCCACGCATCCCACACAGTGGAAATACAGGGTTAAACTGCACATTCCCAGCGTGTTTACGGAGGGCTTTCCCTCACGGCAAACGCAGCCTCCACTCCTGCACAGGCTCTACAGGTTGTGCCTCTAGTATCCAAGAAATACACATTGACTAAAGGAACAAATGCAAAGATAACATGGAAACAGAAGAAAGAACATGGATTTTGGAGTCCAAGAGACCTGGGTTCAAATCCTGTGGAGCCACTCATTAGTTGTATGAGTCTGTAAGACTCATCCACCTCTCCAAACCTCACCTAAAAATAAGAGTAACAGTACCCACTGCTAATGCTTGCTGTGAAAGCTAAATGCAATAATGCCTGTGAAGCATCTACTAAGCTACTCACTTTGCATGGAACTAGACCAGTGCTAGTGCTTCATCCACTGCTTTCCACTTCACTGGGTCATCCATTTACTATCTCACTATTTTCCTGAACATCTCTTTGGGAGGGATGCCTGGCATTATTCAGAGCTTCCGCCTAGCCCAACCAGATCTTCAGGTTATCTAGGATTATGAGCATAACAAAGACACATCTACAAATTAGTTATTGTTTTTAACAATAACTTTTATTTTTAAATTATTTTTTATTGATTATTCTATTTCAATTTTCCCAATTTTTCCTCCTTTGTCTCCCTCCACTCAGCAACCTCCACTCCCTCAGACCATCCCCACACCATTGTTCATGTCCATGGATCACGCATATGAGCTCTTTGGCTGCTCCATTTCCTATACTGTACTTTCCATACCCGTGGCCATTCTATAACTATTATTTTGTACTTCTTAATCCACCCATCTCTTGAGCCATTCCCCAACACCCCCCTTCCATCTGGAAGCCATCAAAACTCCTTATCCATGATTCTGTCTCTGTTCTTTTTGTTTGCTTAGTTTGTTTGCTTAGATTCAATTGCTGATAGAGACCATGTTTTTCGGACCATAAGACGCACCTGGGTTTTAGAAGAGGAAAATAGGAAAAAAATTTGTGAAGCTAAAAATGTGGTAAAATATTTAATAACATAAATAACATAATGTAAACCAATGTAAACCAATTTCACCAATGTAAATGTAAACAGAACTCAACAGCAGCATTAACAACTTAGCAAATTATTCCTCCCAAATTTGGGGCGGGGGAGTGTATAGTCTGAAAAATACAGGTATATATGTATTGACATTTTATTGTTCATAGCTTTGATCTTCTTTTTCTTAAATAAGTCCCTTTAACATTGCAAATAATAATGGTTCGGTGATGATGAACTCCTTTAGTTTTTTCTTGTCTGGAAAGCACTTTATTTGCTCTTCAATTCTAAATTATATCTTTGCTGGGTAGAGCAATCTTGGCTGTAGGTCCCTGTTTTTCATGACTGAATATTTCTTGCCAATCCCTTCTAGCTGGCAAAGTTTCTCTTGAGAAATTAGCTGACAGTCTTTTGGGAACTCCCCTGTAGATAACTAACTGCTTTTCTCTTGCTACTTTTAAGATTCTCTCATTATCTTTATTTAACCTTTGGCATTTTAATTATAATGTGTCTTGGAGTGGGCCTCTTTGCATCCATCTTGTTTGGGACTCTCTGTGCTTCCTGGACTTGTATGTCTATTTCCTTCACCAAATTAAGGAAGTTTTCTTTCATTACGTTTTCAAATAGATTTTCCATTTCTCCCTCTTCTCCTTCTGGCATCCCTATGATGCAAATGTTGGAATGCTTGAAGTTGTGCCACAAGCCGCTTATACTATCCTCATTTTGGGGGGTTCTTTTTTCTTCTTGTTGTTCTGATTGGTTGTTTTTTGTGTCCTGTGTTCCAAATCATTAATTTGATTCTTGGCTTCATCACCTCTACTCTTGTGTCCCTGTGAATTGTTTCTTATTTCAATTAGTGTATCCTTCATTTAGGACTCGATCTTTTTTATGCTGTCAAGGTCCTTGCTAATTTCCTTGAGCATTATTATATTATATGTTTTGAATTCTGCATCTGATAGATTGCTTATTTCCATTTTGTTTAATTCTTTTTCTGGAGTTTTGATCTGTTCTCTCATTTGGGCTGTGTGTCTTTGTCTCCTTATTTTGACAGCCTCCCTGTGTTTGTTTCTATGTATTAGATAGAACTGCTATGACCTCCTGTCTGGGTAGTGTGGCCTAATGTAGTAGGTGTCCTATAGAGTTCAGTGACACAGCCTTCCCAATCACCCAAGCTGGGTACTCGAGGTGCACCCTTCATGTGAGCTGAGTACACCCTCCTCTTGTAGCTGAGCCTTGGGTGCTGTTGGCAGATCAATGGGAGGGATTCACCCAGGCCAGTCATCTGCAAGGGCTGGCTGTGACCACTGACCACCAACCTCTGCCCTCCATAGAAGATCAGTTGTGCAAGGACAGGGTGGTGGTGCTCCGACATGGTCTGTAGTTGTCCACTGGATGTGCAGGCCAAGATAGACCCCCATCTATGTTCTGCCTGGGGCCACCCTGCATGAGCTATAAAGCAATCTGAGATGTCTGCTACTCATCTCAGATGTGGGCTTGGAGATTCTCAGGTGAAGCCAAACTGTGAATCTAGGCTGGCTGCTGCTAGTGCTGGACCTGTGGCCACTTATCAAGAGGTATGGGGGCTGGGGGCTCACTGAGGCTGGCTGTTGATATTTTGATAGGATTTAGGAAGTTGTAAAGTATGAGCCAAGACCAGGCATTCATATGGAAAATTTACTGTTAACAGCTGTAAGTTGGGTGGGAGCCTCAGGGAATCTCCAGGACAGAGCATAACGAGGACATTAGCCAGGTTGATGGAATCTCAGATATGGCAACCACCTGCCAACTCTGTGGCTGAGTGGGGGAAGGTCTCAGAAAGAGATGATGGTTTCTACCCACCTTTCTACTGAGAGAAAACTGTCCTCCAGTTTTCACCTTGATGTCAGACACTTCAGATCCTCCCCGTATGCCACTGGTAAATTTCAAACTGCTACTCCAGTGCTGGAGCTCAGAGAGAGTGAATCTGAGTGAATCTGTGTGTGGGTTCTTTAAGGGGAACATCTTGGGACTTGAGAAGTTTCTTCCACCAACTCAATCCCTGCTGGATTTTGTAGCCAGAAGTTGTGAAGACTTATCTTCCTGGCACTGGAACCCTGGGCTGGGGAGCCTGGGGTGGGGCTGGGACTCCTCACTCCTGAGATATCACTCCTGAATTGTTATCTACCACACATGGATGTGGGAACAGCCTGTTTCACATTTTGCCCCTTCTACCATTCTAGATGGATGTGGTTTCTTTCGTCCCATGGTTGTCAGACTTCCATTCAACTCAATTTCTGATCATTCTGAGTGATGATTTATCTATATTTGAATTGTAATTTTGATGTGGTTGTGCAAGGAGGCAAGCTGTGTTTACCTATGCTGCCATCTTGACCAGAAGTCTCAACAAATACTTTTAAAATGAAGTTTACTCTTTCTGCAGATGACTGAGCCATTTCTGCCTTTGGGACATGGTTGTTTTTCTCTCTTCTTTTCTTTTCTTTTCTTTTCTTTTCTTTTCTT
>CM052540.1:151358393-151411196 GCA_028533065.1 Trachops cirrhosus | reverse complement strand
TGCTGGTGTTGATGGGAACTGGGAAAGAGGCGGACACAGAAACTCCTGAGAAGTAAACAGTGAGTAACACTAAAGAGAAGATCAAAGTTCAGTCCTGCCCTAAACAAGAAGGTGGGGCACCATGACTGGCTTTGAAACCTTCCCCTCTGCATTAGGTAGGCCTTGGGCTGTCTCAGTAACAGCTGGGGCAAGAACTAAAGGGCTCCCTGTGGCCCAGCCCCATTTCTTTATTCCAAGAAGAAGATCATCATAAGTTGACCCCAACACACACAATTTTATCTGCTTTAACATATAACAAACCTCTACGGTATTTAACCTAACCATTGTAGGTAATTAATAAGAAAGACTTTTGTGAAGAGAAAACAGAGTCATTCTTGAATAAAAAGGTTTGATCCCCAGTCAGGGCACATGCCTAGGTTGTGGGTTTGGTTCCCAGTTGGGGTGCTTACAGGAGGCAACCAATAGATGTTTTTCCCTCTCTCATTGATGTTTCTTTCCTTTCCTCTCTTTCTAAGATCAATGAATATATTCTTCAGAGAGGATTAAACGAATGTACAAAAGACAATGGTAGAATATTCACAAAAGAAAACTTGTAATGATTAAAACATATTTTAAAATATCCAAAGAGATTTTAGATAAAAATGAGATGTGTTAATTGATAAAATTCTCCTGGACGAAGCTTTACAAATGTATCGAGCGAGCCTTTAAAAATGCCCGCAGTCTTGAGGCTGGCAATTTTGTCCTGAGGGCATAGTAGAGATGTGGGATGGTATTGGTATAAACAGGTGATCTGCGCAGCAGCATCTGAGCAAAACAGGGCAGAACTCCGCCTGTGTCTCATCAGAGTCCAACTCTCTGGCGATTTCATTCTTTCCATTTTTCTCCCTAGCTCACTGACCATCAATCTTTCTCTCTACTGGATACACCCCATCAACATACAGATATGTTTACTGTCTCCCAAAGTTTTAAGTCCTTTTTTAATCCCACATCTCCATCTGACTGTAGCTCCATTCCTCTACTTCCCTTTATGGGTAAGTTCAAAGGAATTATCTCCACACACCCCCTCCACTCTCACCTCCAATTCACTCACCAACTTGCTCTCTCTTATCAACATCTAGGGCAACCTCCACCTTGCCAACTCCAATGAGTACTTTACTACCCTGTCCTTAAATTCTCAACAATAATGCACATGTTTAGCCATGGCCTTCTGCATCTTTCTTTGGCTTCCCAGACACCACATTCCTGGTTTTTTTTTTCTTTTACCTAAGTGTCCAGTCTGTATTAGGCTATTTTCCTGGATCTTTCTTCTCCACCCACCTTCTAGAAAATAGAGCTCCTTAGGTCCAGTTCAGAACATCTTCTCCATCCACATTTATTTCCTTAGGTATTCTCATCTAATCCCATGGTTCTGGTACCATCTTATAGCAATGACTCCAAAGTTTATGTCTTTTGCCTTGAACCCCTCCCCTGAAGTCCAGACTGATGCAGCCAGCTACTTAGTCGACATTGACATGTACGCTTCAGGCATCTCAAACTTCACATATCTGCAACAGACCTCTCAGTCCCGTCTCCCTCTCCCCAGAGTGCCCAGATCTCCTTCAGCCATCTCCATTGCCAGGCATCAGAGGTCATACAGTGTCATTCCACCTCATTATATGCATAAAGGTCAGATCGTTTTCAACAGGAAGGTAACTACTTGTCTTTTTGTGATAGGAAGGGTCACAAAGTTCTGGAAGAGGATGACATGTGATATTTTGAAAAAACAATCTGTAAAATGTGTGACAGAAAAGCACAACCTTGAAGAAGTGACCATGATCACTAAGAAAGCCAAAATATACCTTCCATTCAATGGGACATGGGCTAAGAGTAGGGGTGAGCTGAGGGGCGACCTGGTCTGGAAAATTCCCAACCCTACACATGAACCAGCTCACCCCGGGGAATCTTGCCATAATGTCACTTGATGTAGACTGCAGGACCAGGTGAACTGCGCCATTGACTCAGCCATCTATGTAAGGAATAAAAGCAGTGTGCAATCTAATCAACAAAATAATTTAACAAACAAAATAGAAGCACAGATACATAGAACAGGCTGACAGCTGTCGGAGGGGAGGGAGATTGGAGGCTGAGTGAAAAAAGGTGAAGGGATTAAGCAAAATATACATATGTACATATATGTGCATATATGTATAATACGTACGCACATATATGACACATAAACACAGGCAACAGTGTGGTGATTGCAGTGTGGTGACTGCAGTGTGGGAGAGCAGTGTGGTGAAATGGGGGTGGGGTGGTAGAGGTGGGCGAAGCAGGGATAAACGGAGATGGAGAGAGACCTGACTTCGGCTGGTGGGCACACGATGCAGTGTGCAGATGAGGTTTTGTTGAGTTGTACACCAATGTCACTCCAATAAATTCAATTTTTTAAAAAGAGCAGTTAACTCCAGGGTGTCACAACACATATGCACGAGAAATGCTTCCCCCAGTGTAACACACCTGCCCACGGCTGCCACTGATCTGGTTTTCTCCCTGTGCTTCACAGGCAGTGAGAACCTCTGTTTCATGAAACGAAATGACTAGAGAAAATATACATTCAGTCTTCCCTTTTAGTCTGGGTCTTACATATTTGGACAAGTACCTACAAACTCCGATAAAATCTATCTCAACATCTAATGTTAGACATGCATAGACTTCCCTCTGTGGCTGAGAAGGAAGAGAAGGAGGAAAAAGGGAGGCAGATCACTGGATATACAAAAAAATAAAGGAGTTGAAAACAAAGGGCAATTCTTAAGATTTGGAGCACAAACTACCCCACCCCAAGAAAAAATAAAAAGACTTGCCAAAAAATATGAGCCCTATGGGTAATCAGAGATCTGAAAAGACATAATCTGAAACTATTAAGAATTGCTTTCAGAATTTAAAAAATTAGCAAATTCAAGATGCAATGGAGGCAATAAACAGCAAGCTAGATACTAAATTAACAAATGAAAGTTATAAGATGAAAAATTTGTTCATTTTTTTGTGGGAAAGGATAAAGAAAATTACACAATGAGCCAAATCTATAACAGCCACAGAGAACAAAATACAGGAAGACAGTTGTTCCTAGCAGAGAACAGCAATAACGTCCCTGCAGAGAGACTCAACACTTCTATTCAAAAGGATCCAAATTGTTTGGGAAAAGAGACCCACGCATAGGCAAATTCTGGTGACCTTGTACACACTCAAATTAAACTTTACACTTAAAGACTATGGGTGGTCTCAGGTGGGGACTAGATTTATCAGTGTGACCAGTTTGTAAGGTATATATATGTGTCTAATCACTATGTTGAACACCTGAAACTAATATAATATTGCATGTCAACTGTTATTAAAAACAAATTTAAAAAATAAATAAACACTATGGAAACCCTCAAAGATGTTGGAATATAAAATGAAGTACAGTCAAAATGGAAATAAATTACATGATCAGAGTTTCCTGTAATACTAAATCACACAAGGCAAGAGGGTCAAATAATGGCTCTGAATCCTGACAACTAAAATTAGAACAAATAAGGTAACTTGATAATGTGGCTGGTTACACAATAAATAATCAAGAGTAAAAATGTTGCCCTGTTCTGAACAATATGGCAAAGTAAACTCAATTCTTAAAATTGTTGGGAAGTAAGAGGGAAATCAGGGACCCCAGGGCCTACCATAAAACCACAGAGAAACCCTAGGGGAGACAGGAGGTTGTCGGGTCTTGACTGTGGATTGGGCAGAAGAGGGCTGGGAACGACCCACAGTGGGCAGGATTGGTTAACGCTTTCAAGTACTTGCCCTTTGGGGGACCCACCTTGCTTTGTGCAGGTCAGTGCATACCTTATTACCCCAATGGGACAAGGAGAGTCAGCCTCACCCCAGTGCGAGCGATGCCAGTAGCAGGTGATGGGCAGTTCCACGGCAATGTCCCAGGCTAGCTGAGGTAAAACGGAGGGGAGCAAGTACCCGTGTGCAGGCCAACCCCAAACATAGCCTCTTCCCCCCAAGTCCCTGTGTAACACTGCATGTTCCCGTCTTCACGGAAGACCAGGCGTGTTTCCAGGGAAACAAAGATGAACACACGCATCATCTTCTTACGAACAAATCCCTGTGGACCTGTGTCATCTAACATTTTCTCTCCCCAACTCAGGATGTCAGCTTGACTTTATCTGTGCTGGAGAGTGGGTAGCAGGAGGAGCATATTGTGGCATATTTTCCACTCACGCATAATGTGCTGTTTCACGTCATTCAGTGGAAGTAAGAAGTCTTCCTCGCCAGGTGCTCACAATACCTACCATCACATGTCACACACACACATCACTACCACCCTGCACCATCACCACCGTCCTACTACACCTGCACCACACATGCCACTCCGTACACACCACACACATTACCATCATCACCACAGTTACCCGACACCACACCACACACATGCCACACACAAAACACAACTTTCTTCTCTCCTCCCACCCCCTCCCCATTTCTCATTTGAAGATTCTCTTTGTCTACAACACAAACCAATGACTTCTAATATTTTTAGGCCAGTGTATAATCTTGGGAACATTCATCCATATTTATTAACTGGAGTGAAAAGAGGTTTTAGCTTAATGTAATAGGGAATCTTTTTTTTTTGCCTGAGAGCTACTGTTACTCTGCTTATGTTGCTTAGGAAGCAAAAGGCCACCCCTTTCGAGTGGGAAATTGTTCGGTGCCTTCCTGAATCACTACTCCCCCACAACACTTTCACACTTACAGATTCACTCCCTCTCACATCCTGCTATAAAATATTCCTGAAGGCTGAGCCATCCCTCCCTTGTCAAGCCAGCTTGCCTAATAGCAATGCTTTGTTAGTGGTTTCCCCAGGATGTCTTCCTCCCACTGACCCAGAGGAGGCTGAAAAGGGTGCATTTGATTGACCTGGAGTGGAAACGAGCCAAATGGACAATCTTTCACTCTGGCATTTGACCATGAACTTTCCTCATGTCTAAAAGAATCATACAGGGTTCTGTCTGTGCCCCAAGTCCCTGTTGAAAGGTCTCCGGCAACTGTGTAGGCCAGATCAAGTGCCTCAGTGAGGACTTGACTCCCACAGGAAGGGTCCAAGAGACCAACTGGAGGAAGCTCAGCCCCAAAGTTGTCTGGACAATTCAGGAAACAGCACTGACACTCAGGTTGGCAGGTAGCAGTCTCCCTTTGATGTCTGACCCACCACACCAAGGTCTTAACTAGAATTAACCTGCCTTCTGAGTTGCCTCCAAAAATTTCTCAAGTAGAGAGAAAGGGAAGAAATGGAGAGCAGATACTCTAAGAACAAGCATAGTATTTAGTCAAAGCTTCCTTTAGGTTCATTTCTTGGGAATGTCATCCAAAAGGTCAGCATTTAGGAATGCTGAACCCTGGTTGGTGTGGCTCAGTGGATTGAGCACTGGCCCGAGAACCAAAAGGTCACTTGTTCAATTCCGCATTGGGACACATGCCTGCATTGCCTTTCATACAACCAGAAACCAATCAATGTTTCTCTCACACATCAATGTTTCTCTCCCTCTCCTTCTCCCTCCCTTCCTTTGTCTCTAAAAATAAACAAATATATTCTTTTAAAGAAATACTAAGAACCCCACATGCATCTACTTGGCTAGGCTTCAGTAGGATTTTCCTAAGCCCTGTGTTTGGAGAACATTTTTCTGTGGGGATAGTGACATATGTTAGGGTCAGGCTCTAAGGACATTCCCAAAATCCTATGTGATTTATGATGTTTCTTAGCTTAGGGACTGACTTTTGGAACAAAACCTGCCTGCCACAGGGGCCATCATAGAGTAGGAGCAGAACCAACAAGCGGGGAAGCCCAGGCCTGACCTGGGTTCTAATCCCAACTCTTCCTCACAGTGAGACCTTGGGAAAATAACCTGATTTCAGTCTGCCTCAGTTTCACCTCTAAAATGGGGATAATAAGAGTATCTATCTTTTAGGTTGCTGTGCCGATCAAATGAGATAATATAACTAGAATGGCTAGCATAGTTCTTACATCACCACAAATACTTAAATAAATGCTAGCTTTTAATCTTCAACAAGTACTGACTGAGCATGGCCAAGCTCTTTGCTGAATGCTGGGATACGGAGCAAGTAAGGATGAAAAACGTGAACTTCCTTCCTCTGCTTTGCTGCCTCCCAGGCCTTATCTGCAGGGACATCTGCTATGTCTGGGTCCAGCTGAGTGGACCAGAACATTTAAGGGGTGAGGACCTCTTACCAGGCAAGCTGGACACCCTCCCCCCCCCCAGACATACGCCCCATCTCTTTGTCTCCTAATCAGGGCTTCAGGAGGCACCTGCCCATCTCCCTGCAGCTGGCCCCACCTCTCTGTTGCCAGGTGATTGTCAAGTTGCACTATCTCTGGCAAACAGTTTTCAAAGGATGTTTTTCTGCTTAGTAACAATGAAAAGAGCACACTCCAGGATCATAAAGCTTTCCCCTCACTCCACTGCCCCCCCGCCCCCCCCACCCCGCTAAACTGCAGAAGGAAAGGCACTACTGCGTGCTGAAAGACAGTGGCCTTGCTTTATGGGAAGCACCAAAGCACAAGCTCCTGAAGAGAGTTATTGCCCATAACTGAATGAGTCAAGGACGTTTCTGGCACTTACCTAAGAAGTATCAATTCAGAGAGTCTGCAATGAGGCCCAGGCAGAAGTATTTTTCAACAGTTTCCTGGTGATTCTCATGATCAGGTCCCAGTGGGACCTCTGCTGCAGTCCAGGAGTACCGCTGAACACCTGGGCACAGTGTGAAGCCTGAGGGCCGTGGGGGAGGGGGCCGTCGTCATTTCCTCAGTCACTGACACTGGAGAGAGAGGACAGAAGAAAGGTTAGTAGGACCTCTTAAGAAAGAGGTAGAGTAAGTGACAGATGCAAAAGAGTCTCCTCCCACAGCAAATAGGGAGAGAGTTCCTCTGGTCACAGGGCTGACGCAGCCATTCTCAATAACCCCAGTGACCCCAGGCCTCTCTGGGGTGTCTCTAAATCAATTTACACAAGCCGGAGATGGCCTGTGTGTTGGGAACTGCCTTAAAACTATTCTTTTTGTTGAAAGCTCTGGTCTTTTTTGTTTTTTAATCACGAGACTCCAATGCTCCCGCCAGATCCCGAGGGAGACGAGTTACTGTTGAAGAACGGGCTCAGTGTCCTGGCCTCTGCACTTGAACTGCAGATGGCCCTCAGTGAGACCAGGATGCTCCCTCTGCCCTGGGGGTGGCCATGAGGCTGTGTCTCCCAGCAGGTGTGTCGGAAAGGCAGCAGGAGTCTGCAAAAGACAGAGCTTTGTACAGGGCCTCTTCTTGGACCTCAAAGCTGATCTGAGGTACATTATTATGAAAAGTTATTAACTGATATTCAGTTACAGGCTCATGGGTTGAACAAAGAATGAGGCCCAGTGCAGCCGAAAACCATACTGCCTTGGAGGATGCACACACCTGCAAGAGGACAGGCAGGCCGGGCTGGAAACCGCCATCAATTCTAGGAAAGCCATAAAGTCTGGACTTGCTTCATGGCACTTTCTAATTAGCTGTGCGGTGAGTTTTCTCCACTTCCTTATAAAGGCCTGTGCCCCCTCTCCCACCCCTGTCTGTCTCCCATGGCCCAGGACAACTGGGAGAAGGTTCCCACCAGACTCCCAGCCCTCAGACCACGGAAGACATAAACAGGAAAATAGCGTTTACCTCTGGATCCAAAGCAAAAATAGAGAGGAGACTCTTAAGAAGTGATCATGAGGAAATAATTCCAAAGGGAAAAAGCATAGTGCTTTCATATAATAGCAAGAAGCTGGGAGCCATTCGTATTGATTAAATGTAGGGAAATGGTTAAATCAATTATATAATATTCACCCAATGGAATGGATAAGCCAAGAATAGAAAGATAAATGTAAATGCCATGTGATGCATGAGAAAAGGCTTACCATATAATGTTCAGAAAAAAAGTGAATGCAAAAATGCATCCCTGCTATAATTATACTGGTAAAGTTACATATTCATATGGGTTGAGCAGAATAAGGTGATGAAAACTGAACACAGCTTGCCTGTCTTTTACTTAGTATTTGTAAATGCTTTGGTAATGTTTGTGTAATGGACACTTAAAAATAAAAGCAATGATTATTGTTTTAAAAAGCAGGGGAGGGGGTGGAAGAGAAGAACAGACATTGTGATCTGAAAGCCAAACCTAGGCCAAAGTTTCTCAGAACCCAGCCACATAAAGTGACTTGTGAAGAATTCATTCTCACCACAATTCATCCCCATAAGAAGAAAAATGAAAAGAGTCTTAGAAGGGAGCAGGGGTTTGCACAGGCTTCTCTGACAGTAGAGACGCTGAAGTCACTGGTTGGCAGTTAGCAGGGTGAGGGAGGCTCTGCCTGGGTTTACTCCAGGGAACCGACAAGATGTGAGCTTGTCAGGCAGTTAAACGTCAAGCGGGTGCAAACACGGCTCCAAGTGCCTGGGTGGATGTGCCCCACAGCTCCCTGCAGAATGGCAGGAGAACTCCCAGGAAGCAGCCCTCAGCTTTCTCCCAGCCTGGGTGTCCCCTTCTCTGGGCTGGGCTCCCCAGTGCTTTACCAGACACTTGGCCACTAGCCACCTGGCTAACGGAATGTTGAAGGGGGCAGTGCCTAAGCCCCAGCCCACACTGTGCTTTGCAAAAAGGAATTACCTTACAGGAACTCAGAATTCAACTCGTGGTCAACTAAAATGCATATTTCTACTGTCTTCAGACTCATAGATATCCAGAGGTGGGGCCAGTCCCTTCTCCTACTAAACTTGAGAATTGAATAAATACATCTTCTATTTAAAATTCAAGAGGTTCATCAGGGTGCGGAAACGCATCTCAGCTGGGTTTTCATTCTTGATCGCTCTGGGGCTGAGAGCAGGGCTCAGAGGAAGTGATTGTGCATTCAGAGAAGGCGGACAGAGTGTGTGGGAAGGGTCAGGGGAAAGAGCCCCCCGTGCGCTTCAGAGGATGAGACAAGCTTACAAAATATCTCATCTTCCAGTCCCAGAAGGGAGGCGGCTGCACCGCCTAATATTTCCAGTTAAGGGAAACACATAAATGTTCAAGACACAGGCTGGAACAATCAGGGTTATAATTCCTGGCTGCAGCAGACAGAAGGGAGGGCGCAGAAGGGTAATGAGGCGGTTGTGAACGTGAACGCTGTTCCGAGCCTGGAGTCACGAGTCGCTGATAAACACAACATAAATGTTTTAGGGGCCACGCCGCATGGCACACAGCTTTGATACCTGAGAACCTTTCAGACTTGCCCTTCGGAGGAATCCACTCAAGGCTTGTAAAATACACCTGTGATTCTCCTTTTTTTTTTTTTTTTTTTTTGCCAGAAGAATGTGCTTACTGCCTCCTTGCTTCCCTGCACCTTATAACTGTCATTTGCATGTCTCCTCATGAGGAATTGGCAAAAATAGTTTTACCAGTGGCTCAATCCCGGCCACTCAAGGGGGATGTTGAGTATGGGGATGGTTACCACTCCCTGAACAAATGAATCAAGAGATAAAAGTCTTTCTTAAGGCCTAGAACAGGGGTGTCAAACTCATTTTCACCGAGGGCGGCGACACCAGCCTTGCAGTTGCCTTCAAAGGGCCAAATGTAATTTAGACTCCTTAACAGTTAAGGAGTAGTTACATTTACACAGCCCTAAAGTTATTTCGGCCCTTTGAAATAATTTTCAAAGGCCCCCAGTGAAAATGAGTTTGACACCCTGCCCTAGAAGATTCTCTACTTTCAGGCATCTTTGATGTTTTAAAATAACCTCTCTTCAGGTCCTTTGCCCATTTTTAATTGGGTTATTTGTTTTTTTAGTGTTCAGTTTTATAAGCTCTTTATAAATTTTGGATATTAACCTGTTATCAGATGTATTGGTGATTATGTTCTCCCATTCTGTGGGCTGACTTTTTATTTTGTCGATGGTGTCTTTTGCTGTACAAGACCTTTTTAGTTTGATATAGTCCTATTTGCTTATTTTTTCTTTTGTTTCCCTTATCTGCGGAGATCTATCAGGTAAAATCTTGCTACAAAAAATGTCCAGGACTTTACTACCTATGTTTTCTTTTAGGATTTTTATGGTTTCAGGTCTAACAGTTAAGTCTCTAATCCATTTTGAATTTATTCTTGTGTGTGGCGTGAGAAGGTGGTCTAATTTCATTTTTCTGCATGTACCGGTCTGATTTTCCCAATACCACTTACTGAATAAACTATCTTTAGCCCATTGTATATGCTTGCTTCTCTGTGAAATATTACTTGACTATAAAGGTGTGGATGTATTTCTAGGCTTTCTATTCTGTCCATTGATCTATGTGCCCATTTTTATGCCACTCCCATCCTGTTTTGATCATTATGGCCTGATCAGTATGGTTTGATATTAGGTAATATGATTCCTCCAGTTTTGCTCTTCTTTCTCAGGATTGCTGTTGCTATGTGGGGCCTTTTGTGGTTCCATAAACATTTTTGAAATATTGGTTCTAGTTCTGTAAAATATGTCATTGGAATCTTGATAGGAATTGCATTCAATCTGTAGAATGCTTTGGGTAGTATGGACATTTTAATGATGTTGATTCTTCCTATCCATGACACAGTACGTGCTTCCACTTATTTGTATCTTCTTCAGTTTCTTTCTTCAGTGTCTTATAATTTTCTGAGAACAGGTCTTTTACATCATGGGTTAAATTTATTCCTAGGTGGGTTTTTTTGAAGCAATCATGAATGGAATTATTTTCCCTTTCTGATAGTTCATTATTGGCAGGTAAAATGCAACTGATTTCTGGATATTAATTTTGTATCCCTCTACTTTACTGAATTCATTGATCAGTTCTAGTAGTTTCTTGGTGACATACAGATGGCCAATAGGTATATGAAAAGATGCTCAACATCACTAATCATCAGAGAAATGCAAATTAAAACCACAATGAGATTATCACTTCACACCAGTCAGAATGGCCATCATCAATAAATCAACAAACAAGTTCTGGCAAGGATGTGGAGAAAGGGTAACCCTTCTGTACTGCTGGTAGAAATGCAGCCACTGTGGAAAGCAGTATGGAGATACCTCAAAATGTTAAAAATGGATCTGCCTTTTGGCCCAGTGATCCCACTTCTGGTAATATATCCAACGAAACCTAAAACACTAATTCAAAAGAACATAAGCATCCCAATGTTCATTGCAGCATTATTTACAATTGCCAAGATATGGAAGCAGCCCAAGTGTCCATCAGTAGATAAGTGGATAAAATAACTTATCTACTGTCAAATGGGACATTTACACAATGGAATACTACTAGACTGTTAAAAAAGAAGAAAATTTTACCCTTTGCGACAGTGTGGTTGGACATGAAATAAGCCAGTCAGAGAAAGACAAATACCATATGATTTCACTCATATATGGAGTCTAATGAACAAAGTGAACTAACAAGCAAAATAAAGACAGACTCATAGATGGAGAGCAGATGACAGCTGGGGAGTTAGGGGTGAAGGGATCAAGTAAAAAGGCAAAGGACTCGTGGACATGGACAACAAGGTGGTGATTGCAGGGGTATAAGGGGGATAAATGGTAATTAAAAATATAATAAAAGATGAAAAAATCCTTGTAAGAACATGACAAGATAAAATAACTTCTCCTTGGCTGTCTTGTGGCATTTGTGTTTCAGCAGACAGATGGAAGATATGATCTGCATGGGGATTTCCACTGGAAGTGGGTCCAGAGGAAGAATTCCCACATTCCCAAAATACACTGTTTGTTCTTTCCTGCCCTTTGGTCAAATCTTCCCAGCCTCTTGCATCTTACATCTGAGCATCATGAAGAAAAAAAGAAAAACACTAGGGAAATTAAACATAAAATGCAACAGATTTTCTTTATTTATCCTTATTATTTATCCCTTCTCAACTAGATTGTGTTCTACACTTGGCAACATTAAATCGTACAAAGGAAACAGGTGCCATAGGACAGGCACAGATGTGGTGGCATTCAGAAATTACTCCCAGCCTTTAGTCAAAGTGCCCCACCCCCTATTTGCAAATATCCAACTCCTACCTCTTCCTGTAAGGTCAACTTCTAACGTTCTGTCCTCCAAGAAGCCTTCCCTGATCTTCCAGTCCCACAGGGTAGCAGATGTCATAGTAACCACAGCCTCTGTGTCTTCCCAGATGCTGCCCTCCACCCCGCCTAATTCCTTCCAAAGTTCTACTTCTGCCCAGGGAAATGGCCCACTAGTCCCCTGTCAGTGATACCTGCTGCCCTCCTCAACCTCCACTCCCCACCCCACTCTGCTCTGTGGGAGCCACTCCCTGGCCCGAAGCCCCCATCCCATTCTCCCTCACCTACTCAGGAGGTGAGTCCTGGAAACACACCTGAGGTGGTGGAAAAGTGAGAAGGGATGAGAGAAAAGCCATGGTCACTTCCATAGGCAACTTGGGGCTCGATCACAGTAGGATGCCCTGAGAAACGTTTAATATGAATCCCAGGATTAGTCCAGTGGAGTTGGGGGCCTGGAGTACTTATCCTCTGACTCCTTTGGCTCCTTGTTGAGGATTTCCCCCAGGGAACATCAAATCCACAAGACTTCTACACTGTTCTCTGAGGGCTGAAAAGCCCCCTGGGGCCACAGAAAGCCCTCAGGCAGAGAGCAGCTGAGAAAACAGAGGGTCTGGGTGCTAGAGGGGGAAAGCTCTCCAAGTGCAGGAGCCATCCACCTCAGCTGCAGGTGGACTGGGAGGTAAGTGGAGGGGATGTGGAGTGGGGTGTCACAGCATCTGCTATTGAAAGTGGTATGTGGCCTGAGGCTGTTGTGCCCTCCCCATAAATCATTCTAACCTGACTTCAAAATGAAAAAGAAAAAAAAAAAAGAAAAAAGAAAAAGTGCCAAGTTAGTAGTAAAGAAAGGGTTAAGAAAGAGATGCTGTTAGCTTCAGACCCAGGAAAAGCAACACCCTCCCCTCTCATTTTTCATTTAATTATAATATGGTTGACATAAAGAAAAGGTGAGGAGAAATTTAACTGCAATTGTAATCAAACTGTGTAGAATATTGTCACTTGAAATGTTATGATCAAAATGTCTCTGACAATAAATCCCGACATTAGTGGCATAAGATTTCACCTACAGATTGTTCTTTCCGTACTTTGGATCTTTGACTCATACTCCAGGCGTGGGTATACAACAGCTAGCCTCCCCCTTGATGCCTGGGCCTGCAGAATGGCTTAAGACGCCAAACAGAAGGCACTATTATATTTACAATCTAGAAGGAGTTTGAGGTCTTTGAGGTTGAAAGACTTTAGTAATTATTAATTGTCATCATAACACCAATATGTCTGGAGAGACAAGTCCAAAGGAACAGTGGGTTTTCACCAAGGACTGAGCCCTCACCTTCCTTGATCAAACCCACATTTCAGATCGCCCGGCCTGGCCTGTTCGCAGCCCGGCATGTGCAGTGCATCTGGAACACGTGGTCAGTGTAGGCGGACGAGCTGCAGAGCTGCTGGGGAAAGACGCCTGGACGTTAGGCATGCTTCTGCCCACAGCTGCGAGACCTTTAGCCAAGTTGCTTAACACTCTGAATCACTTTTCTCTGTGTTGTGAAAGCAGTTTAAAGAGTCAGAAAGGACTGCCACAATCCTCATAAGGCACCAAAACCAGAGAATTACATCTTCTCCAGTTGTGTGATTTGGGATGCCCCATGTCGGTCACTGCCCCAACCCTTTCATTCCATCCTCAGATGTATACACTGTATAAATAAGGGCAAACACTTGGAAAACATTTGAATATCTGCAAAGCAAATTCTCTTCAGTCTGTCTTACTTTAAGCTCTATAGCAGATCTGAACAAATGGATATGCTCCCTTTTATCCTGTTTCTCTCATCATTGCCATCATCTGCATCTGTAGCACACTTATGGAGCACCTACAGTGTACATACAAAGCATTCTGCTGAGAAATCAGTGGGGATTCAAGGACTCATAGTCACAGCTCTCAGGGGGGTATAATTGAAAGGTAAAAGTCATATGTGTAAATAGAGACATAACAACGTGGCATATCATGAGCTAAGGACCAGATGAGTGGTCTGAATAGTTGGTGCAATCACAAATTAGAAATGCCCTCCTTGGACATAAGGCAAATATCCTGTGCTTTGAACCCCATCTCCCTCCACGTTCTTCATAACTATGCCCCACTGACCATCTCTTATACAGGGTCTGGCACAAATAACGCCCCCTTTATTACATAAAAAATCTTTTATTACAAAATCTTAAGCATGTAATTCTATAACTAATATTACACTCAAGCACAGCTTATGACATTGTAGGTGAAATATTCAAATTGCTGGCCATCTCGTGCAAGACAGTCACGTTCCCCACCAACCACACTCCATGGCAGTACTTCTGCCGGACCCCGTATTTCCAGTATGAGGGGAAACCCTCAAAAAACCAGAATTTATTTATAAAAATTGTGTATTTATTCTTACATGTTTAAACTTCAGTCACCTTTAAAGTATTCTCCATTTGATGCAATTTACCTATCAAGACAATTTTTTCCACTGCTCAAAACAGTTTTTGAACTCATAGATATTGATGCTTTTTAGTGCTTCTGCCATTTTTTTGTTTCACCTCTTCCACATCTGCAAAACGTTTCCCTTTGAGGACTTTTTTTATCCAGGGAAACAAAGAAAAGTCATTCGGGGTGAGATCAGGTGAATAGGGAGTATGGGGCACAAGGGTCACACCATTTTTGGTCAAAAACTGCCGAACACTCAGTGTGGTGTGGGCAGGTGTGCTCATAAATCACCCATTGTGAAATGGGCAAATGCATTGAGTCTTCAAAAAAAATTCACTGAAGCTGAGCACGGCCCCTCACAACAAGGCCAGCTGGTACACTGATACAGACGGGAAGCCGGTACTACCAGGGGCCCACCCTCCAGAAGATAATTTCATTTTGAGGGGGGAATCTCTCCTCATACATCAACTAGTTCTTCTCACTGGATACTTCACATAAGATCTTTCAGAGACTTAAGTATTTTCCATTTAAAACAAAACCTTCACTGCACCCCTTCTCACCTCTCCAGCTACCAGCCACTATTTTCGTGCTAACATCTCAAGAGTCACCCACATGCATTCTCTCCATTCCTTCCCTTCTCACTCACTCCATAGCCCAGGGGTGTCAAACTCATTTTCACAGGTGGGGGGGTGCACATCAGCCTGGTGGTTGCCTTCAAAGGGCCAAGTGTAGTTTTAGAACTGTATAAATATAACTACTCCTTAACTGTTAAGTGAAAGCTCGGTGCTGCCACCGGTAGAAACAAGGTGCCCGGCCAGATAAAACAAGGTGGAGGGCCAGATTCGGCCCATGGGCCTTATGTTCGCCACCTGTGCCATAGCCCCTTCCACTCTGAGACAGCTGTATCGGGGCAACCAGTGACCTCTGTGCTACAAAGTCCAAGGACATTTTACAGTCCTCGTCCTTCTTGACTTCTCAGCAGCTTTGGACACTCTGGCTCACTTCCCCTTACATTCTTAGGCGTGTCTACTGACAGAGAATATCATATATAAAAGTAGAAAAACAATGAATATAAATGTTTATGAAGTGAATCCATCCTTACAATGATCTTTTGGATAAATAGAACATCCCCAGTGCCCTAGAAGCCCTCAGCCTCACTGCCCCTTCCCCGTTACTGAGGGGTAACCGTGAGTAGAGGGGCTAGGGGTCACCCAGAGCCTCTCCAGCTATGAACCATTCTGCCTACAGCTGTTGGCAGTGTTGGTAGCCGACAACTCTCAGCCTAGTTCCCCTCTGAGACTTCCTTGGGATGATGGGTCCCTTACCCTGCCTAGTTCACATGCCCTCCTGAGGGCATCCCACATCCAGCAACTGGCTGCCGTGGGAATATAAACGCTTGGCCCTTTTATCCCAGTTCATTAAAACCCTGAAGGGCCATGGCAGTCCCAGAGCTCCCATTAGTAACTCAGTGATTTTTCAACCCTTTCCATCTTGTAGCACATGTAAACTACTTACTAAAATGCTGTAGCACACCAAAAAAGATATTTTTTGCCAATCTGACAAAAGAAAATACGCATAAGTATAATTTTGATTTATTCACACCAGGTGGCTGTTTTGGTGTTAGCTATTGTCATTTTTTTAATTTGACAATCTAAGGGAAAAGAGGTCAGTGCCTCTGACTAACTAGTCAGGTATTTCACGTTTTAAAAATTCTTGCGGCACACTGGTTGAAAATCGCTGAGTGAGCTGAAGCCTCTGCTGTGACCTCATCACAGTGCACCTTCTCCTTCTGCCTTAGCCAGCCGCCTCCATTTCTTCAGAGGTGTTGACACCCAGAGCACTCTCCCCAGTAACCTTCCTGCACACACGGATCTCTGCTTCCTGGGAACCCAAGCTGTGATACTGCTGGCCTAACTTCTAACATGGGTTGTTCTATGCAATTTTAAACTTTATAATAAATGGAATCATATAAGGCGCACACTTTTGCGTCTGGTTTTTGTTCAACGCTAGGTATGTAGGGTTTATATATGTCATTGTGTACAACAGTGGTTTGCTTTTTTAAATTCAGGGTTAGCACTCTTCTAATAAATGCAGTATATTTACCTGTTTACTCTGGATGGCATGTTAGGTCTTTTCTAATTTTTGGTTCTTATGAATAATGCTGTAGTGAACATTTGTGGATATATCTTTCGGTGTACATGTTCACAGATTTCTGTTGGGCATATACCTAGAAGTGTAATTTCTGTTACAGAGGTAGATTTATGTTCACTTCTAGGGCACATTGCTAAGGGGTGTACAAGGCAGTTGTGCCAGCCTCCACTCCTATTAGCTGGGCATGAGAGCTCCAGTTGGATTTGCCATCTGGACCTTTATAGAAAAAATGTTGCTGATTCCTGGTCAAAGTCAGGGAATAAGAGGAGCAAAAATGTCCTAAGACAGAAAAGCTCCTGGTATGTCTTTAAGGACAGATAACAACAGCAGTTTGTCTAGACAGAGGAGACTGGTACAAAAATATGGCTTATGTCAGAGATCAGCAAGCTTTCCTGAAAAAGGCCAGCCAGATAGTAATCTGAGGCTTTGGTTTAGGGTCTCTGTTGCAACTACTGTGCTTGCAGCTCAACAGCAGCTATAGGCAATGAATTAAATGTGAGAAGGGATATGTGCCAATAAAACTTTATTTCAAGACACTGAAATTTGAATTTTACATCATTTTTGGCATCATCACAAAATATGGCTCTCCTTTAAATTTTTTCCAATCATTAAAAATTTTAAAAACTATTTGTATTTCCTGAGATAAACAAAACCAGGTAGTGAGCCAGACATGGCCTACAGGCCACAGTTTGCTGAAGCTTTTTGTAGGTTGTGAAGACTTCAGTAAAAAACCTGAACTCTACTTGATAAGCGAAGCATTTAGGGTTTTTCAGGGAGGGTATGACATATACCAATCAGTGTTTTAGGAAAATTGAGGCAGTAACAGTATTTGGGATGGAATGGAGAGGAGAGATTGGAATGGGGAAGCCAGTTCCGAGGTGGCCTCAATAGTCCTAGTAAGGACTAGAGAGATGTAACCTGATGGGGATGGGGAGGGTGTAATGAGAGAGATGGGACATGTGCAGAAAGAAGTAAGAACAGGTCTGATGGCTGATGAGAAAGAAAGAAGGAAGCAGCAGTGTCTGACGGCAGGGTTTTGAGCATGGGAAACTGGGTGAGTGAGAGTCTGATGTTAAACTGTAATGAGACAGAAGGACTCGGCGTTTAGGGTCCGGACAGTGAAGCCCAGTGCTTGAATTGGAAACCTGGTTTTTTATCCCACTAGTTGTAATGTCTTTGTTTCCGTCTTTGAAATGAGATTAATAATAGCCCCTGCCTCTTGAGGCTGTTATGAGGACTAAATAAGTTAATACATATGAAGTGCTTAGAACAGTGCCTGGTATACAACATATACGAACAAGTGCTAGCTTTTATTGTTAATCATATAGTCTCATTTTTATAGTCACAAAATAAAAATTTTAAAGATAGGTGGCAAGTTGAAGGGGAGATGTAATATCTAGCTTCAGACAGGTGAATTTCAGCTCACCCGGAGCAGCAGACAAGACAGAACACTGAGAATGGAAGCTCAGAAAGGCCAAGATATGTATGCACATAGATGTGGGGGCGAGTTCACGTAGATGTGGACACATGTTCTCATAGATGTGAGTGTGTTCATGTAGAGAGCAAACTTGATTCCATGGGAGCTGATGAGGATGCTGAAAGATCAAAGGCATAAATATAAAAACACATGTGTCAAGATCTTAAGTTTTGGTTAAATCTCTGTCTCCTTTTGTAGCTGTGAACACTTAGTTGGGTTACTTAACATCTCTATACCCTAGTTTTCCCATCTGTAAAATGGGTATAACCATAATACTTATTATATGGGGTGGTTGTAAAGGTTTTAAAAGTAACTATGAAGCCCAAACAGAATCTACCACAAAATGAGTGTTCAATAAATGCTAACCTTTATTATTAGGACTATATTTATGGAAACTAGAAAATAGGGAAGCACCAGGAAAGGAAGACCCAAAAGGCACAAAGAAATCCACCCAGGGAGATAGTCCTCAGGACTTCCCCATCTCCAGCTCCACAGCACTGTGTCGGGATGAAGAAGAATCACTTTATGAGAACTTGTTCCACTAATTTAAGATCAATGGCAGAATCCCAAACTTTCCATTTAAATGCACTTGACCTAAATCTGCTGGATGACAATGTCTCTGGGAACAGGCCCTGGTGTTCTGCAAGTGGCATTGATGGGGCTGCCTGGAAAATCCTCTGACTTACATGGATCTGCTTCTCAGTGAGACTCACACAAAGCCCTCAAGTTGCCCCTTCATGGGTCAGGTGGAGGGGCTGCTGTCATTTCAGAGAAAGCACTGGCTCGGCCCCCAGCTCTCACACTGAGCTCTGCATCACATCAATCGGGCCCTTACACTCAAAGTTGCTCATCTACTAATCCGCAGTGACTGAAGGTTATTTCTTTTTAAGCTTCTTAATTTGCTGCTTAGAAAATTACTTTGGGTGGAGGCAATTAGTGTTGCATACTTTTGAGGAGAAAATTGCAGCCTAGCCTATTCCAATTGCATGGGTCAGGGATTTCCTCAGCACCCCATTCAATCCTTCCCTTTTCTCTTTTTCTTGGCCCCGTTTCAAACAATCTGGCTCCTTGAAAGTTCCAAGTGCCATATTTAAAATTCATCGAAGCAGCACTTGGCAAAGGAGAAGAGCTTGGGTATGAGGAATATAGATGAAAATCTCCCCAAACAGGATTGGCTTCAAGAAGGTTTTCCCTGTCCATACTAACTGGTAATCTTAGGGTATGGGTTTTTGAGATCTGTGTGCCCATGTCTGTGAGTGTTGGAGTCGGGTAGGTGTGGGGGTGCCTGGGCAGGGAGTGGAGATTGACTTAGAAAGCCTTCTATTAAGTTTTCCTCAGTAATCACAGTAATATCCTCTTAGTCATTTCCGGAAAAGTTAGAAAGGAAATCTCTGTTGGGCCAGCCAAACAGAAATTACTGAGAGGGAAGCCAAAGGGACACAGTCAGTCTCACTTAGTTGGAAGCCACCAGGAAGGGACTCTAGGCCCTATCAGAGTCAGTATCTTTGCTTTCTCCACTTGTAGAGGTAGCAAGCAGTACTAACCAGAGGCTGCCTGTGCCTCCATTGTTTGACCACTGCAACCAAGCTACACCATGGAAGTATTGTTGACTGTCCTCCTGGACCCTGAGTAGCTGCTTGGACGGAGGACTGTTTGTGTGCCTGAATATCCTACAGACAGGCACTAGAATTGGAGCAGGGTCCTTCTCTGATGTTCTCAGCCTCAAATTCCGTGGTTCCTGGCTCTCGTGGTTCCTGGCTCTCATGGTTCATAGGACACAATTCTCCACCTGAGACATGTTCTTCACCCCAGACACTCGGTGAATGCATTGGTGGTTCCTTTACCTTCACACAGCATGCAATATAGGTCAAAACTATCCTGACCTTTCTTAGGAGGAAAGCCGAGGACCCACTGAGATTGTAGAATAAATAAGTAGGGTCTAGAACGCACACTAGTAGTAGGTTTTATGATCACTCTGGGTAGAGCTCAGCAGGTCTGTCCACCAAGTGGCCCTAGCGTGTGATGTCAGTGAGGTATGTTCTCTCTTACGGCCAACAACTCCTTTCCTGGTTCTTGCAGCTTGTTGCCAAGGCCTTGATTTTTCTGTTCCGGCTCCTGGGCTATGAAATATACCTCTTACAGACCTAGGATCTTTACCAGTATGGAAAGATAGTCTGAGCTGAAATTAGACTTCCTGAGACTCAATCCCTGGAGGTTTACTCTCTTAAGATATAGTATTTATTAAAGGAGAGAGACTAAAAGTGTCATCTATCTCCAGAAATGTGGGAATGTCATCGAACTGTAACCAACAAGGAGTACAGCCTCAGTGAGTGGAAAAACTTTTTCTCCCTTGATAGATTATTTCTGGAAACCAGCGGGACCATTATGCTAACAGGGCTGGGTCTGGATTCTATAATGCTTAGAGTGGTTTACTCAGTGGAGTCTTTCAGTCCTACAATTAAGTTTTCCCCAGAGACCGACACCCCCCCTCATCAACTTTCTCACTCATAAATCCAACGCTGCTTTGTCTGAAATACAGCAGATTTGCTTTCATTTTCATTTGAATTTAAAGTGGGAGGTTGCAAGGGTGAGGTCTAGACGCTAAGAGTAAGTATAAGCTATAATTATATTTCTTCACATTATGCCTTTGATTATGTTTTGATTTGATGGATTGCATACCCCCTGGTGCACACACCAGGGTTCTTTTGACAGAACTAAATACACATATTCTCATTAACCTTCCCAACGACTTCCCAGAAATACCTTTTGAAAAGTTTCCCAGTGTTCCATGACAGCCTCTCTTGCTAAAATCTTACCTCAAAGCCACAAAATTACTAGTAAGAAATAATCTCTAGAAACCTTGTGAAATTTCTTTCTAACACAGAGTCCATTGGAGGGCCACTGCTGGGACCATTTTGATTGAACCAATCATTTGCTTTGCTCGAACACCAGAATGGACTGACAACTGCCTCCCTGAAATGATTTCTCCTTTAACTACAATCTTTGGAGCCTGTATAGTGATGACCTCAGGGTCACAATATCTGAGTCCAGCAAACACCTCCTTGTTATGTGATCACAGATAAAATCACTTCCTAGCTAGTTCTCATGACTGTAAAATGATAAACAGAGAATTCCATTTGCACCCAAAATAACCAATCAATATTCAGAACTAGTAGGTTAGGACAACTATTATTAAGAAACACTCTACAATGTTAATAACAATCATTATTATTTCTAACATTCATTTGCTTTGAGTTGATGGGCACAGAACATGTTGTTTTAGAGGCTGAAAGTAGAGGAAGGAAATTCAGAGCAGTTGTACATTTGAGTTTTTTCAATGTCCCCATTGCTGAGACAGTGTGGAGAGGAGGGTTGTGTGGAGGAGACATAGTTATCTGTCCCCTGCTTCTCCTGGTCTGGTGGTGAGCTTTCTGGGAAGCAGAGTTAGAACAGTGTTTGAAGAAGCTGGACTTCTGAGAGACTCTGTGAAGAGTCTGGGCAACCACAGTGCTGCTTTAGGCCCAGAAGTCCTTGAGTTGAGAGGAAAGCCAGTCTCCTCATTACCCCATGGAACATGGCCCTCCCTCACCGCTGACACCTCAAAAACTGACAGCAATATTAGAGATCAGAAGACAGTACTCTGGATGAACACAGGCATTTCTACATGGCACCAGGGGGACAAATGGTAGGATGGTGGGCTGAAGAAACAACTGAGGCAGAGAGGGAGTTTGTGGCACATACTGAGGGATGGACTATGGCTCACATGCTGTTCCCAAGAAACGGAAGATTTAGGAGCACCAGGAAATACCTACAAAGAAGACACCTGAGGGGGACTGAGCGAAGTGGGAAAACTGCAGACTTCATAAGCAAGAGAGAAGAAACTAAGGATTATTAATGTTGTTGTGATTTTATTTTTAGATAATAAATTGAAATTGTTTTAAATATTTAATCATAAATGTATGGGCTTCTTTCTGAATTCTGTTCTCTTCCATTTTTATAAATTTCTGTATTTATGCCAATACTTCACTGTCTGGTTTAAAATAACTTAATCATAAGTCAAAGTCTCATAAAACAAGATAACAAAAATTGTTGGGTTTTTTTTTCTATAACTGTTTGGGCTATTCTAGGTCCCTTGCATTTCCATATAAAATTTTGGATCAGCTTGTCAGTTTCTGTTAAAAAGCCTGCTGAGATTTGGATGGAATTTGACAAAAATGCAAACTAATTCTATGAAGAAAACACAGTCTTTTCAACAAATGTTACTGGAATGATAGAACAGTTATATGAAAAAAAAAAACAAAAACAAACAAGCAAAAATCCTCAATCCTTATCTCACAATATACAAAAGTTAACTTGAATGGACCATGTAAGAACGCAAATAATGATATGTAAAAGAAAACACGGGGGTGGGCAAAAGTAGGTTTAGAGTTGTGAGTATGTGAATCAGAGTTTATTATTGTATTATTTTTTATTAGTTATTCTATTATTTTTCATACAAACAACCACAGACTTACTTTTGCCCACCCCTGTATAGGAGAAAATCTTTGTGAACTTGGGTTAGAAAAAGATTTCTTAAACAAAATATAAAAAACATAAAAGAGCTAATTGGTAAACTGTACTTCATCAAGATTTGGAGTGTCCAGAGTTTTGCCATCTCTGGGCCACATTGGAAGAAGAAGAGTTGTCTTGAGCCACACATTAAATACACAAACACTAATGAAATCCAATGAGCAAAAAAAAAGGTTTTAAGTAAATTTATGATTTTGTGTTGGGCCGAATTCATAGGCATCCTAGCAGCCCACGGGCCACAGGTTGGACACCCATGATTATTTTGCTCTTAGCTAAGACACTTAAGGAAATGAACAGGTAATCTACAGCCTGACAGAAAATATTTGCAAAACATGTACATGACAAAAGACTCTTAGAACTCAGTAAGAAGAAAACAAATGACCCAATAAGATAAATGAGCAATAAATTAAATAATAAGTTCAGGGATTTTCCAAAGTAGATCTGGGAACAACAAATAAGTACATACAAAGATGCTTAATATCATTAGCCATCAAGGAAATTCAAATTAAAACTAACAGTAAGTTACCACTATACACCCACTAGGAAGAATGAAACTAAAGACTAATAATAACAAGTGTTGTCAAGGACATGGAGCAACTGGAATTCTCCTGTGTTGCTGTTGGCATTGCAAAAAGATAGAGTCATGTTGGAAAACAGCCTGGTGGTATCTTATATACATCCACATAACCCAGCAATTCCACTCCTAGATAGTCGCCCAAGGGAACTGAAAATACATTTCTGCTCAAAGGCTTACAGTAATCACTTTCCAATGTGAGGAGGATATCTTACTAATGCTTGTTGTGCTATTTTTAGAAAGCTAACATTTTTCTTTAAATAATTTTACTTTTAATATTTTGACTGACTCCAAATTTTTTGTTTTTGTTTTTTCTTCTCTTCACATATTTCTTGAAACTTAGAATGCATACAATCAAACTTTTCCATCAATATTAGAGAGTATTATGATTCTTGATGGATTAGAAAAGGGATTTTGGACTCCAAATTGATGCATATTATTTTTAAGTAACACATCCTGCCACCAGGACTCTGAGAAGATTCTAGGTTTTTAGATTGTATGTATGTGTTGTGTTGACCTTCAGCAAATAAACAGGCAGGTATTTTCCAGCACCATGGGTTCATTCAGAAACAACGAAGAACTGCAGTTCAGGATGCGCCCTCTAAGTGCCAATCTCAGACAACCCCAGAGAACAAAGGAGAACACTCTTTTACAGAGGAAACGGAGAGTTCAGAGGGGCTGTTGGAGACAAGGAGCCCATCGGAGGAAACTGGGATTTCAAAGTGTGGTGGCTTTTTGTTTGCTGAGTTGTAACAGCAGCTGAGTGGTTACTGGCGGAGAAGGTTCTCTGTCTCCCTGCTCCAGTAATAAAGTAGAAAAACGTCTTCCTTTTGAGCCAGAAAGTACCTCCCTTCTCCCGTGGCATAATTGATGATAAGCGGTAGGGTGTGAGAGCTCTCCAGTAAGAATTTCCAGCTCTAATTAAAAGAAAGTTTCTGTTCATTAATTTTCACAGTTGTCATCTCTGGAACCCCCCTCAAAATCTTAATGGGGCAATTATGATTCTCACTTCCTTTTATTTTTCTTTTAGATTACTTTTACATGCTAACTCTCTTTACATGTCTAAATATATAACAATGTGCATAGAGCTTTCTCTTGTTCTTTTCTTGAGCATTGGATTCTCTGTAGCTACAGATCTTGACCCCTCACATCTCTATGTGCAGAGAACAATGGTCAAATCAGGAATCATTACTTTTGGGTTTCAGAAGAGCAGACAGGACAACGAGCTAACAGTCAAGGTAACAAAAGAATTGAAGGCTTGTAGTGGGTCCTCTTCACAAGCCAGTGAACTTGATTCTTACTTATTGGGATGTGAAGAATCTGGGTCCACTTCAGGAATGCCAGCAGTTTTGCCCGAAAGCAGCTTTGATCTTGCTGCCCCTCCCCATGCTTGGTCATAAACTGGAAACATGGAGACCAATTCCATGGCTGCTTCTCCGCAGAGAGCCACTACTTACTGCTTAAATACATCCCCTATTGTCTGCTTTTTTTCTGGGAGAAAAAACACCCATCCTTCCAACTCCACAGAGAAGAGCACCAACTTCTCATTTTCAAGACTGTTTATTCCAACTGATGCCCTCACGAAAAGGAATGCCTTTGAAACTAGTAAACAAAGGCCAGGGGAGGGAATTGAGGGTCTCCAGCCACAGCTTCCTCAAGTAATAATTCTTTCTGTCTTCCCCAACTCACGCTCAAATCCCAGCAGAGATGGGGTTTCCTGTGGCTTTAGGAAATTCCTTAAAGAGGAGGAGGGGAAAATTATATATAATTTCTATTGTATCTAGTCACAAAAAAGTAATTGTGTTTCCCACCCTTTCTTTCCTTTTAAGTTTTTAACTGTTAATAGTGGCAATTAATATGAATTTGCGACAACAATGAGTTTTATGATTTATCCTTCTGGAAACAACTAGTTTATTAAGGGTTCAGCCTACTTACCTCAGCCTGTGCGGATTCTTCGAATAAAGAAAACCTCCAAAAGTCCTCATTGTTTCCACATATGCAAAGATCAAAGCAAGAATCCCATTGTCTTCTTAATTCTGTTTCTCAGACCATAGCCTAAGCAGAGCCATCTTTCATTCAAATTCTCTCCACATATGTCTGAGGTTTAGGGTCTGTCATCTACAAAGTTTAGAGATTTGCATGTATTTTATTGTGTTTTCAAGAAATAAGAGGCCAAATTCCCTAAGAGCAATTACTAAGACTTGTTTAAGAGTCCCTCACCTTAGGAAAAGAAATCACTAGCACAGTTGTTCAAACAAAACGTGTGCCAGTTTTCTTTATTTTATAATCTTATAAAAATGTTTTACTTACACTGTGGGATTCTGAACATGTTTATGAACATTTTCCAAATGTTTTGAAGTCCAGGGTTGGGAGCCCAGCAATTGTCAGTTGATGGATGTGGGGGAGCCGTCACAGGACACGACAGCGCCACACCGGCTTCTTCTCCTCCTCCTGCTCACCGGGGCCCTGTCTCTCCAAGACTCTGCGTGACCTTGGCGTGCCTGGCTAATTTGGAAGACCAGTTTTGATTTACGAAGTGCTCCCGGGGCTATGTTTTGCAACGAGCTGCTTGCATGGCCATCGGCCCTGTGGTTTCCGGAGTGTTTTCCCCCTCGCTATCCCGGTTTCCCACAATAACAAAAGATGGTGAGTGGTTGGCACAAAGTTCAAAAAACCTGGGATGTTCTATGAAGTCCAACTTTGTAGTTAATAGGAATTTGTCTGACATACTTTCCAATCAATACATAAAAATTTATCGAGGGCTTCCTGATTGTTCAAGGACATGGTATTTGGTAAAGCACCATTAAAATAAAAAATTTAAAAAGTGTACTGGGCAAGATTTACTTATCTTTTAATGATTCAAAAAGTACATCAGAGTTCTGCAGCATTTCGGGCTCATTGTTGAAGCTCCATTATCCCTGTTTTTAGCATAGACTGTGGAAGCACTCAGTGCTAGCTTATCCTTGAAGTTGACTCATACATGACCCATTCATGGAGCTCACCGTGGCACTCAGAATTGCAGCAGGCCCCTAATAGATGTTAATGTGTTTTTACAAAACAGATACACTTGGCTGTAATTATTCAATTTATGAAGCATTCACCTTTAGAATTTCTTTGCATGACATTTAAAGACAAACGTCACCTATATAATTTCAAATTACACCTATAGTTTTACAAACACACTTATGCTGCGGAGTACCCTTTTCCTCTCTCCAATATAGTCAGCCACCCACCCTTCCCACACACATACCTATGCACATATAATCAAACTTTCTCCAAAGCATAAGAATAAAATGAAGAAGGACTTTATTGCTCTCTTATGGTCATTCTGTCATCCCTCTAGAATGAAAACATGTGCATGTGGTCCTTTAGGTCACCTAGTCCAATTTCATTTTATGGTTGAGAAACCAAGGCTGAGAGAAGTTAAATGATTTGGCTGGAGGTCACAGAGTTTGTGAGCACCACCACTGAGGCTAGAACCCGAACTACGAGTCTCACATCACAGCCTCTGCTTTTTTCTCTTAATTTCTCTTCCCACACCTGGGAAGGTAAGTGCTTCTCTATTTAGAGACCTACAGAGAAGACAACTTTGCAGCCTACCTAAGAAACTCATTTTCCAGATTCCATAATGCACACTCTCACCGAAGCCTTCCTCTGAGTTCATCTAATCACAATTGCCCACGTTGTAGAAAAAAACACTGTGTCCAGATGCACACGGGTCAAGGTAGTCTAGTCACCACTTCATGCAACACACTGCTTCTTCTGCCTAAAATGGTCAATAACCTGACCTTTTAGGGATTTTTTAAAAAAACAAAGTTGACTATTCTAAATTCCTTCAGCATTGTCTCAAAACCCTGTGTTTTATTCTTTAATTAGCTTTGTAGATGCCTCCACCTACATTTTTTAACATCCCTCTTAAATGTACAGGTCAGCCTGAAATATCAGATTGTACACAGGCCCTGCTTCGTGCTGACCTTTAAAGAAAGCACAGACTAGGAATTTCAGCTGTTTCATTTTACAAAATGTTAGCACTTTCCTTTGATAAGAAGAAAAGTCCCACAAGATTCAATTATTCCTTCTTCCAGGCATGTGTGCTAGAGCAGTCATGTATTTGGGGCTACAAGTAGAAGCATAAAATTTTCATCATTACGATTGTAGCAACAAACTTTATTTTTAAACTACTTAATATATGACTTCTTAGAGGCCTGATTTGTCTTTTCTTTGAGGTGGAAATATTTGTCACAATCTTGTTTTGCTGCCCAATAAATCAAAATGTGGAGCCTCTTGTAATAAAAATAGTTGCTTTGAAGTATAACCTTACATGTCTAATTTCCTACCAGCAATAATGAGGCTTTATCCAGCCATTTTGGGGGTCTGGCTTTTCTTTTTTCTTTTTTTTTTCTGTCCTTTTGTTTTTCTAACATGTGGGCTGCCTAATGACAGGATTTCGTATTCCAGATGTTTTGGCGAGAGAAAGCAGTATGCGACGGGTACACATCTCAGACTCTCATACCACCCAAGTGGCTGTGACATCACTGGTCAGCGTGAGCCTATCCAGACCGTCTCCACCAGGCCCCTCCTTTCTATTTAATGTTGCTAACCCTTTAGTCATCAACACAAAATAACAGAAATTCTTTTATGCAGCTTTTATTGCAAAGACATCCAAAGAAGGGGAAAAGAATCTAAAACCACACAGAAGTTGAAACCCATGTGGTTTTAATAAGAGGAAAAGAAAGAGATGGTTTAATTAAGTAATAAGACTAGACTCCCTGGTGGTTAATAAGGTAATTTGCCACATGATTAAAGGTATATGCAAGTGGAATTTCTGTGGTGACATTCTCGCTCAAATGGATACTTTTCGGAAACTGGAACTGTTAGTCACTTGAATACTGTGACTCTTTTGTAGTCTATAATTCCCTCTTTTGAAACAAGAGAAGAACGACAGCAGTCAGTTTTCAAATTCTTTCATTGTATCTCAATCTTTTCAAAAAGAGGAAAGGAGGACCCTGTGGGAGACCACAGCCTAGCAGCAGGGCGCACGTCACTCTGTGTTCTCGGCACCAATGCAAGTGCAGAAGCACCGGGAGGCTCTCAGGGATTCGGAGACTGCCGCCTGCTCTGGCCGTTCTCTGGACTGGCTGCCCAGATGCCAAAGGTCTCACAAACTGAGGCCTCGGGGACACTAGCTCAATTTCAAAAATGCTTCCATTTATTTATTTACCATTGACCTTCCTGCATCTGTCTCTCTCCCCTCTGCATCACAATGGCGTGTCTCCATTGCTTCTTGAAGTCTCTTCCCTAACAGGGAAGTTCTCTTTCTTAGCAGTGCACATATATTCAGGTATCAGGGCCTGATGCAGACCACCTGAATCCCCTGCTGCTGGATAAACAGTGAAAGCCGCACCACTGCTGGCGACAATAGGGACACTTATTGCAAGTACTCTGCCAGATGCCTGTGCTCTCCGGGTTCCAGGCTCCCACCTGCTGTGATCTGTGTGACCTTAAGGAAACTCACTGCTTCTCATCTGATGACCAGAGGCACAATAATTCAAAATGTTCTGTACACACCCAGGTGCTACAAATATTTGTCTTATTACTGTCTTTATCTTCCCTCCTCAACATTTTCCTAGTGTCCCCAGGGGCCTTCTTGTTGGCAAGAAGGTCCCTGCCAGCTCAGATAGTCTATAGTTCTTCAATAATTTATTTATTCATATACTTTTTCAACAAATATTATTGAGTTGGGGCTACTACAATGAGTGCCAATGCAAAGTCCCTACCCTCATGGAGCTTACTTTCTCAAAGAATGACAGCCAATAAACAAGACGACAACCAGGGTCATTAGAAAGTATGAGAAAGCTATGAAGAAAATAAGTAGGCTGATGTATGGGGAGTCAAGGAGGTGGGGGCTGTGTCAGGCAGAGGTCAAAGAAGGCCACTTGGATGGGAGGCATTTCAACCGCAATGCGAAGGGTAAAAAGGGCTAGCTGCACAAAAAGCAGCAGCAAGAGGGCAAATTCAAGCAAAGGCAGGGAGCCTTCAGGTGTGAAACAGCTTGGATGGTCAAGGAACAGCAAAGCAACCAGTGGACCTAAGACAAAGTGAATTGCTGAGATGAGGTCAGACAAGTAGGCAGGAGCCGGGTCATGCAGAATCCTGCGGACCATGGTAACAAGTGCAAATTTTATTCCAAGTGCACGGCGACCTGTGAGAGGGTTACGCAGAGGTGTAACATGATCTGGTGTACATTATTCAAGTATCACTCATACTGATGTATGGAGAATGGATTTTAAGGGCTACATAGAAGAAAGAAGACCAGGAAGAGAACACTGAGGTAAACCGCATGGGCCATGATGGTGACTTGGATAAGGAAGATCACAATGGATAAAGAAAGGAGTAGAAAAAAAAATATATAGTTTGGAGGTAGATTGAGAGGACTGCAGAGGGTCTGGGTGCATATGGTGTCACATTATCAGGATGGATCCGACCATCATAGGCACCGAAGGTCAAGCCGGAAGAAAGAGGAGGAAATTCAAAGGAGGCTTTCTCTTTTGTGACCTGTTTTTCCCTAGGAAAACCAGGTTTGTGGACCTCTCGATTAGTCTCCTCAGTGTTTGTTGCTACACAGGGTGAAGGGGATATCTCTTAATAAACCATGTCCTGACCACATACGGCTAGGGAAATAAAAATCAATATATCGATTCTCTTGAAAGGGCACAGGAAACCAACATGTGTTCCAGACACAGAATCAGCTTGTTTCAGGCTGACCCACAGACGCCTCAATTCAATTAGTGCAGTCTCCAGCTCATCGGAACTTAACTCAGATGGCTTAAAACCACCCGGGCTTTTGCTAGACACCCTAACATCAAACAACTCATCTGTAACAGGAAAAGCATAAGAATCTCATCCTCCTGTTTTCTCTCTCTCTCTCTCTCCCTCAACTTTTTATTTTGAAATAATTTCAGATTTATAAGAAATTGCAAAGATGGGACAAAGAGTGCCAATGTACCCTTTACCTAATTCCCCCAATGGTTACAGCTTGCATAACTGCATAACTATAACAATATTAGAAGCAAGAAACTGACATTGGTACAATGCATGTGGATAGTTCTATTCCATTTTATCACAGTGTAGATTTCTGTAACCACCATCACAATTAAGATACAGATCACCACAAAGATCTATATTTCTCCAGTTTGAATGAAGTGTAGAAATCTTACCTTCCACGGAGTCACTTTGTCCCCAACACACTGTCACTCTTTCTAATATAATTGTCTCCAATATTTCCTCTACACACATTGAAATCCACACCAGATAATGTGAGACATTTTACTTTGGCTGACAGCTGTAATTTAGAAAACTTAAAAGGAGAAGGAAAGTCTATTGTATATATTCATATTTTCACTCTTTCCATTGTTCTTTTGTCCTTCTACTTGTTCCAAAATTCCTTCTTTTATCATTCCCTTCCAGTTTCAAGAAATTCTATTAGCCATTTTTTCAGCATAGGTCTGTGGTGACAAATTCTTTTAGTTGTTGTTTTTTTTCATCTAAGAATATCTTGATTATCCCAAAGGATAATTTCACAGGGTATAGAATTCAGAGCTGACAGCTTCTTTCAGTTATTAAAAAATGTGCTACTTCACCCTGGCTGGTGTGGCTCAGTGGTCTGATTGCCAGCCTGCAAGCCAAAGGGTTGCTGGATCGATTCCCAGTCAAGGCACCTGCCTGGGTTGCAGGCCAGGTCCCCAGTTGGGGGGGCACAGGAGGCAACCACACATTGATGTTTCTCCCCTCTCTTGCTCCCTCCCTTACCCCCTCTAAAAATAAATAAACAATAAATTTTAAAATATTATTTTTAATTTATTTCATTCTGGTCTCCATGGTTTCTGGTGAGGATCCCCCTGTCATTCAAATCGCTTTTCTTCTGTTGGTAAAGTGGTATTTCTCATTTTTTTCAAGACCTTTTTTTGTCTGTAGTTATCTAAAGTTTGATTATAATATGTCTTGGTTTGAATTTCTTTAGATTTATTATGTTTGAGATTCTCTCAGCTTCCTGAATCTTTATATTTCACAATTTTTGCCAAATTTGGGAAGTTTTCAGCTCCTATTTCTTTGAGTACTTTTTCAGCCCCTCCCTCTTTTTCCTCTTGAGGACCATAATGACATGAATGTCAGATCCTTTGTTATAGTCCCACAGGTCCCTGAAAGTTTCTATTTATTTTTTCTTTTTAAGTCTGTTATTTTCTCTTTTGCTCAGATTGGTCATTTCTACTGTTCCATCTTCAAGTTCCTTTGTCTTTTCCTTTCTGCTGATGAGCCCCATTACATTTTTTATTTTGTTACTATATGTTTGGCTTCTAAAATTTTCACTTGGTTCTTCTCTGGGGTTTTTTGGTTTTGTTTCATTTTTGGTTTTTTGCTGAGACTATTTTTTCATTATTTCAAGCATGCTCTCATCATTGCTTGTCAAAGAATTTTTATGATGGCTGTTTTAAAATCCCTATTGGGTAATTCCAACAGATGAACATTTCAGAGCTGGTGTCTATTAATTTCTTCTATTTCTTGTATAAAACTTTTACTTATTACCCCATTGCCAGAGTGACCTGACCACCCCTTATACCAAGGACCAGTGTATTGCACCTTTCCTATGAGCCCCAGGAAATGTCGGTCTTTGCTGGTCCTTTGTTGTATAACATAGGCATTGTACAGTGGTTCGGAGCACAGACATCAGGGTCTGATAGACTCAGGTTCAAACCTGATTCTACCACTTATCAGCCCCATGAACTTGGACACACCACTTAATTTTTTAGCCTCAGTTTCCTCATCTGTAATGGAATATGAGTACATGTCTTACAACATTTGTAGGGGAGGAGAGAAGGAGGAAGGGATATGGTAAATGATGTTTTTGTGATGGGTACAAATTGTTCCACAGTATTTGAGCAGTGAGAGCATTTAAACAAAAAAATTATTATTATCAAGGATAATATACACACAGAGGATATAAAATATATATGTACATTTTGAAAAGAAATGAACACTCACCATCAAAACATAGAATCACCATGATCGAGAAATAGAACATTTCTAGTACCTTAGAAGTAGAGTGGCTTCAGATAAATAATAGTTTTTTAAATAATGATTTTTGTCCCATGTAATATTTATAAAATTCTTTTACTAAAATATAATCTATTATTTATCTGAAAGTCACATTTAACTGGCTATCCTGTATTTTGTCTTGAAATTCTACTTAGATGGCTACTCCCCATGACATTACCCCACCATGTGACTTTCTCATATATCATAAATATTTCTTTGTTTTTCCTTACAGTTTTACTGCCTATGTATTGATTTTGAAATGCAGAGTTTAATTGTGCCTGTTTTGGACTGTCATGGTTTTTGTTGTTGTTGGGGTTGTTGTTTTATTTTTTTCTACATTTATCAAATCCAGATCCAATTCTCCAGTGTCACGCGCAGTCTAAATCTGCCAGGTTTCTATGGCTCCTGATCCCTTGACCTGGTAACCCAGGGATGACTGAGGAACTCGCAGGAGAAGCCTCAGGTTGCCAGTCTACAGAGACCACATCCCAGGGTGCTTTCTGCCAGACTCACAGAGCCTTGTCAAAGGCAGGCGGCCCTGCTGGTGCTCTCACTCCCTTCATGCCTAGCTGGTCTTGGGGATTCGTTGCTTTTGGATTCCGGCACCCACATGCAACCTTGAGCCAGTTTATTCCAAGCTCCAGCACCTTCTGGAGTGCTGGGTGCATATGGACTCAAGTTTTACTACTCTTGGAATCTGCCAACCACCCCGCTTTCCTTATCCTGACCCCTGGGGAAGCCCACTCTCCTCTGCCTTGAGCCCTTCTTTCTCAACCTTTATGGGGAAAAAAGCATATCTTCTCACCCACTGGTTTCATGAGTAGGTTTAGAGGCTCCAGGGGAGACGTGATGGATGATTTATAAAGCCAATGGCCCATCAGAGCTCGTTTATCTTTCCTGAGGGGAAGACAACTCAGCCTTTAGAAGAGCAGTAATGGTCTCCCGTCCCCCAGGAATGAAGAGCTTGCTTTTTCTGAGCAGCAGAGATAAATAATGTAGTCATATTTGCATATTCTGCTACTTAGGTTCTCAAAAATTTGCATATAAAGCACCCATCTCAATGCCTGGAAAATAATGAGTCACTAAAAATATAGCCAGTATTGTTTTTTTACAGTCTTTCCTTGTGTACCCAGCTTTTCTCCTCGCATTGCAAAAGGTCAAAGTCTAGCATCACAGGCCCAACCAAAGCAAAATACAGTGTCCCCTCTACCACAAACCCACTTTCTTTTTTAATCCAGATGCAAACTAGCAAAAATTAACATCAAATACATCCTGGAAGGAGAAAACAAGTGGTGACAAGGCAGCATGAAGCCTGAAGGGCAAGGATGGGGAGTGAGGGAGGGGAAGCTTTCTGGTCTTCCTCACCTTGACACGTAGAAAGTTAATGTGCTTCTGTGTGTCAATGAGGGTCTCTGGCCTGTTTTCCACCACCTGGCAGGTCCCTCCTCCCCTGCTGCCTCTCTGAGTCTCTGCCCAGCTGAGCCCCATGAAATAGCTACAGAGACAGCTTAGGAAGAGAGTCTGCCTGGCCGGCCCCCAGGGAGATCTGCCCCAGTCAATATTTGTGGACTACCACGTTGACTACTGTCTGTCAAAGTCAACAACACAAACAAGGGCAAATAAGTCACAAATGGCCTCACTTGTATTTGACAAGGATCAAGGCCTTTAAGAAATACGTCAGAGAGCTGGGCTATAGTTCTTTTAATAGAAGTCCTGACATCCCATGTCTACAAAGAAATCTTCTTAAACCTATAGGAAAAGCTTATCCTGCCCTAGGTCCTCTCTGTTTAGAAAACTTAAAAGAAGCATCAGTCAGGGCTTTGGTCTCACAAGGTTTCTAGCATTGTCATCAGACCTGGATCCCCAGGTAAGGGATCTCTAAGCCTCATCTAAGCTAGTACCACTCTGGTTGCCCCATCACCTCTGTTCTCACATTAGGAGAAAGCAAGGACGTGAGAGCTCTCTGACTATCCTACTGATTTTCCTGGAGTGCAGCCCCAGAGACTGCAAGTCAAAAATACTTTCGGATTCAGCAACCCTATGTGATTTAGGCAATGGGCTTACAGAACCAAGGTGGCTTTAAGTTCTGCCAAGGTCCCTGGCAGAACATTTCAGTCTGTGTAAGGGGAAAGTTCTTCCATATATGTTGAATTGGCCTTAGAGACTATTCTATTTATTTGTTAGTGCATCTAGTATGGGTTCAGAGGCCTATTCAAGGTTTCAGAGGTATATCTTTTTTTGGGTTTTGTTCTTGTCATTGTTGCTCTCATCCAGGGCTGAAATTATAATTCTTCATATAGAAACTCAACCAACTTGCCTAAAGGATGCCACTTTCATGTCATGTGATGAGGACTCAATAGGAAACCTCATGGCCCAAACCTAAAGGCATTAGTGAGAAATGCTACTCTTGCCTGACAGTTGGCAGGTGGTGTTTTGTTAAGAAAAGTTCAGTAATTCCAGCTCAGTCAAATTGACCAAAGGGGAAGAAGAACTTTGGGCCCACACACCCACGCATTTGTGGAAAGGAAAGTCCCTTGCTGAGACTGGAGGCTTTCCTTGAAGCCAGATGCTCTCCACTGACCTTCCACTGTGTGAGCCAAGGGGAGGAGCTGGAGGAGCTCTGAGGAAAGACTCTACATGGCCCCAGCAGGCCAACCTTGGCACTTACCAGCTCACAAAATCCTCCACACCCATTATCCTCACAACCGATGGGGACTGTGAGTGTGTCCCATTTACATAGGAGCAAGAAGAGGTTGGACCAGGTCATGAGACCATAGAACACACAGCTATTAGGGCAGAGGTCCCTCTGGAACACAGGTCTTCTGATTCCACGTCTCATGTTTCTTTTTAATTTCCCTCCCCTTTACAAATGTATTACCAGTTCCTGGAGCAACTTCACAAAGGACAGAAAAATACGAAGATGGAGGGATATAGCCACACTATTAGCACTCAGAAGCAAGCACTATTCACATTTTGCTTCACTTTCCCACTTACATTTTCTTATGATCATTGTAGAAAATTTGCAAAGTACAAAAGTGTATGAAAGTAAAGTCTGAAGTCACACAGATAAATTGAGGTACATTTCCTTCCAATCTTTTTCCATTAAAAGTATGCTGTGGCCAGCATATTTTTAAAACAATACTTTGGACAGTGTAATATTCCATTGTCTATATATTGGGTTGGCCACAAAGTCCATTTAGTTTTTTCTGTAAAATAAAAGACATTTTTCATTTTCACAATAACTTTATTGATTGGAATATTTTGAGTATGTCAACTATTTCCCGCTATTGGCTTCTAGTGGGTAGAGGTCAGGGGCGTGACTAATCACCTTCCAATGCATAAGACAGCCCTACAGCAAAGAATTATTTAGCCAAAATGTCAATATTACCAAGAAACTTAGCAAACCACTTTTGATGCATTTGATCGGTCACAGCACCTTGTCCATACACCACACAAATCTTTTTCTTTTTTGCGTTTCAGCTGCGTTTTTACTTTTCTTGAAATAATAGGGCATTATACACCAAAAATATGTATTTTCCTCCTTCTTCATTACTATATGGCTATACAAAAATTCACCAATTTTGATATTTTTAAATGCACACTGATATGACAGCCGTCACAATACAATCTGACAAAACTGTTTCAAGTGAAGTTAAAGACAGCTAAGCACTACTGGAGCCATCACATGGGCAAAGCTAAACCAACTTTTTGGCCAACCCAATACTTTGCTTCTAGCGAAGATCATACTAGCTGCACATCACACTGAGTCCTCCCACAGCCTTTCCAGCCAAGGGCTCTCAAGGGGTCCTTTTGGCAGTACTAAGGCAAAGATTCGCCCCCTTTCTCCAAACCTCCACTTTATTTTCGAGACCTCCCAGCCTATCTCATGTTTGCTAATAATACTTGCACGCTTTTCTCTCAGTCCTTTTATTGGTTTCCACTGTAAGAAAAATCACTTGAGGGCTGGGCTGTAACTGCCACTCCTCCTTCATGAGAACCCAAGGCCTCGTTGGTCCTTGTCTGTACTCTGTGTCCCAATCCAGGGCAGTGCTCTAGGCAGACATGGGGATGCTGCTTTTTCTCACTCTCTGAGAGGTACTTGGATACTCTGGTTCAAGGACAGCACTTCCCAAACTTCAGTGTGCACACAAATCACTTGGGATCTAGTTAAAATGTAGATCCCAATCCACAGCATCTTGCGTGGTTGAAATATCCCCAGGTGAGGCTGATGTTGCTGCCCCCAACCCCATGTTTGAGTAGCAACACCCTAGCATTCCTCTGCGACAATAACCTCTTTTCTTAGGCCTTTGAGCTCTGCCCGCCCAAGGACCAGGTTAGGTACCACTCTGTCTTCCCCATCCAACTCATCTCCTTTTTCTTTTCTCTTTCCCCCATTCAAATAAACTTACAGATAGATGCCTGTAGGCTACCCACTCCTTCAACTTACCCACAGCCCAGATATTTCTATATAACTCCTCTGCCACCCCCTTCCACATGCTCTATTCCTCATTCTCCCTTCCTCCCTCCTTCTGTTCTATTGTCAACTTTCACTAACCCCCAGATTTCCATAAATGTCATCAGGCAGAGAAGTTTAGTTATCTCTTTGTCTGCTCTTGTCCATCAGCAAAGAGCCCCATCTCATAATAATAATGACCCCAGAAGTGGTAAGCCTCACCCAAGGCCATTTTCTCTCTTAAAGGAGTTATTTACCCAGCTTTTAGAATAATTATCTTGCTTCCCCATAAAAACAACTATCACAATAACTGTTTTGATACATGAAGCTGTGTTTGCATCTCTGAGTATTTCCTCTTTAACACAAACCCCTAGAGTTGTAACTACTAGATCAAAAGATATGAAAACTTTGGGCCTCTTGATGCATATCATCTCCCATTCTTCTTACATGGGACCACACTGCCTACCACTGGGTCTTTGTGGCTTCATTTGAGCAGCTCTGAAAAGTAGAGATACTCCCTTCTTCTAAATAGTTTCAAAACCAGCTCTTTTGTGATGACTAAAATCCACCCCATCCTGCTTTAGCTGTGAGTGCAGAAGATGCTGTGAAAATAGCAAAGTTAATATCACCCAGGCTGGAAAGTGCATCATTAGGAGGCATTGATGCTTTCATTCAGAGCTTTCCTCTAGTGGAGGAAGCCTTCACTGAGCCCAGAGTGCCGGCAAGTTTGGGTATGTTGTTGGGAAGGAGGGTTGTATACAAAGATGGGAAACAGTGTGAAAAGGCAGAAATCTGAAACATGGATCTTGTTCCCCAATTCCCAACTCTCCGCCCAACTTTGCATGAAGCAAGGGGCTGGGAGGACAGAGTAGCAAGGGGCGGCTATGGCTGCCATCCTATAAGAGGAGGAAGCAGAAGAGTGGACACTGACCGAGGGTCAGAAAGGCCCACTGCCCACCTACCCTGCCACATAATCCTGCCTCTCCCAGTTAGGAGATGGTTGAAGATTCTCCGGCTTTCCTCACCTCTAAACCCCAACTCTATTCCCCTGGCCCTACAGACTTTTACACAATGAGAGGCTGTGCCAAGGAGACACAGCACTTTTAGAACTTCCTAGACTCTTACAGAATCATCCCACATAACACTACTTTCCCCCTTCTTCACAAAAAAGCCCAGGGTCGCTGAGAGAGGCAGCCCTGCCCAGTCATGATAAATACTCATCGGTTCATCAAAAGCAAATCGTGCAAGGGAAAGCACACAAAAGAACAATTAATAAAATTTAGTGAATCAAAGTGGCAACAGGAGCTGTAGGTTTTATAGAGTCTGCTCATTAAAAGAGAAAACCCATCAGCCCTCTGACCGGGAGCCACTCCCTGGAGACGGGCCACGGGACCCCACAGGCCAGTATCTCCGTGCCTCATTTCCAGTTTGAATGGATGCCACCTGTCTTGTTCTGGCCTGCAGTGGAGGGTATTTTCTGGTTTAAAAAGCAGAAAGAAAAAGACTCATGTTGTGCTTTTACTTAGCCAGGGTAGCATCTGTTCCCAGCCACAACAGGACTGCTGGCTAAAGGACATATGCCAGGGTTTGTTTGTTTGTTTTTCTTTTCAATAATGACTTTTTAAATTCCCAGACAAGTTCCTATTACAGCTTTTCAAAGGTATCTCTGCCTTACATCCTCAGCCCCTTGGCTGAACGGACGGGCATTTGCAGTCCCAGTACTTACCTTGTCCCAGACTGTGGGCTGGTGTCATCAACTGATCAATCAATTGCTCACATGCACGAAGTCTAGGGACCTGGAGCTGTTCAGAAGTGATTTCAGTCCCCACATGTGAAAAGATGGCTGCTAGCAAAATTCTTTCTGAAGCACCTTTATTTTTATAATTAATCTTTTTTACCTCAATCTTAAAAGGAAAGCACATAACCTATTAGTGGCTTAGTTGATGTGCCATTGGCTCAAAAAATGCATCTTTAATGTGCTTGTTTTAATTCAGCAAAGATGAGTTAAATAGAGACTAGTGCAAAACACCTCCTTGGCCATGGGTGGTGAGCTGGAGTAATATTAGAGAAACAAAAGATTCTGAAACCACCTAACATTAAGGCATCATTGGGGGAAAACTGCCCATCTCACACCTTCTGTTACCTAGCACCTTAGAAAGACAATATTCCAAAGCTGATAGCCAAGGGTAGAGTGTGAGAGGCCTCTTTCACTTCTTAGCTCCTCCATCACATTGCTGTGGCATGTGAATGACTGAAAGTTTGCAGCCGCCTCTCAGAAGTATGCCAGGGGGATAGATGCTGTGTGTTGATCCACTTGGCAAAATGACTCTTCTCAACCTTATCTTGAGAAAGAGGTAACAGTTTTGTGCTGAAGAATATGTCCCTTGGGAAAACAGGAGTGAAATCTGTGCCAAACTTTTCACAAAGAGACACTAGAATACCAGGGTATCCAGCCCTGATGGAGATGGGCAAGATGGGAGAAGGAAATGACACCAACAATAACAACCTCAGTAGAAACAAAGGGGCAACAATTATAACTGTCATTAATGGAACATCTGCGATGTGACAGAATATGGTTTCCATGTTATGGATGAGAAAACCAAGGCTCAGAGAGGTTAAGGAATTTGCTCAAGGTAACAAAGACCATTAATGTGGGAATTAAAAGCATGAGTTTTGGCCAAAGACTGAGTGATTTAAGGAATAATGCTGAACCTCTCTCTCTCTGCTGGTTAATATCCATTTGACACCTTATAATAAAGAGTCTGAGCTTTTAAGACTTAACCCTCCCTCTCCTTCTGCACCACATCTGGTCAAGCTGATTAGAAAGCCTGGGTACTCCCTCCTTTGGTTCTGGCTGGAAATTTAAACAAAGCATGGGAATCCTCACTCTGGCCCCACCCCCTAACCACTATAAAAATACCAAGCCAATCTCCTCTCCCTGCTCTTTCAAGCCACTTCACATTTGGTTGGGAGCTGCATTGCTCTCCCAGAAAGCCTCATTGTGTGAGTTAAACCTTGTCATACCCTCTTAGTGTCTGCATGTTATCATTAGTCTCAACATCCAAACTGAATTCTGTGTGGGGTCCCTCCTGTTTCTTCAGAGTGTCCAATCCTTTCTTTATGCATCCCCTTATCTGCTCGTGCCCTGGAAAGCTGATCAACAAAGCATTACAGCATCCCTTGCCCTCTGGCCCATTAGGATTAGTTAGACAGAAGATCACAGGGGAGAAGAGAGAGAGGTCAGGATGCTCTTCCCATTTCCTCCCTGACGCGATGCCACATTTCCAGCTGTTGCAGCATCCCCCTCTGACAGCAGCTCCCACCAGGCAAGCCATCTTCCCATGCTAGCACTCCGTTTCCTCCTCTTGCCCCTTCAGCACTAGGGGTGGTAACAGTTTACCGAGACTGCAGTCTCCGATGCCTCAACATTATTGGTTGGTCCTCTTACCCCTGCCTCAGGCCTGTAAGGAGTCTTTTTATTAAAGTTTCCTTACTGGAATCCTCTGAATTCAATTCAGCCTCCTGTCAGGGTCCTGACTCTCTAAGCCTCAGTTCTCACACTTGTGAAACAGAGATGACTAGTAATACCTCGTGATAATACATCACAGAATTGTTGTAGTAATTAAATAAAATAGTTTGGGCAAGCACCTAGAATACTGCCTATACGTGCAAGGTAAACGATACTAGTTTTTGTTATTACTTACAACAGCAATAATAATAATGACCAGTGACACTGGAATTAAAAATTCGGGTCTTTCTGCTTGTAAAGTTCATGCTTTTCCCACCAAGCTACACTTCTTCCATCTGTAGAGAGGTCAGACATCGCCCTCCCAGCCCATCTTGGAAATATCATATTTAGACTGTCACATGAATTAAATCATTCCTTATTCCTTACTTAAACAAAGTTTCTCCAGCTCAACAGATTTGTCAGTTAAATGGGAGCTCGCCAAAAGAACAAAGTGTACTGTTTTTGTTTTAACATCTCAATGCCAGACATGAGTCTATGTCTTTAACCCAGCAGGGACTTTCTGGAACATCAGCTCATCAGGCAGCCAGTAAGAACTCAATATAAATCATGGTAATTAATATTCAAAAGACAGGTGTTTGTCACAAGTCCATTGTTAGAAACCAAATATTCATTAGGCTGTAGATGTGACCTTTATGGCTTCTAAACATTTGTGACCACTGCTTGAGATGCTCTCCATCTGCTGATGTTCAGAGAGGCAACTTAGAGGAAAGAGAAGATTGTCGAGTCCTTAAAAGTAGCCAGGCAATGTGATTCTCACTTGGGAAGACTTTCAGGTCAATGGGACACAACTAACATATTGTGTGTGTAAAGATGAGGATGAACTAAGGAAGGAGGAAGAAAAGCTGTGGAAAAGTAAGGGGAGTTGGGTAATTGTAAAAATAACTTGGGTTTGAGAAGACATCCTGCTCCAAAGGACCACTGTGTACCTTCCCAGCCATTTTCCCTACAACTGTCTCCTGTCCTCCCTGGGATTCAGAAAGCAGTGAATTAAAGAAGCAGTACTTTCTGACACCCACCAACTTGGGGAAGGGTTCCATCATTTAAATAATTTTGAATTACCTCTCCAGGGCACAATCTCAATACATGAGTCATGTCCCGGATCCTGGCACTGGATAGAGTGGCAGCAAGATAGAACAAAGAACATGGCTTTAAAACAGAAAAACCTGGAGTCCAGCTTCTGGCCAAGATGGAGGCATAGGTAGACACACTGTGCCTCCTTGCACAACCAAAAGAAGGACAACAACAAATTTAAAAACAAAAAACAACCAGAACTGACAGAAAATTGAACTGTATGGAAGTCCGACAACCAAGGAATTAAAGAAGAAACATTCATCCAGACTGGTAGGAGGGGGAGAGACAGGCAGCCAGGGAGAAAGGATGTGTGGCAAGGCGGCAGCTGGAGAACTGGGCAGTCCCACATTCACGTGCAGATGAACCGGGAGGAACAAATGGGGAGTGAGACAGACCACACAACCCAGGGTTCTGGTGTGAGGAAATAAAGCCTCAAACCTCTGACTGAAAAATCCTATGAGGGTTGAGGCAGCAGGAGAAACTCCCAGCCTCACAGGAGAGTTCACTGGAGAAACCCACAGGGTCCTAGAATGTGCACAAGCCCACCCACTTGGGAATCAGTACCAGAAGGGCCCAATTTGCTTGTGGGTAGCAGGAGGGGTGGTAACTGAAAACCAGCAGAAAGCAGAGTAAGTGGCATTGTTCCCTCTCAGACCCCTCCCCCACATACAATAACACAACGCAGCCAGGTGGGTTACCCCACCCTAGTGAACACCTAAGTCTCTGCCCCTTAATATGAAACAGGTGTGCCAAGACAAAAAATGACCCAAATGAAAGAACATATCAAAGCTTTAGAAAAAATACAACTAAGCGACAAAGAGATAGCCAACCTATCAGATGCATAGTTCAAAGCACTGGAGGAAGTTCACAGAATTGGTTGAATATGGTTGCAAATTAGATGAAAAAATGAAGGCTATGCTAAGTGAAATAAAAGAAAATGTACAGGGAACTAACAGTGATGGGAATGAAACCGGTACTCAAATCAACGATGTGGACCAGAAAGAAACATTCAGCTAGAACAGAATGAAGAAACAAGAATTCAAAAAAATGGGGAGAGACTTAGGAGCCTCCAGGACATCTTTAAACATTCCAGCATCCAAATCATAGGGGTGCCAGAAGAAGAAGAGGAAGAGCAAAAAGTTGAAAACTTATTTGAACAAATAATGGAGAACTTCCCCAGTCTGGTGAAGGAAATAGACTTTCAGGAAGTCCAGGAAGCTCAGAGAGTCCCAAAGAAGTTGGACCTAAGGAGGAACACACCAAGGCACATCATAATCACAGTACCCAAGATTAAAGATAAGAAGAGAATCTTGAAAGCAGCAAGAGAAAAGGAGACAGTTATCTACAAAGGAGTGCCCATAAGACTGTCTGCTGACTTCTCCAGAGAAACCTTGCAGGCAAGGAGGGGCTGGAAAGATGTATTCCAAGTCATGAAAGGCAAGAACCTACATCCAAGATTACTCTCTCCAGCAAAGCTATCATTTAGAATGGAAGGGCAGATCAGGTGCTTCCCAGATAAGGTCAAGTTAAGGGAGGTCATCATCACCAAGCCCTTAGTTTAAGAAATGTCAAAGGGACTTATCTAAGAAAAAGAAGATAAAAAATATGAACAGTAAAATGATGACAAACTCACAGTTATTAACAACTAAACCTAAAATAAAAACAAAAACAAACTAAGGAAACAACTAGAACAGGAACAGAATCACAGAAATGGAGATCACATGGAGGGTTATCAGTGAGGGAGTGGAAGAGGAAGATAGGGAGAAAAGGTACAGAGAATAAGTAGCATAAATGGTAGGTAGAAAATAGACAGGGAGAGGTTAAGAATAGTATAGGAAATGTAGAAGCCAAGGAACTTATATGTAAGACCCATGGACATGAACTAAAAGGGGGGAATGCAGGTGGGAGGGGGTGTGCAAAGTGGAGGGGAATAAAGCAGGGGAAATGGGACAACTGTAATAGCATAATCAGTAAAAAAGATTTTTAAAAAAACCTAAGTTCAAATCCTGACTCTGCCAGTCACTAGCTGTGAACTCTTAAACAAGTTGCTTAACCTCTTCCTACCCTTTTCTTTAGTAAATGAGGATAATAATACCTATTTAAAGGTTATTTTTAGAATCATATCAAATTTAAGAAAACCTTCCAGTATAGACATAATATAGTTTTAATAAGTAATAACTGTTAACATTGGCCTGTACATAAATAAGTGGAGGAGAGCTATCGGCAGTTTCCCAGGACATGAGCAGACTCCATGGAAGTTGTTTGTATATGACCCCAGTGCCCAGCATGGGAGCCAGGACACCGGGAGTCCGGTCTAACAATGTTGCCAATAACCTTCTATGGCCTTGGCCAAGTCACAGTATTTTAGTTGCTAAGGGGAACCCGATAGCTATTTTCAAAATTCAGAGAATCTGACAGAAATCAGCTAATTGTTGGAGCTGAGGCTGCACACATTCTGCCTTTGCTTTCAGAAGGAATTATCTCAGAGTCACATATTTACTTTAACTTTGATCTGATATTCCAGTTGATATTATGTATGAGTTTAATTAATATAATTGACAAAAATCAACGAATTATTGAAGAAATACAGGGTTTTGGTAGGAATCTCCAATGTTTCAGTGGGAAAGAGAGACAATAAACCAAATCATTAAACAGATAGGGAAGGTTAGTGACAAGTGCCTTGAAGAAGAGAAACGGGCTTGGTAAGGTTGGAGAGATAAGGTACATTGAGGAGCTGAAAACTGAGTAAATACTTGAGGGCGAAGGACAGATGTGTTGATAGCCGGGAAAGAGTGCCAGCAGAGAGCAGAGCCAGAGGGGGTGTAAACTTGGCACAGCTGAGGAACCATTGGCCACTGTGGCTGGAGAGGAGCCAACTGGAAGTATGTGGCAAAGGGAGCTGAGAGGCGGCCATGAGCCAAACCCTGTGGGGCCTTGTGGACCATGGTCAAGACTGTGGATTCTATTCCAAGAGTGTCAAGGGAACCATTGGAGAGTTTTGAATATGGAAGGGACATTTCCAAAGATCTCACCAACAGCAACCCTGGGGCAGGGACACCAGTAACATTCGGAGTCAAATAGAAGTAGACTGCCAGGGTAATAAAAAGCAGCTGAATCTGCTATCCTTCTGTCCCTGGATTTGAATGGAGCTTTTCCTCATACTAAACAGGGTGTCTCTGCCCTGCTTGAAACCCTAATGCTGCTCTTCAACACTGGCAATAACTCAAAGTAATTAAATGTAAAGACCCATTTTTAATGTGAAGATTAAAATGACAGCAAAGAGTATTAGAGGCAAATGCAAAACCTGTCACTGAATCACATAGATTTTAAACTAGAAGAGTTCCTACAACTCACAGCTTATCTATTTCTTAATCTAGGCATGTCTAGGTGTGCCAGCATTTGTGTGTTGGCTGGAATAAATCTTCTTTGCTCTGACGGGGAATATATCCATTTAACAACACAATCTCATTTTACTTGCCTGTCTGCTTGGGACAAGGGCATGTGTATCCTTTCTCAGTCTACAGTGTCTGCCCTTCAAATGCTTATTGAGGACCCCAATTTTGAATTGTCAACCAGAGAGCTCCTATTACAATAACATATTTCACAGGGTTTTCAGACTTGGCCATCAAGTCATTCCCAGTGTCAGCAGAGAGTAAACATATGTGTCAGAATGTCTGGGGATATAGTCTGAAGTGGCATGCTAAGAAAAGACATTTTTTTTTCAGAGATTTCATTGTAAAAATATTGTTATGATTTTTTGGATATATACCATCCATCATAAATATATCCATGTTAAACAGGTAGGATTTCAAAATACCCATGAAACTGCTCAACTTTCTGTCCTCCCCAGCCCCATATTTGAATGAAGCATCCTTGACTGTGCTGTCTGTCTGTCGTGGGCGTTGAGTCCTCCCTGGCATCCCCAGGTGGTCCCTGGGAAGAAATGCCAACGAAAGGCAGCCAGTGATTCCTTCAAGTCAGGCCATCAAGACTCCCGCAGCCAGACTATACCCCTAAGTTCCCTTCAGAATTCCTCCACATCAACATGACTGCAGATCATGTTCAGCATTTTCATTAAGAATCCATGTAAAAAAATAGCCATATTTATAGCTGGTTTTTTAATAATAATCCATATAACAAGTTCCTCCCAGCACTCAGGGAATCTCTTTCTTTGTGAAATGATATGCTTTTTAAAAAGAAGAACTCATGAATCCACCTTTTTTCCTTTTCCTTTTTTTTTTTTTTACTTTGATGGAAACTCGGAGATGTGTTTTACATTTAACATCAGTAGCATTCCTTTGTCAAAGCTTCGGAATAATTATTCCTCCAATGCCATTACCCCACCATCCCCTACATTAATTGGCTTTAGGGTTTTAATTTTCATTTAAATATCTTTCAGATGCATTGAACCTATATTTCTTAATGTAAGCCATTTCAAAAATATTTGCTAAGTAGTCAGACAACTCCATGAGCTCATGGGTGTGAAAGAGAAATAGAGAGGTTCATTCACTCAACAAACCCAGACAGAGCTCTTTCTGCAACCAGGCCCTTGGCTAGTCTGGAATGAAGGCAATAGGGGCAATTTGTTTCTTCTTCCTTTTCTTTTGGGAGAGACTAAATGGCCTCTAAACATCTCCTCTAGTCCAATGTTTCAATTGTCTTTCCTTCAAAAAAAATAGAAATTTACCTTTAATTATTTAATCTATATTCCACCACCAGCCTTGAAGGATCTTATTTTGGAGTATATTTCCCCAGGTGCCTGCCTTCCCCACTCTGCCTCCCAGAGGAACCACGCTGAATTTTCTTGAAATTTGTGCTGTATAATTTGACACACTAAAACAAATGCCTACTTTAAAATGCCAAAGTCGTGGGGAGACTGAAGATCGGGGCAGCACGTTTGATGGCTGTCTCTGGAAGCCCAGGGTTTGGCTGTGAAGGTTTCCCTGCGTATATCATGGTCCAGGCTGGACACCAGACCCAGGAATCCTTGAGCCAAGTTCCAGAGCACTGCTTTGCTTTTAAATACTTAAGGAGCCAACTCTCAGGAGCCCTCGTGAAGGCAAAGTCCAGCGAGCTGTTGCCAGCCTTCAGGGAAATGGTGACAGCCCCGGCCACACTCCCTTTTGGTTTTCAATGTGGTTCCCATGGCTTTGCAGTGTGTGTGCAAAACTTCCTGTGCTTTCTACCATCATCTCAATGTCCACTTCATACTGGATCTGGGCACTTAAACCAAGCTCTCCTCCCACCAACAGGAGACTCCCTGGAAAGAAATCAGCGCTCTCACTGCCCACAGAGCAAGTGTCCAAACATGACCAGAACAACACTCCAACCCTGGTGACAACTCTCATGGGGCCTGGGAGAGGTTTATAGCACCGCCGAGTTCTGCATCCTTCTCTCCCCACGCTGTTAAATACACTCATACCTGCATTTTCCCCAGACAATGCCTATCACTTCAAAAGCCCCATCTTCTGTTACATCACATGGATAATTTAAAAGCAGTCTTATTAAATTACTTTCTAATTAATTGGCTCTCACATTGCCAAGCCAGATCGCTAGAGGCTGAGTCCCTTTACTGTATGATTGGTTTGCTTATTACTCTGGCCAACTCCAACAAATTGTACACACCTATAAAGACAATGTCGAGAAGGCCAGGGGCCAGCATGGAGCCACTGGTGGTTCCTAACCCAGGTTCTCCATTTGCTCCCACATATGTCAGAGGCTGAACAGGGCATTGATTTCACATAAAGACAATCCAGGAAATCTTTGTAAAATCAGCCTTCCCAAAATTTATCATTCCATAAATATTAGCCCATTGGAAATGTCTCTCAGTGTGTACATTTAAATGTTTATTGATCCTGGATAGCCCAATAATTTCTCCAGTTAAAGCAACTGGGGTTCAACCTAGTTTCAGGACCAACACAAACCTTAGACTGAGAAAACAGAACCCTCCCTGGATTGGTATAGCTTACGGGTCAGGAATTCTTCATTCTTGCTGGTAACTTTCTTCAGAAACATCTATTCTGTTTATTGTACTTTGGCTCATTTCTTGTTCTAAGCCAGCCAACCTCCTGGTTCCTCCATGTCAATGCCCATCCTTCATTAATCTCTCTTGTCTCAGAGGAAAGGCTCCCACTCCTCTTTAGAGCCATTTGCAACCTGAAGTCCCACATGGCCACCTGCTCTTCTTCCAGAGCCTTGTTCATCGAAAAATTTCCTCTCTCCTCTCTTTAGAAGGTATACCCTCCCCAACATCTACCAATATTTTAAAATATTTCTGTCCCATTCTAAAAATAAAATTCCTTTGATTCTGCCTCTGTGTCCACAGGAGCTCCTCTCTCCTGCTGGACATGATGATTTGCCACCTCGTCTTGTCACTTCGAATTCTTTCCTCAGCACAATGCCATCTGTCATCTGTGTCCACCCCCCCAGAGAACCAGCTCTCACAGAGGTTTGCAGTGGCTTCCTATCCCCCACCCCCAGCCCACTTTGCCTCCTCATTTTGCTGATACACTTGACCTTGCCAGTTATGCCCCCACAACTACCTTCGGCTTCTAGCTCACCATTTCTTCCTGGCTCTTCTGTCTTCTGACCGTCTTTTCTCTGCCCCTCTATTCTTCTCTCCCTCCTTGGCCTTTTCCCCCAGATATGGATTCTGCCCCTGACATTCTTTCTTTTTCACTCTAATTGCTCCCCCTGGAGACAATCAGGCACAAATCTTTAAATTCAGACACACTTAAATTTTATATTCTGGTTTTTTTGCTTATGAACTATTAGACCTTAGAAAAATTACTTGACTTGTCCAGGCATCATCTTTCTCTTCTATAAAATGAGGGTAAATGATCACCTCCTAGTTATATAAATGTCTAATCACGATGCTGTACACCTGAAACAAATATAAAGTTGAATGTCCCCTGTAATTGAAAATTAAATAAGTAAAACTGTAAAAATATAAATAAGCATAAATGATAACCACAACAAAATAATAATCACTCTTTCATAGAGTTGTTCCAAGCACACAAAGAGCCCAGCCCGGTGCCGATATACAGAAAACTCCGTACGTGGCAGCTACTACTATCTTATTGTTATCTTGATGATCATGACCCCCAGCATGACCTCTTCTTCTTGACTTCTCCCCTGCCCTCAGTTCATGCACTTGATTCCTGCTGCTCACCTTAACATCCCCAGCCCTGGCCTCTCCCCTGAGCTCCAACCGATGCTGCAAACCATCTCCTACTAGACGCATGCTCTGGGGTGTCCAAAAGCACCTCAAACTCTGCACATCCTATTATGGGCTGGTTTCTGTCCTTCCAGCATTCACATGTTTGAGTCCTACTTCAGAATGTAACTGCCTTGGAGACAGGGCCTTTAATGGGGTGATTAAGGTAAAATGAGGTCTTTAGGATGAACCCTAACCCAAACTGACAGGTGTCCTGCTAAAGTCAGAGAGATACTGGGGATGTACTCTCAAAGGAAACACCATGTGAGGACACAATGAGAAAGCAGCCATCTGCAAATCAAGGAGGGAGGCCTGGGGAAGAAACAAACCTGCCCAACACCTTGACTTGAGCTTCTAGCTTCCAGAATTGTGATAAAATAAATTTCTGTTATCTAAGCCACCCAGTCTGTAGTATGTTGTTATGACAGCCCTAGCAAATAATACATGTCTCCAGCTGAAATCACTGTGTCTTTCCTAAAACACACTTCTCCTCCTGAGTCTCCTCTTTTGGCCGACCAATTACTCTTCCTTCTATCTCATCTCCCACATCTAATCAGCCTCAGATGTCTGTGGACTTTAATTTCTAAATAGCTCACAATCTATGCATCACTTTTCTTAGCTCAGACCCACATGATCTTTCATCTGATCTATTGCAACAGCCTCCCACTTAGTTGGTCTCTCTCACCACATTATTTCTCCATTTCAGTTCGTCCAATTTACCAGTTAGATTAATCATTACATTCCACAGGCTTGTTTGTATCTGCCTTCTGCAAGAAGAGTCCTTCATTAACTCCCCACTCTCTGGTAAAAGTTCCTCAGCCTGACGGCTGAAAGGATCAACAATTTGGCTCCAGCTTACCCATAGTCTGGCGTCTTGTCATCTCCTTCCTTAGACCTTTGCTTCAGTCAAACAGGAAAACTTACTGCTCTTCAAAAAGGGCTCCATCCCGTTTGACCACTCCCTGATCTAAAGTGGCTCCCCATTTGTCAGACTGTTGTATCTTTCCCATTCTTTAAGTTTCAGCTCAAATTCCATACCACCAAGCCTTTCTTCCCTATTCCCCTTCTGTAGGAGGAGTCTCTGCCCCGGGCTCAGCACCTGACAGCCCTCATCATGACAACCTGTGTCACGTGTGTGTCCTCCCGTCTCAATTGGTAACCTACTGAGGGCCGGACAGCTGACTCTCATTCACCTGTTATCCCCCGTGGTGCCCAGCACAGCGCCTGGCATGCATCTCTTCCACCGTGTTGAACAATGAGTGAATAAAGAATATTGGTAACGAGGTCATGCAGGCAAACAGGCCTTGGTGCCCTCAGTAAGCCATTCTCAAAGACAGAATTGCTCTTCCTGATTTCACTCTAGTAAGTTGGGTTATTTGTTCAGTTAGCCAAAGTGAATCACTAGTCTGTATTATATTCTGGAATTTAAGCTCTAGAGAGGAGACAAATAACTAAATATTTTTTAAAAGCAAACGGCAGTAGCACGCAGAGGGCACCCCGGCTTCGCCATGGCCTTCAGACTCCATGTGTCGCAGCCTGCTGCCGCCATTCTAGGAAAGGGAGATTCTGCCAGGCCAGTTATTAATTGGCTCGTCTATTTTGGCAAGCAGATTTAATTCTGTCTCTCTTAGAAGAAAAAAATGAGCTTGTCTGAACAGAGCCTTAAAATAAATTGCAGGAACACTGAAGACTCAGAAAATGTAAAATCACATACTCACTGGTTAGAGACAGTCCTTGGCCCTCTGAGCCTGGGTTTGCTCATCTAGAAAATGGGGTAATGCCTGCTTCTCTCATCCATGGTATTTTGTGAATCCAACCAGATGAATACATGATTTGAAAACCATACAACACCATATAAATATATTACTTATTTTATAAATATTTTATATGTAATAACTCTGAGCTTTCTTATCTACATATAAAAGTTCCTGTCATCAAATAACTCAGTATGTGTTTGTACCGGTCAGTCTCCCACCACCAACAAATTTCTGTGTACTAAGTATGAGTGAGAATGTGATACAATTTCTCATGTGCCTGCTACATAGCAGGTAAGCAATAAATCCTCATTCAATTAGTTAATGGGTTAGTGCTATAAGCTTCTTCTGATGTGCTTCTAGCCACACAGTGGCCAGATTCACTTCCCTCACATCTGTGGTCTGTCTACACATTTTATGGAAAATAATGGACAAGCTGGGTCCAGCACATTGGACTAACACATTTTATGGAAAATAATGGACAAACCAGGTCCAGCACATAAAGCTTTTTATTCTCATTCTGTTGGCCCACATAGAGTTTCTCCCCTACTCCTTAAGAGGCTTCTTGGCTATTTTCTTAGAGTCAGTCTGGAGGGGAAGATGAGGAACACCTGGGGCTGTGGAATAGCAGGGAAGAGGAGGTACAGGTGTGCACAGGGCTTGGAACAGAAGACCTGAGATGGGTCTAGACTCTGATTCTTTATACTCAGATGTCAATTCCCTAACATAAAAAATATGAGAGTAATAAGGTTTGTTGTGTGGTAAATAAGATAATGCCAAGGACTCTAATTATTTTCACGTCATAAAAGATGTAAGTACGGACTCCTGAAGTTAAAACATTTTTTTTCTTTGATCATCGGGGTATAAACATGACCCCCGGTCCTTAAATGAGCAGTCATGTTCTTCTGTAACATATTTTCTCAACAGGCACTTCCAGGGGATTGCTGGGAGCCAAGCACAGTGCTGCGTGCTACAGATCCTTGTCTTCATGGAACATCCCAGCCTAGCTCTGTTCTGGCTTCAGTCAAAGTTCTGAGAGCCACCCTCTAAAAAGCTGAGTGATGATGTACATATAGCTGAAGGCAGAATATATTCTGGGAAAATAAAACTGTGAAAAGTAGATGCATGTCTCATCACTCCATATGGCCATGTGAATGATCAGATGCATCTATCTGTGCTATTGATAGAAAAATAGAGCATTACATATACTTATAATTGTGAGAACTTACATCACTGAAGAACTTAGAAATAGAAATGATCTCTTATTTGGGCTAGAAAGAGCATTGGGGGAAAATTAGATTCATCACCATATGGATGATCTTAATTGTAAATTAAATTTTAATGGAAATGAAGCTTCAAACGCTTCACTCTCTTCAGTGAGACTTTGGTGGGGTCTCTCTAGCTTGAGCAAACCAGATTTCAGCTGTTTTCTTTTTTTCAGAGAGTTCACACCACCTAAAAGCCTTTAAGGTGAGAATATCATACATTGATATGTTACTCCACACAGACAGGAAATCCTTAAACGCTGGCATCAAGAGTACCTGATTCTTCTTTGTAAAGAAATTGAGTTGAATGACTTTCCCTGGTTTTAAAGGCAATCTAGATTCTTTGAAAGAAAAATATAAAAAATAATAAATTGTCTGGAATCCCAGCACCCAAGGAACCACCATGTACTATTTATATCGTTCTTATCTCTGCATAAATAAATGATTATAATTTTTTCACAGGCCATCAACACAGCAAGGTATTGGGCACTCACTACACAGTCACTGGGCCTTCACCACAACCTCAACATCTAAGCAAGTTCCTCCTCTGAGCCCAGAACCACGTCCTCTCCAGATTCCGCCATTATTTGAATCTCTTAGGACTGAAATCTCAGATTTATGTCTCTTCCCTCCTCTGTGGGAATTATGTAATTAGTGACCACAACTTGGTTTTATTTCACAATACTCGTTATAGTTCCATTGCCAATCAACTAAATTGGACCCTTTTACCTCTGTTAGGATTGTTGAAAAAGTCTCCTTGATGGTTTCCTCAACTCCCTGTTTCCCACCTCTATGTCAAATCATGTTTCCCCAAACAATCTGATCATATCGCTCTGACACTCAGAAACCTTCCATGACTCCCCGTTGCTTACTGGATTATATCTAAAATCTTCACCTTGGCCTTCACAATTGACCCCAATATATTTTTTACAACCTCTGCTCTCCTCCACTCCTCTACATAAAACATCAACTACAGACAAATGTATTTACCGTATTTTTCAAACTATAAGACACACACACACCCCAATTTGGGAGAAATAATGGTTGTTAATGCTGCTGTTGATGACATCTGTTTACATTTACATTGGTGAAATATTATGTTATTTATG
>CM052540.1:151287532-151357893 GCA_028533065.1 Trachops cirrhosus | reverse complement strand
CACCAGCACTGCCTTTCAAACTCCATTCCAACTTTCAAGACCAGGGTCAGTTTCTGCTTCCTTAGTAACGAGGTTCTTCAATCTCTAGCTTGAACTCCTTCCTAAACATTTCCCATGATTATTATTCCTACAATTCATTTGGTAACTAGCCATTTACTGCCTACTATCTCTTCAATTATTACTTTCTATTGTTAAGTGCTTTATTGTTGTTTAAGTTTTCATATTTTAAATCTTGTATCCTCAATTTAATTGTTTACAATTATCTTCTTTAGACACAGACAAGTTTCTTTTTGTATCTCACAAAGCATTTAAGAGTAACTTGCATGTTGTAGAAGCTCAGTAAATGTTTGTTGATTCAATTTGTTGTCTAGATGCGTTAAGTGCCTACCTCTAGCCATTTGAGGTCATCACTTCATACTCTTTCAGTTAACTTGCCTTCATGGTTCCCCTCTGAATTCTGAGAAAGCATGTATCTCCAAAATGTTTGTGCATCTGTTGTAATTTGTACTCTGTATCCGTCTTCCTAGCTTCATGTACAAATATATGACAGATTTGGCCTTTTACTCTACCGTTAAACTAACGGAGTGTGATTTTTAAATTTTGAGAGTAGAGAGCTAGATTAATTTTGCTAGTTATGTGAAATAAAAATTTTCTTCCTACCCTTCAACTCTACATATATCTCACTCAACAAAATTGTTTTTTTAAATGAGCTAACTTACCCATTGCTATTTGCATGACAGATTATTGAAAATGCTTTGCAAAGGAACGAGTGTGATATGCTCATTGACCTATGTGAAAGAAGCTGGATAGCTGCAACCCGTGAAACGCAGTCCACTAGCTATTATCCTCACATGGCTTCAATTTTCCACACAACTAGGGATGGGGGGTCAATTGCTGACCAGCCAGCTTCTACCTCCAGCTCACACTCAGCCCACGATATGCAATCACACTGAAAGTGAAAGTTCCTTTGGTCAACTCACCAAATATCAATCTAAAGCAGGCTGGAAAGCAAGTACCTTCTCATGGGCTGATCTCTATTGATTTGTAGCGCTGCCTGGAGTGCAGGAATGGAAAGAGTTCTAAAGCCAAATCCAGGCTCAACAGGAAGAGCCCGTGAGGGATGTCTGCCACAAGCACAAGAGGCAGGTGTGTTGGCACCTGCCTCCTCTCCATGAACTTGCTGTATCTGACCTGAGCCAAACTGGAGACACCGAGTTCCTCAATGGCAAAGATTCTGCTTTATTTGTCTCTGCAATTATCTACCTCTCCTTTCCCTTTCACTCAAACTTAGAGTAGGGTCTGCCATGAAGCTGGCACCATTTAAGAAGTCACTTCATGGTTGCTCAGATGTACCTATGCCTATAGTGCACAGGCATGCTCTTCGCCACTCTCAGGTTCTACTCCCCCTGCTTGTGGAAACTGTCTGCATTTTCATCTGGAAACCCACTCATACCCTATTTTCAGTCCATGCGGTTCCAGGGCAGACAATTCTACCCCTAGCTCATTGTGCTGTGTGCATCAAGCCACCCCAAGACATCGCTGCATTTCTCAATAATTGGTTTAGAAAGAGCATGTGGCCCTATCAGGGCCAATGAGATGCCTTGAGATTTTTGCTCAGGTGTTTGTCAGAGAGAGGCACTCTTTTGCTTGCTGGATTTGAAGCTAACTCCATGCTGTCATTTGGAATTGGGTGTTTCAGCTAACAAAAAGAAAGCCTAGGTCAAAATATGATGCTGACAACAGTCGTGGTTACATCAGTCGAATCCCAAAGTCTGTCATTTTTAAAGCCCCGACTATCTCTCATCAATAAATTCCCTTTTCTGCTTAAACTTTTTTGAGTTTTCTGTTACTTGCAACTGACTCCTAAGATAAACCTTTATAAAGGGCCTTCTTTGACTCTTAAAAACTGCAAAAGGGCTAAGAATGTCTGCTGAAAAGTACAAGAAAAGGCCGCTTGGGTGGTGTTTAAGCTGATCTCAGGGAAGATCATACCCTGTCAATAGAAAACATAATTCCAAAGCAAAAGTTTAAAGAATCGACTGCTAATTGTGTCTTTTGTGTTATGCTTTCTTCTGTGACTGTTGATAAATGAGAACAAGTACTTAGTAAGTGCTTTAACAGCAGTTCAATGGGGAAGACTGGTAGCTCAATGGTCAGAGCAGTGTTTGGGGCCAATCTCCAAAGCTAGAAGAGAGGCCTTCTCTAGAAGACAGATTGGGCCAGGTAGCTCTGGGAAAAGGTGCAAGCTGGCGGCATTTCCCAGGCTCCTAGCAGAGCCCTGCAGGCTCACACACCTTGACTGCTTTCCACAGGGGATAAGAGGGAAGGGGCAAGCGGCTGTAGCCTATTAATTCAAAAAGGCACTTCTCAGGAGGAAGGCTCCTCACGAAATGTCTACCCTCGCTCGTTCCTGGCAGCATGGTTTCATTACTCAAGTCCTGGATCATGTCAGAACATTGCCCAGAGGGCTCTGCCCATTGCTTAGTGCGTATCTTTGACATTATTAACCTTGAGTTACTTGAAGAAACAGTAGAGTCTTGGCCATGACCCGATTCTCTTCATCGTATGTTGATATTTTTCCCAAGTAAAAATAGTAGCTTCCTACTTCCCTGAGATCAGGCTCACAGGGCACCTTAAACATTAATGCTGAAATGATTATTTCAGCTTCAGGCAAATGAGTCTGTTGTGTCTCAATCAAATTGCTGTCTGAGACAAAACTATCTTTTGCTCCACGCCCCCATGAAAGCCTGCAGGAAAGGGTCACACAGGATCCACAAAGGGGAAAATCAGCAAAGCTTTCCTTTCTTCTCTCTCTTTGTTTCTCCCTTTTAGCTCTAAGCTATGAATGTGCTTAAAAGTCCAAGTGATGATGCCAGTTCTGAATGGTCCTTGATCTTCAGGACAAGTTCAAAGATATCAAAAGTTAGTCTCTGAGGCTGATGAGAAAATGATGCTTTTTACTTTGCTGCCAAAAGAGTTTAAAGTCTGAGGCTTTAAAGAAATTCAAAGGTGAGAACCAAGAGGGAAGTTCAAGATTGTTCCCTGACGTTGGAAGATAGGGCTTTTTTCCCTGCTGGCAAATCAAATTCACACAGCTGTGCCTTACAAACAATTAGACACACCTAGAAGATCAGACTGGAATGCCAAGAAAATGTCCCCAGGAAAGAGTAAACATTCTGACATCATGTGCACTGATTGGATTTTTAAATTCTGAGGTCTTTTCACATAGATTTTACTCAGATAAAACTCCAGGCATTTGAACCATATGCCTAAGTGTTTTCTCTGTGCTGCTGGCCTGGGCAGCTGGCAAAACATGATCTAGGACTGATAAACTGTTCTGACAAAAGCACTTCAGAGGGATCTGTGGACAGGGTCTGAAAGATGTCTGAATTTTAAAAAGGTACTAATTGCTCAAAGGATGAAACAATTCCTCTGAAATTTAACCCAGTACCTTAATAGAACCCAGAGTGACTCTGAGACAGTCTCAGGGAGAAAACTTCCTTGCTTTCTAATTTCTGGGAAAGAGGCAAGTACACCCTCTAAGAATAGGGTGACATAAAAGAACACACTGACTGCGACTTTTGGGGCACGGATGAGTTCTTCAAGAACTGGAACAAAAACCTGACTTTAGCAACTGAGCAAGAAACAAAAGGGCAAAAATCTATTATGAAGACACTATGGAGATGATGTCTGTCAATCCAATCCTTCCAACAGCTGTTGCAGAGAACAGGGAGGGACCGAACCCAAAGGATGTGACTGGATGGGCTATCTACACACTCAGTACCTCTGACCCTCCAGGGAGAGCATGAACCCCACACCGGCAGTCTGGTCTGCCTCTGGCACATGTAGTTATGGATTTTGTATCAGCAATCAACAGCTGTTTAATAAGAATTTATGAAACGTACAAAATCCTGTATTACTAAACAGTAAACTGAGTAAAGACCTCAATAACCAGATGCCATCTGAACCAATCAGGACCTGGGGACCTGGATGCCCATTGTCATATGCCACAGTGTCTCCATGTCAGGGGATTCCAAAGATTTCCATCTCTCCAACTATCATTTCTCAGTCCTGTTTTTTAATCTAAAGAACTTGGAACTGGAAGGTAACTAAGCAACTCATTGCCTAACACACAAATGGATGTCCAAGTAGGATCCTTAGTTCCTGATCCCCATTGCCAGTGACATTTGTGATAAGAACGGATAAGCCAAATCAAATGAAGAATGATAGTTTCAGCATAGCTATTCTGTGTCCCAAATGGACAATTAATATATGAATGCTGTCTGCAAAGATATGATCTAAACAAATAACAACATCAAAAACATCCCAAGCTTATTCAATATGCACACATCAGACTCTGGTGATGTCTCTGGGAACTAATTGAGTATGAAATATTGTGTAGAAATGGAGGTACTGTCATGGTAATGAAGGGTAATGGTTTTACAAAACACAGCAGTAAGCCCAGGGTCCCATTACCCTTCCCTCAACCTCCTTCTTCTCTTTCTCTGTCTTCTATGGAAGCGGCAATGCACAGCCAAGGGAGTTGCTGAGATTACTAAACAGAAGATAAATCATGGTGGTATGGCCTACAGCCCCACCAGAGCTCAAGAGGGAGTTGCTCTCAGATGGTAATGGCCTTGATACTGAGAGTATGGTGGTGGCAGCGTGTCTTCTGTAAAAGATAAACTGCTATTGTCCACTCTTCTTGAGGTAAATTAAATTCCTTTGAGCTTACTTATCAGCTTGAAGATGGCTGAGTTCTCTGTGAGCCAAAGTTTCAGAGTGAGATTATGATAATGCTTCATCCTCTCATCTCAGTGGTATAGTGAAAGAGAGGTGACTGGTCACGTGGTGTCTGTGGGTGATGTTCTCTCCTGTCCTCAGAATATGCAGGAGTTCAACCTTCTGTTTGGCTGGACTTCTGAATTTGAGGATGTATGTTTGTTTTGGGAGGGGGAGAAAATAAAGTTATTTATCTTTAAAGGTAACTGCTAGGGAGGTCTTGGTGCTTCTGAGTCACCCATTGCTTGTTGGGCCCCTCCTATGTGCCAGGCTCCATCTATGCTCACTCCACGTACAAACCTGATCTCATTTACAGACAATCATCTCTCGAGGTAGGCATCCTGTCTCCTCATTATACAAACTGATACTCCAACAAGTTAAGTTTCTTGCCCAAGGTCAAATGTAATAGAAATGATTGAAAGCTCTGACTGGTGTGGCTCCACTAACTGGGCATTGTGCCACAAAGGGAAAGGCCACAGGTTTGATTCCCAGTCAGAACCCATCTCTGGGTCGCAGACTCAGTCCCTGGTCAGGGCACAAACAAGAGGCAACCAACTGATGTTTCTTTCTCCCATTGATGTTTTTCTCCTTCCCTTTTCCCTCCCTCCCCCTCTCTCTAAAAAGAAATAAATAACAATTTTTAAAAGAAATGATTGAAAAATGGGAAGCTTGCTATGTATCCTTTCACTGCCTCAGGGCCACCTTCCCAGAACTATAGCCTTGCCCAACGCATCAGAGCCAGCAGTGAGCGGTCGCCTGGTCTGTACCACCTTGAACCTGCCTGCAATGTTTTCATGCATACAAGATGCAACTGTGCCTGCGTTTGCCCACTTTGTCAGTAAATTGCCTGCCACTCCACTCAGTCACTGAGAAGCCGCTGACAGCAGGGGTGTGCTGTTCTTCCTCTGCCTGAAAACTCTGCACCTGAATCTCAAGGTGTAACTGGCTAGGATGAGTGACCAAAAGAAGTACCTAGAGCTTACTAAGAAACGCTCCAGTGGGGGGTGAACCACTCAGTGGTCCCAGCTCCCTGGTACCCACCACTGGCTTCTTGAGAAAGAGATAAAGGTCAAAGTAATCCATTTTTATCACATGTTAGAATGTTCCAGATATGGTATAGCTGCAAACACCATATAATTATTAATTAACAGACATTTTTGGATTATTTCTGAATTTATATGTCCTGGTTAGTGAAGAAAATTAAAATCTGGAGAGAACCATGTTGAAGAAGTCTGGTTCTCGACATAATGACAAGCCGATCACATGGCCATCTCTGTACCACCTGTAATTCTTTTACAGCATCAGGCCAACACTATACTTACGTAGCTATGCATTGGAATCGTATCAGACTGGAATCTGTTCAGCTTTTCTCAAATCTCTGTCTCCCAATTTTCCTGTTTTATGTGTTCCATACGAAATCACTTCTACTCCAAAAATAGCTATAGAGACAGTCAAGGTCAAGGGTCACCAAGTCACAAAAGGTGCTTCTCGAACTTACTCACCAAAATCTCCCAAGTCAGGTGGCCTGCCCACCTGGAAGGTTAGCCCAAAGGCCTTCAGCAAGTGAATGCCTTCTTCAAAGACTCATGTTCTATCTTAAAACTAGTGGAAATCTTTTATTTTCCCCATAAATCCACATATTTGACTATAGAAATATTTGACATTGCATATATACTTAGAGTTGAAGCTTCCGGAGGAGGCATAAGATGCAGCCAGCGCTTCAAGTGCCTCCCTGCATTCTGAGAGTACGAATACAGAACCTGAGGTCCTTGGTTGGTAGAAATCAGGGCAAAGGGAAGGGATGGGGAGAAACAGCAAAGGAGAAGCTGTCTGGCCAACTGCAGTCCAAAGTCCAATTTATCATAGATTAGAGCAAACCCCAGCCTGCCTATTTTAAACAAGACTGTGCAAATGTGTGTGAGCTTTGCAGTGCTGGCAACACAGCCACCACCTCAGAGAAAGGAACAATTGTCGGAGTGCTGCTGAAGGGCCCGTTTCCCAGGCAGGGCTCCTGGTGTGCAACCAGAGAGCTGACTCATCGGAATGCAGCTGTACTGACCCAGCCTGGAGACCCCCAGGGCACCTTCCAGTCCTTCTCTCCTTCCAGACAGTGAGCTGGGAGGGCAAGTGTCCCCCTTCATTCTCTGAGACCACATCTCAGGTGCTCTCCGCTCAACAGAAAAGGCCATCCTCCTGATTGGGGTCCCTATGTGGAGTGGGCATTAGGGCATGGGAGGAGTGGCCTCCATGTGGTGAGGTCCTGTTACAGCACTTCCGTCTGTTGTCACCAGGCCTTATCTGTCCATCTGTGTATATTTGTGAGGACAGTTGCCATGGCACCAGGTCTATGGGCAATGAGTGAGGTAGTGTTGGCCAAGCAGGGATCCTCATAGGACAGATACACATGTGGGGCACATAGAAGGGTGGGACCTCAGAGAAACCCTGGAAGGTGCTAGAAGATAAGTCAGAACCTGAATGACCCTGAGGGTGAGGGAGGGGAAGCAGTGCCTTGAGGGACAGGGAAAGTTCTGGAGGTTCAGAGAGGTTATGTCAAAAGCAGTCATCAATCTTCTCTTTTGCCAGACCTCCGTGGAACAACGTGACTGCCTTTGGCTCTCAGATTAAATCAGGATAATCAGGATAATCGCAGAGCAACAATTTCCCCTCTATCTTTCTAGGGAGGAAAAAATCCAGCAAATTTAACAAAAACAAAGCACAATTTTCAAGTAAAGAAAATTGTATACATAGAAGCTAAACTTCTGTGTCCTCCAGAATACTGGAGCATAGAGGGTTTGGGAAAGTGGCAATATCTTCTGGTGTGAAGATAATTTTTTTTAAAAAAAGGGGGGCGGGGAGGAAAAGAAAAGGGGAAGAGATAATAAAGGGAAAGAGGAGAAAAACTCAAGAATACACAGAAGAGAAGCTATTTCATAGTCAGGCCGTCAATATTTTGAAGACTTTAAGAGCAAATGATCTTTAAGACTTCACCCCAACAGAACCTGAAGAGATTAAAAGTGGGAGTTAAGCATAGATCACAGAGTTGATTTTGTGAGCTGGGAGCAAAGATGGAACTCGGGGCCCAGGAAGGCAACGCTGACTAATATGTTCCGTGGCACACGAGGTGTGCAGACGCTCTTCCCAGCGCTTCCTATGGGGTGGGGGAAGCATTATCACCCTCTCTGTTTTATAGAGGAGAAGCCTGTGGCCCAGAGGAGTCAAGAGGCTTGCCCAAGGTCACACAGCTAGTAAGTCGGGGCCCGGAATTCAAACACAGGTGGTCTGACCCAGAGCCCAACCTCTTCACCGCTACCCTGCACCGCTTCTCCGGGGTAGTGGTTCTTGAGTGTGTGTTCACTGTTTCTCTCAAGAATGGTTTTCCCAAAGCATGGCTGTGAGTTTGTAAAAAAATTGGGTAGAGAGAAATTTCAAGCAGGTTTTGTAAAGGAATCTGGGCAAGAGCTGAGTGTGGAAGGGCCGGTGAGGCAGCCCATCAATGTGAACGTACTTAACGCTACTGAACTGTATACTCAAAAAAAATTAAGATGGGAAATTTTATGTTATGTGTATCGTACCACAATTCTTTAAAGATTATTTTTAGAAAAGACACGACGAGGGGACCATAGGAGCGTGTTGCATGTGAAGTATCACCCAGCACGTTGCAAGGCAGAAAACCCGTGTTAGCAGACGGGGCGCTGGAATCTGCAGGAGACTACTCAGACCGCTGCCTCTCCTTACCCTCTGCCTCTGTCGTCTGCACCTCCTCAGAGTCCGTGTCCACTGTCACCACGCCTGTCATCTGCACACTCATGTGAGCCGCCCTTGCTTTCCTGCCCGTGATGTCTCCATCCCCTGATACAATATGCTTTGTAAATCATCTCCCTGATGCAGGTTTTCTCTTCCCCTCCCATCTTTTCAGTATGCCATTTCCATGCAAGTATTTCTAAAAGACCTCTTTTCCTATGCCCAATAAATTATAATAATCACCCCTTAATGACTGCATTGTGTCTAACTTCAGTACTCATTAGCACTAGGCTACTGCCTGTAGCAGCAAACCTGGTTTTCTGTTGCTTTCTTACACGAGCTTTCATCTCTAGCCAGATCAGACTCCCCATATTCTCTCTGTGCCTCATGCTAAATCTCTTCATGTTGAAATAGAGTACAGCCGCTATTTCATCTACTCAAGAGCAATGCGGAAAGCCCACGGCCTGTCCTTTTCTGTCATCAGTCTGAGCCCTACACACTGGGTGGAGGCGGGAGTCACTCAGCCAGGAGGGAGGGAGCCCGCCCTGCCTGCCTTGTGTTCTCTGCTCGCCACCGCAGAGGCAAAAACTCTGTGTTTCACCGTGATCTATGGGAGAAAGGAAGCAGCATCGTGGTACTGGTGAAACTGGCTTACAAAAGTACAAGACCTATTAGACCTTTTCTCTTCTCTACAATTCAGGCCCCTCCTTCAGGAAGCCTTCCCTTATTACTCTGAGACCCAGTGTTCTCTGCCCTTTCTCTGCTCTAATAGTGAGAAAAGAAAGGGTTTAGAGACTATCTGATATTGTTCCTTAATTAATTCATTTGCATGAACCTTACCTCTCCCACCAGACTGTAGATGTTTTTAAAGGTCAGGAGACCTGTTGTCTATGTCTCCCTTTCACCACATCACCACCCACAAAGCTGGACACGTTACAGAGGCTCAGTAAGGACCATAGACAGTTGATCTGGAAGTAGAACCCTAAGGTCTCAAAAGAGCACCTGATGGCGATGGAAAGTCGATGCCCTACGGTGATCCTGCTGGAGAGACAGGGGTCTCCGGGGGCACATGGCCCACTCCCCTGAGTTGCCTCAGTTTGCTTTCAGTGTCAAATGCTTTCCTAGGATTTCTCTGTTCAGCCCTGAGAAATGACTAGCATGGGCAAGATGATCGATCACGCTGGGATCTGACATCAACACTGAATCATGAGTAGGGAAATTCCAAGAAACCTGCTTTCCTTTTCCATATGCTATTTCCCTCATTTTGAAGTGGGGCTATTGGAGGTTCCCCAGCAGCCCACGGCTCTGTAAAGATTAAGTATCCTATAAAATCCCAACACCTTGCAAACACAAATGGTACATAGCTGCCCAGCTATTCTGACTTATAAGGTGAAAGGAGGCTGTTAGGAAAGCTAGATCCCCCGGTGGCTCTCACAGCCCATGGAACTTGTGGCAACCGGTGGTGACCTCTACCCAGGAAAGAACCTCTGCAAAATAGACAACAGATTCTCTACGAGCCTAAGAGACCCTTATTAAACATTGTCCTTAAGTCCTGACAGAAGTAGATGGCTAGCAGGAGCCTGTCCAGGTAGGCCTAGGACTATTCGATGGCTCCCAATTGCTTGGAGGCCTTACTCAACATTGGAGTTGACTTCTATTGAAAACACACAAGGGAATGAGAAAAATCGAAAAACACTCCTTCCAGCCCTGGCACAATAGCCCTTTGTTTTGTATATCCTCTGTGCAAGAACATGGCAATTATTTTCTGAGCCAACTTGCTTGAGCAATAAAGTATTTCAGGGTGAAATGCAGAGATGCAATTAGAATATTAAAGTTAATGAAACTAATAGTTTCAAATTAAGCCCATATACAATGGTGACACCACAAAACTGCCTTCCCTTCTTTGCTATCTTGGGGAAACATCCCAGATGTATCAGGAAAAATTTAGCTGTCTTTTCTAGGAGTTAAAATGGTAAAATGCCTGGCACACAGAATATACTTCACATGTTTTAAGTGAGCTGAACAAAGCTTTTATCGCCGGAGGGCCAACCTTTCATCAGGTGGACCCCCATCCCCAGTGTGAAGCACTGAAATCTTGCTGGCACCCTGCAGACAAGGAATATCAGGTCTCTTTCCCTTCTCATCCTTTGCTTCCTCCAACCATACTCTTCCCTTCTGCAACACATGCATCGCTAAGGAAACCATGGTAACATTAGTGCTTTTACTGAGCATAGTAACAGCTCAAAAAGGAGGGGAATAGGTTCAGCTTATTGTTTGAAACCAGAAGTATGACTTGGGGAATTATTCTGAAAAATTCCATAATATGAAGAAATTGCTAGGTAGTTACAATAATTTGCTAGATGGTACTTACACGTTACTAACAGCAGTGTTGGTCTGATACAATTCTTACCAAGTCTCTGAAATTCAGGAGCAGTATGGGGACTGGTTGGTGGGTGAAGTTCCCAGGTGAGAAGAATTTGGTCTGTAAGATTCAGCAGCACCTTTGAGCCTGCCACGTGATCTGGTTGTCTGGCTCCAGGAGCACTGCCTCGTGAAGTCCCGGGCGTCTTTTCCGATAACTTCCATTGCCTACCATTTTGTCCTCACTCGTGTTGAACTACCACGCACAGGCTGTTGAATTCAGCTGTCTGTGGAAAAATTATACCAACCGCATGCTTCTGCAGAAGGGATGCAGTATATTGTTTATTTTGTATCTACAAAGCTAAGCCATGTGGAAAACACCACCCCTGCTCAGTCACCTTCCATAAGGACAAATGAAGGTGTGTCAAAGTTACCGTAGAGCAAACACGTATCAATTTAGAATCAGATGAGACTGGAGGTAATAAGAGACACTGACTTAAATCGCAGAGCTTAATGCTCCTGAATGTGCCACCTCAATTTTCAACAATAAGGGGGTTCTTTATCAGGATGGCTTGGGTTCGCCAATCTGAAGTCTTGGTATCACTGACCAGCTTTCTTTCTGCAGTTTAGTTCCTTTATTTGTAAAAGTGGACTCCTTCTTAGTAAGAAAAACGTCTCTGTAAGAATACTTCTTCTGCTTCTGTGTATTCCCCACCCCCACACACGTAAGTGCTTTTCCGTGGTTGGCACCCAGTAAATACTTCCTGAAAGAACAAGTGGAGGAATGAAGAGGGACAATTTAGATGTTACATGTCTGCCAAAAGAATGAGGAAAACGGTGTTGAATCACTTTGAAAAGTTAATATACAACAAACATAAGAAGTTTTATTCATGATAAGGTAATGCTATTATTTTATTAATGTCCCAGAAAAATAAATGTGTACAAAGAACATGTGTTTGGTGAATGCAATCAAGGAACCAGGGATTCCCCCGAGACATCAGCGGGCCCAGGTAAGTGACCGCAGTGTCTGGGCAGTACAGCTGGCCCACTTGGCCCTCTTGTGGTCCATGGCCCATTGTACCTTAGCGGTGACCCAGCACTCCTGCGGAGAATCAGAAAGAAAGGAAAGGAAGGCCAGGCTGCAGCCGTGCTGTGGGTGGTCAAGGGCATACTGGCCAAGAACGAGGAGACCTGGTATCTACAACAAGATCATAATAACCTCTCCTCTAGAAATGAAGCCCCTTTTCACCGTTGGCCTTGGCATGAGATTGTCTGGGAAAGTTCTGTTCTCCTCAGAGGGAGCAGAGGGATGTGGAGCAGGAAGCAGATGACAGCGGAAGATCCACCCAGTTCCAGGGCTATTCGCTGTTCTGTGCCTGGGTCCCCTCCTCAAACCTGGGGATGGGCTTCCTGACTATTATTGCTCAGTGATGCTCCATTCCCTGCCATTGGTTCTCCCTTCCAGGCCCCTCCACTGGCCAGAGACACAGCAGGGTCTGGTCTGAGAGAGGCCAGTCTATTGTCTGCTGTGCCAGAGCCCTTCCCATCCTTCCATCCCCTCCTGTCTATTAGGCTACTGGAAGCCAGTCTCCTTGCCAAAAGGGAAACTGAAAGACAGAAGAAAGAAGAGAGGGTGTTTTTGTCTGCTACTGGCAGTGCCACCAACAGCAGTCACACTGGGACCAGCAACCCTGGGCTCCTGCAGCTCCCCAGGAGACTGTGAGTTCCAGCAGCGTCAGCCCTGGTTTCACCAGCAGGGGAGTGTCGCGCCCTGAGTCCCTGTTCAGAGGGAACAGCACAGACCCGACAGCTGCAGTGGCCCTGAGGCACAGCTCAGCAGAGAGTATGGGCTTACAGTTTGCAGCCCTAGGTCAAAACTAGCATCCCGATCTCTGGGGAATGCCTGCCTCAACGTGTGCTCCTCCTGGGACCCAGAATAGTTCTGTCTTCCTATCTAGATATTGATTGATATAACTCCGACAGCCCACCTCCCTCCCAGTGCGAGGTCAAAGGCAAGGGAACCACAACCAGCTTCATCTAGAAGGCAGGTGAGGAACAGTGAGCTGAACAGAGCACCACACCTTCACACCACCACAAAATTCAACTCCGTTTGGAAAGTCATGAAATTGGACAGCCATACTTCAGCCAACCAACCCATTATGGCATGTTTTTAAGATGGATGCTATGCTATGCCACCCAGATGCCGCCTGAGGAATGAAGGACTTATGGCCCCCAGCTGCTGGGATTGCACCCAAAAGACTGCCCCCAGCTGTCCGCCCTCTTCAGGAATTGCCTTGGCCAAAGAAAACTGCCTCACTGAAGGTCATACCTCCTTCCAGCAGCAGCCCACACCTGGCGACAGATTGACAGCGGGTACAAAGGCCAAGGCCCACGTTCCAGCGATGAAGGGCCTCCCCAGACCCAGAGCTTCACAAGAAGTCTGCTGAGCCCTTTGCTGGGACTACATCGCAGCTCAGTGGCTCCCTCTTCCCCATCTGTTTCTTTGTATTCTCTTCCACAGGGAGTTATCCCAAAAGTTGTCCCTTACAAACCTCCTTCATGCTAATCTCTGTCTCAGTGTCTGCTGCCCAAGGGACTTGTACTAGTTTGCTAGGGCTGCCAGGGCTGCTATAACAAAGTACCACAGACTGAGCAGCTTAGGAAGCAGAACTGTCTTGTCTCACAGCTCTAGAGCTTAGAAGTCTGTAACCAAGGTGTCGGCAGGGCTTGTTCCTTCTGAGGGCAGGATATGAAGGAAGGACCTGTCCCAGGCCTTTCTGCAGATTCTGTCTTCATGCTCATATGATATTCTCCTTGTGTAGAGTCTGTCTCCAAGCTTCTCCTTTTTATAAGGACATCAGTTAGATGGATAGGGCCCATCCTAATGACCTCATTTTAATTTGATTGCATCTGCAAAGACCCCATCTCCAAATAAAGTCTGGGGGTTAGAACTTCACTGTATGAATTTGAGGGGGCAGGGGATTGAGAGTCACAAGTCAATTCAACTCATACCAGGAACCTACCTGCAACCACATCCAACTATGTTTTCAGCCAGGACAATGGACATGGACCTGAGGGCTTTCTGAGCTCTCTCCAAGATTCAAGGCCAGCTGTATGAACCTGCCTTTCACAGGGTCTGCCCACTCAAGAAGCTGAGAGAAAGAAAGATGCTCAGCCAGGTTACCTACGGATTCTACAGCACAGGTCGTCAAGATGTAAATCAGGAAGGACAGAGTCTGGTTCCCAGGCCAGAGGGAAACCTGAAGTGGGGAGTCTATTGGGAAATCTGTATTTACAAGGAAGCTATTTATTACACATAGCTGGGTGATGAGAAATGTGTCTGATATATTAACCTCTGCAAGGGTGTCTGGGAATGCAGTGTAATTAGCTTTTTTATGTCCTTTGTTCTCAAAATTAATAACAGTATGACGATGAGTGGAGGTGGGAGGAGGGAATGCAGACAAATAGATGATAAATGTTTCACTAGAGAAAGATGGATATTTTCGTTGTTGTTGTTTATATACTGGTCGATTATATCATGGCATCACTGAGGCTTTTCTGCACAGACATATTGCTTTAGTTTCAAGCTGAAAATGCAAAGACACATTGTTGTGAAAGGCATTGTTGCAGTAAAAAGCCCGAAGCATCAACGTTTTGTGAGTGGGGGCAGGGCAGCAGAAAATGTGGGTTACACAGAAATTGCTATAAAAGCAACGCAGAGCCAGCCTGCGCTTTGGAACTCAAGGATACTCTTATTCAGGTTGGGGTTGCAGTCCGTATCTGGAGCCATCAAAACCATGTTTGGATGGGGCAGCTGATGGGGCACCAACAGGCAGAGTTACAATTTGGCCCCCGGCCCTAATTCCCAAGCACATTCGCCTCGAAAACATCACAAAGCAGTGGAGGTCTGAGAATCAAGTGCAAATGTGCTCATGTGCCAAGAAAACCTAAGACGGCTATTTTCACAGCATATTGGGGCTTGGCCAGGTTCCAGAAACCATCAGCAAAGTAGCCTGCCCTGATACTTCAAAGGAAGAACTCGCACTGATAAATCCTGCCCCACACTTTCCACAGCACACACTTAATCTTGCAGCATATAATACCGCAGCAATGAGTCACCGGGCTGGGGCCTTAGGCTGCTCTCCAGGACAGGGAGAGAGAAAAAAGTCTCCCACAGCTGTTGTCCAGTCCAGGGCAATTCCCCTCACTCCTCAAAACTGCACTGAAACGGAGTAATAAAAACTGTCACAGGACGAGTGAATTACGGCCTGGTTTACCTGTAACAGAGCCCCTAACAGAACTGCACGAACTCAGAGCACCATTTTTCATGACCACGTTTTGATAAAACCCATCAGACAGGGGTGCACCAATCTGCTTTCTTCCTCAGATTGAGCTCAGAGGTCTCAGGAGGCCCTTCTGCCGTGAGACACACTGAGAGCTTTTTTTTTTAACAAACACATACACACACTCACGCCTTTCTCACTCACGAGGTCTGGAACTTGGAGTCCCTCAGTCATCTGAATGCATTCAACATAAATTAAAATTCAGCAGTTATTCACAAGAATACCCAAAATAAATAACATCAACTCTAAGTGTCATGGGAGAGAAGAAAAAAGAGGGAATGCCAAGGTCAAGGTTGAAGGCCTTTGCTTCTTCCTAAGGAGAAAAAAAGAATAGTGATTTCTTTGCTGCAAACCGGGCACTATCTGGAATACTTGTGGGCTGCTGGCAGTTTGGGCCGGCAGATTTTTCCCCTCTGGTCATTTAGCGATGGTCTGTGGAAGGAAAGTGGAAATTGTCTAAATCTTTTCTTGAAAAAGATAAGCAAGCCAGCAAGTTCAGCGACTGCATAAAAACCTGGAGGCTCTGTGCTAGGAGACTTGTTTGTTTTAGGTGTTTACATGTGGCCATGTGGTGGGTTTCTGGGCTCGGAGGCCCTTCCCCACCCAGTCTCGCCCAGACCCTGTTCCTGAGGCGATCGATGACTGTGTGTAACTCCTGTACAACTAACCTTTCCCTAAGACTCTTCCTGGTTTACCCGGGTTCTAGCTTCCCTTCCACTCGAGTTTTCACTGGTCTCGCCTGGGGAGCCAAATGCAGTTGGACGAGACTTTGCCTCACATCTGAGAACAGGCTCCACTGCCACCTCTGTCAATCAAGAAGAAAATGAGGAGCTGCCACTTTGTCTATTTATAGGTGCCAACACAATCCCACCCTCGCCGTTCCTTGGGGTTTTCTGAACTTTAGTCAACAACACTGTTGTTTCGGGAGGGGTGGCCACCAGTGTGGCTGTGCACTGGTAAGGACCGCCCTTTTCATCACCTAGGATGGTAATAAACCTGTGAAGTTTGGTGTGGGGCCCTCTATAAATCATATTGAGTAATTCCATGCCCAGTAGCCACCCTAACTTGAAGAAAGCGAAACCCGGAGAGCATTCTGTTGATTTGCCAAAGTAAGGAGGCTAGATTCTGTGCCAGAAGTGCTTAAGACCCCAGAGGGAGTGGCAAACAGTCTAAACCCTGGGCAGGAGTGGCGGGAGAGCACAGCTCTCCACAAACACCTCTAGAGTCCAGGACCCTGCCACCTCTCAGGGCGGGGGTGGGGGCAAGCAGGCATTGATGAGGCCCCCCAGATGTGTGGTAGGAAAGGGGCCTTGAGGCAGAGACAGGTTCCCGACTCCTGTGCAAGGAGACTCAGATCCAGAGGGTGCGCTGGGGATTCAGCCCTCGTTGGGAAGAAGAGAAAAGCAGGAAGAAAGTTGCCAGCACTGGAACCTTCTCCAGAACATTCTTTCAGCTCCAAGGGTGTTCGTGGGTAGCTCTGATAGGGCAAAAAGACCACCTAACTGAAGTCAGAAAATTAGTTCCCTAATGATTCAAACTCCATCATTTACTATCTTTTAGAACTTGAGCAAATTATTTGACTTCTCTGAGCTTCATTCCGAATAAAGGTTTTATAACAACTAAATACAAAGCTATACAACATTAATAGGTAATGTTTATTAATCATTTCCTATAAAAGCCAGGCACGGTGCTAAGGAAATAAATATCCCTGGGGTTCAGATGAGAAACAAAGGGAAGCACAGGGAGGAAGTATCTTGCCCAAGGACACAAAGTTATAGCAAATGCCAAATATGTATGTTGGTTATCATTTCAGAACAATGAGAATTTAGGCTACCGCCATAATACATGATATTTTGTAAAAAGCCCGTGGTAACACTTTTTGGTTGCTTGTTGACAGAACACAAAGCTGATGGAAAGGCTCACCCAGGATAGCCATGCTGCGCGGTCACGCTGGGGGATCGGTTAGGCTAGCAGGGGCGCTTCGCTGCCGCTTGTTTCGTTTCGCTGTTAGTGGCCACAGCCTCCCCGAGCGGCTGGAAACCAACGTGGCGTCCTCCCACAGCCACCTGTGACCAGCTCTGAGGCGGAGCAAATGGAGGTGAGAACGGGACACACAGAGATGGCATGTGAACACCCAAGGGGTGAAGACAAATCTTAGAATAATATACTAGCCCTCTACCAAAAAAAAAAAAAGAAAAAGAAAAAAAGCCGTTTTCTGCTTTATAAAGGGAAGATTGGCAAGAATTGCAGGCCAGCTGCCCAAAGTGGAAGGAGGAACTCTTCAAGCCGGTAATGTTTCCGTGTCCGCAAGTACCCGAGCGGAAGCCAGCAACCAGAGTTGGGGTGCTGTGGCCGAGAATGCCCTCAGCGGAAATCACGCCTCGGTTTCGCAAAGCGGAGGCCTCCTGAGCTTGCTCGAGCCACTGGGCCTCAGAGAGCCCCACTGCGATTTCCAAGATGAAGGAAGGGGTGCAAAAAGAAGAGGGAATTACTTGTGGTTTCTTTCCGTTCCAAAATTGAGATTCTTATTCATGTTGAAGAAGCTACTTCGAACCTACTCTGGGGAAAATAACCAGAACCCAAAGCCGTGCTCAGTGTGGGCCAAGCACAATCTTCCCGGCACCCCAGAGCACACACTTATCATGTCTTTTCACGGAGGCTTGAAAAGAAGACATTTCAAAATTGCTATATTTTTCTTCTTTCTCTTCTCCTTCTCCTGCTTCATTTTCTTCGCCCTCATCATCACCATCTGCATGCTTAGGGAGGGTGTTTGTTTAGTCTGTTAGTTTCTACAGAAATCACCTTACACAAGCCTCGGCTCCCACTTGCCTCGTCATGGGAAGTAAACCTTCTGTCACAGAATGCCAAGCACCCTCACCTATGGGCTGGGGCTGTGGAAAACATGCCCACAAAAAAAGCCCTGCCCCACACCACTCCAAAAGGGGCCCACCGACAGCTCCGAACTAAGGGGGTCTTGAAGAAGCATGAAATGCTATGTTCGTATCATGTGACCCTACCTGCAACTGATCTAGCTACAGACGCCTGACCTAAGAGTAGCCATTCTCTGAGTTGGCCTAACACAAAAGTCAGGTCCAGCAAAGGCAGTGGGGATAAAGGGAACCACTCAGGTTCTCTGTCCTGAAATCTAAGGGAGAAGGAGAGAGAGAGAGATCCGAGAGATCCATGAGTTGGAAGGTGGGAAGGAAGCAGAACTGAGAGACATTCAGCAGAAACCTAGAGCAGCAGAAGCCACAGGCAGGGGAAACAAAGGGTCAGCCAGAGCTAAGATAAGCCTAGAGTACCAGGAATAGAAACAGAGAAGCATACCAAAGAGAAGATGAGACACTTGATGGTGTAGCAGCATGAACAGGAGAAAATGAGAAAATTCCCGCCACTCTAAGGCAAGAAGATAATCCACTTCCCGGAGTTGCTTGTGATCCTACATGACCTCCCACTCCCGTCCTCCACTCTCCACGAAGACTTGGCTCTGGAATTTCCCATGTGGCGTGGTGCAGGTTCCTGACCACACGAATCCATCAGTGAATGAGTCTCCACTTCTTCATTGTAACCTGAGCAGGTCTCTCTTTCGCATCATCAAAAATGCCTAATAAATATCAGATGCCACATGGACTTGTTAGCTGAACAATGATTTCCAATCTGTTCACGGCTCCACCAACAATGATGCTTCTATTCTGGAAAATTCCAGGGTTCCTCTTTCATTTCTATTGAATTAATGACTTGGTTGATTTTAAAATGCTGTAAACCTTTTAGTTCCATGGTGCCCTTATACCCTCTCTAATATACTCCTCACACGGTCTCTAGCCACCCATAACTAAAGCACTGATGCTGGTACTTCAGCTGCCACCTTACACTGTATCTTCTCAGATTTTTCCAAGGGATCTCAAGAATATTATCTTTTGAATCTTGCAATAATAATCCCTATTTGTGCAGTGCTCTACAATTTAAAGACCACATTCACATCAATAATCTTATATGATTAGATCCACGTAACGACTCTGTGAGTGTAATACTCTCACTTTCCAGGTGAGGAAACTGAGGTTCGGGGATGACAAAGAATGCACTGAAGTTCACACAACACAGAGTGGTTTCTGCTGGGATGTAGGGCCTCCACACGGTGTTAAAATGCTGTGTGGTCTGTATTTTCCACCATGGACACACAGGAGCTACTCTTTGAGGTACCCACCGGCTTTAGAAGTGCCTAGTTCCTTGTCTATTTATGAAGTCAAAGATCCCTCTGGTTTCCGATGCACCATCCCACATGGCCGTGATCTGCCCACATGGCCCGCCTGCCACTGCTGCAGCAACCCTCAAAGGGTGGCTGTTTGACAGGGACACTCACATTTCCCTTCCACAGGAGCACACATACGGTGATCCATCAATAATATTTATTTATCTCATACACCCATTTCTCCCTGGTCACTTCATTTACGTATGTGTCTCATAACTCAGGCTACCTAAGACAGAGCCCTAACACAAAGGCTTTTTAAAAAAAAAAATAATAACAGGACATTGATACTCTCAGAGTAGGGAATCAAACCAGCTTGCTCTAAATACATTGTACCATTTCAGCTTGTGGGACAGGATGTTGAGATCACTTTGCTTTAAGAGAGAGAGACTCAAAATACAAACTGTTATTCATTTTTATCTATAATAAAGGTAGCTGCTCTAATGATAGCACATGAAGCTCACTGTTTTATCATTTCTTAAATCAGACCTTGACATTCCCTCCTTCCTGTCATTTGAACACCAAGGGAGTTTAGATATTGTTTGTCCCAGGCGCACACAGATGGCTGATACAGTGTCTGGTGGCAAGTCTGGTGATTAGAGCAGCACTGTACATGTAATAAAGTAAACAATATGCGAAACAGCGTGAGCTGGATTCTGGATTGCTCCTCCGCAGTGTCTGAACTACTGCCGAGAGAGGCATTTACACAAAGTCAGCAAATCCACGGCACACGGGCTCCACACTGTCAATCGGGGCTTCCTCGCTGATGCCTTAGATTCTTCGAAACATAGTGTTTCAGGTGCCTATGTAGCACTAGGTCAGACCTGGTTGCAAGATGAATCCTCCTTGCCATTTAAAATTTAGATGACTCCTAGCAAACAAGACGGCCCAGGACTGATCTTGATTCCACAACTATTGGGGCCAACTGCGTGGTTCCACTGTAGGTGAACTCCAGGGCCAGCATTGTGAAGATGGTAACTCAAAATGTGTCCAACCCCCTATAGACTAAGTGAATGCGCACTGTGAGGCTTACTCCCTGTTCAAATCGGAAACCCCACTTAGAGCGATTCAAGTGCCACACTCCAATTATACAGCACTGTGATTTCCTCCAGCACATTATGTGGTTCACATCTCTGCTTTTATATACCCTGCTCCCTGCGCCTGGAATGTCCTCTCCTTGGCAGGCGACTTACGGACTCTGCCCGATCTTTTAGGGCTTTGAGATCAAGTATTATCATCAAGCCATAATTCACCTCTAGATAAAAGCCATGGAGAAACATACACCAGAAAACACACACAAATGTCCATGGCAGGGGTGAATGGCCAGTGGGAATGGATCAATTGTGGTGCATTCACACAATGGGACAGTGCGTAAAAATCAGTACACCAGAGACACACTTAACATTAATGAAGCTTATAAAAAAATGAGGATGAACGAAGCAAAGGCACAAAATAATGTACATTTTATGACTTTCCTTATATGAAGCTCCAAAGAGGCAAAACTGAACTGCAGTGTTTAGGGCTATGTTGGTGGTTGAATGATAAAGAAAAGGACGGCTGTGATCACTGTGGAAACCAGAATGGAAGGTCTCCTGAGCCAGGGAGAGGCAGACGGGGGAAGTAGCAGGAGTGCTTCTGGGGCACTAACGGTGCTTCATTTATTGGCATGGATTATTCTTCCTTATACTGTTTTGTTTATATTTTATGCACTTTTCTGTATGTATGCTATATTGAATGCTTTTTAAAGAAATAAAAGAAAACATGAGTATAAAATTGTCCAAATGGAGACTCATGGTTAAGCAATGGCATCAAAAATGCAAGACGCCATCTTCCTGACTATAGGGTCCACTTTAATGGAAGAAGGCTCCTCCCACAGTCACTCATTCACGGAGAAGCCTCCTGCATCGATGTACACCCTACTGCCTTAGTAGAGGGTGAAAAAATATACATCCTTCCTCTGGCATACCATTGACTACTGGCGCATAAAATACATATTTATGGAAAAAATTGATTTATTATTTCTTGGAGGACCCTAAAGTCTTTCTTAGTCTGGAGCAGAGCCTTCAGAAACATGGTTCACAGTGTCTGCGTTTCCCCTGCTGGGGTCACCGCTTCCATGGAGGCAAATTCTAAAGCTGTTTCTGGAAGCCAGCCTTGGCTGGCATGATGACTGTATATAGTTGCTGTTGTTTAAATCAGAAGGAATTCATAAGCTTCCTAGAAGTCGGGAGACAGAGAGGTGCATTGAGGGTCTTTACATTCTACCTACTCCAGCCAATTGGCTTCAGTTGGACAGGGTCCGCTTCTTTGTTTTGTACCCTAAAATGGCATACACCACTGCTCTGTGTAGGGGTCTGCCAGACCCCTCCGCAGGCAGCTTCTTGAGGCTGTGGGAAATGAGACTGATATCCCTGGCGGCCCAGCACCTCCACTCCAGGGTCTGCAATACACCCCAGTGTACAGGTAGGAATTACTTGCTCAGAGCTTGAGATTTGCTTTTCGCTGCTTATTTTGCAAGCACCAGAGAGCAGCATTTTATGAAGAAGCTCATGTTCTCAGAGGTGGGGTAGAAGGAATATCTAATCAGCTGAGTGGCTTGAAATTTTGCCCATGAGCCAAGGAACCTGAACCAAAGCAGATGGCAGGGGAGGTGTGAGGCGGTACCAGGGCTATTCTGCAATCTTGATGAAAAATCTAACCACACAGCCAAGTTCACTGCTCTGGTTGGAGCTGGCAGGATGCCCGTGGTAAGGGAGGGGTGCTGAAAGTAGGGGCAGTGGGATGAAGTTCTTTTGTGTTGTCTAATTTCTGGAAGAATTTACTTAAGTTCTTAGATATAATATGAAATTGAGGAGAAGGATTTTGTAAAAAGAAAAAGGAATCTGCTGGAAAAACAGAGATACAATGGGTTATACAGAGAAAAAGAGGGTCAAAGAGACACAGAACACAACAAAAAAACAGAGATGGAGAGATACGCTGGACGTGCAGAGAGGCTGCAAGGGAAAGAGGGGGACAGTGGGCAGGACCTTCCCTGACCTTCGTTCATTGTTTGGCTAGCGTGTGTGCTGCACTTAAACCCAGTTAGCCCCTGTGATGAACTGCACACTGCCACCCATAGTCTTGTTCTCATTTGCCCTAACTGCTAATGGGCTTTAAATGTGGCCCTTAAAAAAGAAACCAGGTTTGATGTGCATTTGTGTTCGCCTCTGTTAATATAATAATGATATAATATAATATATAACATATAATAAAATAATAATGCAGGGAGATAGGTTAGCTGCCTTCCACCAGGGACTCACTGACTGCACTGGACTGGTCCAGTCCAGCTGGACAGAGGCAACTGTCCTGACTGTGTGCAAATCTAGGCTTTTATCATCCAGCAAAGGAGAGCGCGTACAGCAGGAGCGGAAAGAGCTCCGGCTATTCTTTGGTGAACAGTTGGGTCCTGGGGGACTCTTCCAGGTGATGAGTCGCTTCAGCTGGAAATAACTAAACAGCTTTAAAGGGAAGGGGGCTGAAGAGGAGGGGAACTAATGAGCTCCAATTAATCCCCAGTCCTCTCACTGATAGTAAAACAGGGCTGCCCAACCCAACCCAGAGCTTCCTCCCCAGCTAGGATTAAAGTTAAATTCAGTGTCAAAAGGCCATTAGAAAGAAAGCCCTGCAGACGGCAATGAACTTCACAGAGAAAGGGTGACCACTCCTTCCTGCACAGCGCGGTGAGTGGGCGGATTTTGAGGTATGACTGTGAGATTGTCTGAACTAGACTGAAGGAAGTCTGAGTCTGGGCCCTTTGGGAAACAGTATGATGGAAATATCTGCCCGGTGCCTGGAGAAGCTATCTGTTTTGACTGCTGCAGCTGCTATTGTCCTTAAGGTTGGAGCCCACAGGGCTGTGAAAAACCAGCGCCTTGAACCTAGAGCAAGTTTTCTCTCCTTCAGGTGACAGGGGAGTCCTGTGTGTTGGCCCCCACATGCCACTGTGCGTGTTCCGTGCTCAGGATGGGGACACCTATGATCGGTGGCCTCTCTGACCTGTTTCACACCCAGAGATGGTCATTTTTTAATATCGCCTCCTCTCTTTGATAAAATTATTTTCATCCAAATCTTGAAATAAAATTTAAAAATAACATGGCCAGCAAAGGCAGTTAAAATTTCACAAGCAGTGAAAATTTTTCTTTATCACACTTTGTGTGTATAATCTTGCTGGAAGAAATGAAGGAAAGAAGAAAGGAAAAGTTAGCTTTATCTACATAAAAAGAAAAAGCCCTATCTATTCAAGAGTCTTATATCCACCTTATAGTATGAACTTTGGTCTTTTCTTTACAACGTGCTATAAATATTATTTTATGTAAAGAATTAATTGCCCAGTAATTTCTAAGTAAATTTTAATGAGATCAAAATGCCTGCAAAAATGACATGTCAGATAACTATTAAATGATACAAGCATGGTAATATTTTATTTACCAGATTTATTCATTACTTTTAAACAAATAATTAGCTTTTTACATATATTGTTCACATTCAGTAAAATATTTTATGTATGAGCTAAAACTTACACCACGAAAATACTATACCGCACAGGTTCTCAGAGTTTCAGATCATAAACGCTGAAGTGCTCACATAGGATGACAGAAATGAGGTCATTCAGATTTTGTTTCTTTATCTTTTGCAGTCATTATTTGCCTCACGCCTGGAGCTTAAATGCAGGAGTGTGCAGAGCGAGGGGGTGGGAGACACAAACTGCACACGCCCACGCCCACGCAAACCCAAGCCCTTAGGAGCTGGTGCTTGCTTGATGTAAAAGCAGGTTATTCCCACACAACCAGGAATTCTGTGAATTAGCTTCCGTATAAAATATAATTCTTATTAAAAGATAAATAATAAAAGCACGCTGCTTTGAAGCTTACTTGCAGCATTAAAGCTCAACAATAACCACACTATTGTTTAAAATTGAGATCATTCAAAATTTTTTTCAAGGAAGATATGTTATCATTACATTATGTAGAATCAGGGGCTCATGATGACAGTGAGAATCAAATCACAATTTAGTTAGTTTCCATAACTCTTTTTAAGTTATAGACTTGTGCCCTCTTTTGCTGCCATCGGGGGGACCTCTCCCACTACACTCCCCGCCTGCACGATGCCTCTGCCTGCTGTTCCCTGCCCGTGACCGCAGTTCCGGGATGGGCAGCCCAGAGCACCCCCAGTTATGCCTGACCAGAGTGAGAAAGAGGAAAGGTACAGGGCAAAAGCCACATTTATTGAGGTGCTGCTCTGTGTCAAGCCCTCTACCAAGCATTTTCATTTGCAATTGCTCTTTCATTTTTCCCAACAACTCTTCACAGGAGAGGTTACAACCCCAATATTTGGAAATGAGGAAAAGCAGACTACAAGATGTTAAGTGGTTTACCCAATGGCCCACTGCTCATAAGTGCAGGATGCGGATTAAAATGCAGATAAGGCTAACAACAAGGCTGGGGCTGCCTCCTGAGGGTGAGAGCCTGCAGATTCTGCGCTGGCTCCCAGGAGGTGGTACAGAACTCCCTGGCTCTGCATGAATGCTCAGAAGACACACTGAGGGGCCCACTGCTCTGACTAGTACAAACTCACCTCTCCGGGGCTCATTCCTGAATTCAAGTAAGTCACCCCTGCTCATCATGGCGGAACTAATCCCGTGCCTTCTTCCATTTACCTCAAGGAGGCAGAGAAAGATTGTCAGAGGGTTGCTGGCCTGCCTTTCTTCCTTCCTCCCTCCCTCCCTCCCTTCCTTCCTTTCTTTTCTCTTATTCTCTCTCTTTCCCTTTTTTAATTACTTTCTTGCTGGAGCTATCACATTAAGTTCCAGAAACTTTCTCATTTGGGACTTTGCATATTACACATAGCTCCAAAGGGCTGATGAATCCTTTCTATTTCCTCTTTATTGCTAAAGCTTAAGGGGAACATCTTATGTCTCTCTTCTTCCTGCTACATTAAAAAAAAATAATAATCTAGCTCTCCATATGTCTAGAGTTTGGCTGAGGTCTTGCTTATTGACTAGTACTGATTAGTATTCATTTATAACCGGTATAATATTTTCCCTACAGGGTGCCCATTGCAACTTCCAGAATCAAGTCATGTGGATTTGGATCACATAATAAGCACAAGATTTGGCAAAAATGAACCTATAATCATGGTCTTCATCTTCCTTTTTACTCCTGGGAAGAGCAATTTTGTCTCCATCCATTGTCCAGGGGCAACAAATAGAACCTGATCTCAGACCACTATGGGGAGAGTTCCTCCCCATTCACCAACAAGTCATGGAGATCGAGTGGGAGCTGAGGCACACAGCTAAGGTACACAGAGCCCGCAACACCACACAGCCTTCCCTGAGCTTCATCTCCTCTGGGGGCATGCCCTTGAGAACCTTCATAGCAATGGGAGAGGTGAGTGAGGAAGGTGAAGCAAATGAGTGCTTCCATAGCTAGCAGAGAGACAGTGTCGTACCATTGTTTTCATCTTTCCTAGTTTATCTATTCAAAACACATTGGAGGAAAATACGTATCTTCAGAATAACAAATATGTACCATTAGGATTACGTTCAGCTGTGTATAGCAGTGGCCCAAATAAGTGACTTGATAACATACAAGTTTCTTTTCCCCCACATGAAGGAAGTCCTGAAGTGGGCAGCCCAAGGCTGTAGTGGCAGTTCCACCATCATCAGGAACACAGACACTTTTCATCTTTCTTCTCCATCAGACTTAGCACATAGCTCACATCTTCAAGGTCACCCCGTGGTCTGAGATAGCTGTTGGGATGGCAGCCATCACCTTTACCTTCTGAGAGAGAGAAAGGAGGTAGAAGAGGAGTAAAAATGGACCTCTCCCACCTGAGGCAGCATTCTTGAAGATTTCTAGAAACCCAACCAACAGCTCCCACTTACAGGAGACTAGGAAATCTGTCTCTGTACCTGGGCATATCACTACCCAGGATAAAATCAGGGCTCTGCTAAACACAAGCCTAAAAGTTTGGTAAATGCTTGACTGTTCTTCAGGAAGAGAGGCTGGAAGGCATGTGGTCTCTTTGGTTTCGATGCTGGAGATGCCACTTTCACAGCCGAGGGATCTAGGTGTTGGGAGTGTGGGCCTCTGAAGTAGAAGCAAGAACGAGTTCTAAAGGTAGTGAGTGAGAAGGAATGAATCCGGGGTTCTGCATCCACAGAGACACCCCACTGCTGACAGCCATTCTCTAACATCTTCCACGTAAATCTCAACCACAGCACATCATTCGTAATCCTTGTTTTTATTAATGTAGGTTGACCAAGTGCTGCAGGTTTTGGTAACACACATATATAAAGAAGATTGAAAAAAATTTCAGTTCCAGAACTTAAAGATGAGACTATTTTATTTTTCATTTTTAATTTTTTATGCTTACCTAAGGACATTTTTTTCATTGCTTTTGGAGAGGAAGGGAGAGAGAGGGAGAGGTAGAAAGAGAGAGAAAGAAGATGGGGGGGACAGAGAGAGACATTGAGTGGCTGCCTATGTATGCGCCTTGACCGAGAATCAAACCCATGACTTTTGATCCACAGGATGACACTCATACCCACTGAACCACATCTGCCAGGGCCAAACACAATCGCATTGCTTTTCACAATGGACTATATCCACACTACACAATGATCTGCAGTTGATAGTATTTTATAGGGCTCAGCTGTCTGTATATACTAATGGTCTAGCAGGGGTGTCCAACCTGTGATACACAGGCCGCATGTGGCCCAGGGTGGCTATGAATGTGGCCCAACACAAAATCGTAAATTTAGTTAAAACCTTTTTTTTGCGCATCAGTTTTCGTTAGTGTTTGTGTATTTAATGTGTGGCCCAAGACAACTCTCCTTCCAGTGTGGCCCAGAGACACCAAAAGGCTGGACACCCCTGGTAGAGTCTGGCTCGGGAAAAGTCCAGTTATGCTCGCTGCAGGCAGAGACTGTGAAGACGGATCAGTGTCCTGCACGCAACACCCAGAAGTAAAGAAGCCTGGAAAAGAAACACCTCACAGCCATCCTGAGTTCGGCTGCAGCACTCTCTCTTCTCAGCCCAAGAAAGGAGACCCAGGCTAGGGGCAGGGGGGTGGGGAGGACGGGGCCAGTCCAGGAACTGGTATTTCGTGAAGCCACACTTGTGACCATCACCCCAACCCAACCGTAATGGTTAGGAACATGAGCCATGGTCGTATTGCTATTAAGGACATCATAGGCAAGCCTGACAAAAATGTTTTTTAACTCAAAACCAGCTATATTTTTCATATTCTATAAATGATAAAGTAACTGATCTGTAGAATTTTAAAGCTCCAGCAAAAAGAAGTCTGCATGGCAGCTTTGAGAATATGCCACAGTCCATCAGAAGATTGTTTTCAATATTAGAATAGATTTTTCGACAGACAATTTGATTTTCCTGAGCTGATGGCAGGTGGGGGTAGGGGAGTGAGAAGGAGCAATTTCTAAAGTCATGCAAACTTTCTGGTTCTGCTGGTGAGGTTGCATAAGAAGTGGCAAGATGCTAAGTGCACAAAGGCAGTGCACTTAAATTATATTTTCTGGTCATACTCCCTCCCCCAGCCCCCACTCCTGTCTTTTCCCAAATGAAATTTTACAGAAGTGAACAAAGTGAACAAGATAATTTGCAGATATTTCTCATCCATAGCTTCTAACTTCTATAACGAAAGTGTCATATTGCTCAGATTAAATCTGAATAAAAAGGCAATCAGCTATACATCCATGGACATTTACCTTTAAAAAATTTTTTCTCTCCTGTCTTAGAGCTGACATGAATTTTCTGATCTTCACCAAATATAACAATTGCTTCTTAAAAGGAGAATAACCCAGGCTACCCATTTGTTCAAAGCAAGAAGTTGAACAGAGAATGAAATGAGAACCCCACCTCTTTCTTACAACCACAGTGGAGCCTCCCTGTAACATTGTTTGCAAGGTCGCTGTCTGGGACCGTGTTTTAGATAAAGCTGTGCTTTAACAAGATTCTCCTGCTTCACTCAGTAATAAACCACTCTGGATGGCGTCCAAGACTAAAATGCCATGTATTGTATTATGCATAATAGTGGGTCATGTTTATGCAAGGCTCCAGTGCAATTGTTCCTAAGTTTTTATTTCTTTTTATTCTGTTTCTTAACATGCAGACTTGACTGGCATGCTTATATCAATTGCTCTGCCTTTCTTGCTTTGTTGTGGTTGTATGTTTTAATGAAAACTCTTTTTCTTGAAACACATCCAGCTCCATGCCAGCTCTACGGAATCTATAGATTTTCCTCCTGGAATATAATACAAGAGCTTGGATTGAATTGGCTAGCAAATACATTTGCTAAATGAGACTTTCCTCAAATGTCACTCATTCATTCAACAAGTATTTACTGAGCACCTCTTAGGCTCCAGGCATTGTGCTTGTCTGTGAATACAGTCATGATGAATCAATCCGTCAGCTGCACAGGGTCCCTGCCTGTGTGCTGGGTGCAGTCCAATGGAGGAGACAGCGACAAGCACTGTGGTAAGTGGAGGTAGGGAAAAATAGGATAACCTGACAGAGAATGGCGCAGTGCAGAGGGCTGCCACATAGGCAGAATAGCCAAGGAAGACCTCTTAGAAGTGGGGCATTTAAGCCAAGCCCTAAGTGACTAAGAGAACCCCACCATCCAAAGAGAGAGGAAGAGTGTGGGCAGAACAGCAGATGGGAAGGTCCTGCAGTGTGTTTAGACCAACTCCTGTCACCCTCCCTGCCCATCTACCCCCTCTCCATTCATACGGCAAGTCCAGTCCCTTTGCATTAAGAACCCCATCTGCCCAGCCAGTATGCACAGTGCTCTCTTCTATGGTCTCCTCCAGCACTTCGTCTGTCTCCCACAACCTACCACTTAACCATATGCTGGGTCCCATTGTCCTCAGACGGTTCCTGTGGTTAAACTTGTCTGCCCAACAAGTTTTATCAACCCACTGAGGACAGAGGGCTTGTGCCCCTTGTACCCCACACCACGTCTGCCACAGCGCTGGAGCGGAACTGACGTGGGCTGCGTTGAAACGAACTGAAGGCGTTAGGCCTGGCGGGGCAGGTGAACAGTCATGGCTAAGCTGCTTTTCTATCTGCATCTGCTCACATTAGACGAAATGCAAATAGATAGACCCCATCTCTCTCTGTTCTATTTAGCATTTATATGACACCTTTCAGCACAGAAAAATGAGTAAGTGGAACCAGAAGTGGTTGTTCCATGTGCTCATCCCCCAGCCAGGCTACAGCCAGGCATCTGGTCCCCACCTGCCCCCTACACGCCCCTCCTCCCTACAGGGGCAGGCTGCAGGCACCACCGCATTGCTTTCAGCAGAGTTCTTCCCACTGAGCCGCACACTGTTGAAAGAATGCATTGTCTGTGCTAAAGGGAGAACGCGGGTAGCACATTACAAATCAGAGCTGTTAAGTGATAAATGAGCAATGAAAAGCGTCCTGACATCATTAAGGTGTTCCTGAACATGCTCTCTGCTCAGCCTCACCCGTGTGCAATTGCGTGAATGCAGAATGGTTTGCAGGGTGACCAAAGCCTCACTTAGAGTCACCAGATTGGGTCATTTCAACCCCATGGAGTTTTTCTAGGTTCTGTCTGTTGGAAACACAGGCATTTTATAGAAACTGTTACATCTCTGTAAACTTTCTGAGAGGGCAGGGTTTTCTTCAATCCCATGAAAATGAACTTACCTTTTCACTGCTCAGAGTATTCTCAGAGTGTGAAGGAGTCCCAGGGCACTTCCTCCTGACCCACGTTCTGGAAATCTTCCCTGAAACCTTCCAGAGCACGCACACCTGGATGGCCTCTCTGTAGACCCCACGCCACATCCCCCACATCATCCTGGCCCCACCAGGACCCAGCACTGATGGAGAATCCTGGACAGACTGCCTGCTGGGTGCCAGAGCAGTTTATCTGACATTTATGAGATGAAATTTGTCAGGGCCAGAAAGGGCATCCCTTTAAAATCCTTTAAAGAGCATCATAACCCTTGGAATGCTGCTGGGGGCAGGGAGGATGCTGTGATCTACAATGCTGTAGAATCTAAGTTTCAAGAGAAGAACTTGGATGTTGGTCAGCAAAAGCAATGGGGGAATGGGTTTATTTCCTCACAGCTAAATCATGACTAATTTGCTTGTAAGGATCCCATGGTCATTGGGGTAAAAGAAAGCACATAATTCCACAATGACATATTGTGACAATATGGAGTAGAGAGGGGAAGATCCTTCTTCCATCTCCCACTCTCTGCGTGACTTTGGGCAAGTCACTTAGCATTTTGGCTTCCCTACCTGTAAACCAAGGGGAAATAATGGCAACTATTACATAAAACATGATGAGGATCCATTGACAGCAAAAGTTATGTGCTCGGCCCAGTGTCTGGCACATAGAAGTGGGAGGAGCAAATATTGACTGCTTATTGCAGACCTACTTAACATGTCATACACTGAATTATGTGCTTTTATTTAGCTCTACAACAACTCTCGAAGGGAAAGTCTGTATTTATGATCACTCTACTATTCTGCTCACCTTGTTTTCCTATGAGAAATATTTTCATGTCAGTGGCTATTCCTGTCTGCAATTTCTCCTTGAAAAATTGCTCCAGGATGGGTACTTCCTAAGGGGAAGCTTTCTCCATTAGCCAGACAGGAGGGGAAATGTAAGGGCAAGCCTTGACCCACCATTACCAAGAAATCAACTGTGGAAGTGAGTCATCTTTCTCTCTCCACTAGGCTGGACTTGGTGATTAATGGGAGACATTTAAGATTAATACCCTTTCTTGTTCAAGTTTTGAAAATTAAAGCTCTTGGAAATGTGAGCCCAGAGAATGAACAAAAAAGGAGGAAGTAGAACAATATTCTCTTTCTAGTTGCCTGCTTTCAAAAATTCAATCTCCTTCTGCTAAAATGTAGAGAATTGGCTGTCCCTTGTCTATGTCACGTTGCTTTCCTTTTTTTCCTCCTCACCTCCGAAAGGACATTAGTTCCAGCCAACTGGTTATCATAGATCCCCAGCACAGTTTCCAAGTTACCCAAAGAGACAGTGGAACAATTGATTATACTGGCACAGGCCAACGGTGGGAGATAAGGGAGTAGCATGTGGGCCCAAACAGCTATTGTTGCTGTGGTTTTTTCAAAGCATGAGTGCACAAGTTTGCTGGCCTGAGACCTTGAGATTCCTGGGAAAGAAAAGATACCTCAGCTAGAGTCTTATCAAGGCCATGCTTCTCAGGACTCGGTCCTATCCTCGCTACCTTAGCAGAGCTGACATCATCTTATCTTGAGATGAGCTCCAAAACCCAGCCACCAAGAGCACCCTCTGGCCCCAAATGCCAACACCAGAGTTAGGCCACCTAAGTGATCATGGACGACCTTTACTGAGCACTTTCCACTGTGGTAATAGTGCTTCTCAGTCTTCCATTTAAATATCAAACACAGGCATTTAAAAAGGGACTTCTGTTTTCTGGTTTATAAAGGAGAAGGAAGCTGAAGCTGAGAGATGTTGAGAACCTCACCTAGAATTGCACAGCTGGTGAGCAGCCGGGGCAGCATCTGAGCTCCCGGTCTCTGTCTTAGACCCTTAACACATAGCTTGAGAATTAGGAAAGGGAATAGGGAAGCACAGGAATTGGTGTTGGGGAGGGTGGGGAGAAGAAGGGGATGCAAGACCTAAACTTAAGATTATGTACTGCCTTGACATCTGCAAAAAGTATGGAGGTCCTCAACTGGCAGACCACAAGGTCCCTCCAGCCTCTGCTCCCATGGACAAGGTCCTGTAGCCAGATAATCTTCTCTATCAACAAGGAGTAGTCTAAAACTCCCACAGCCTTTACATGCGAGGGGTGATAGAGAAAGTTATTCTTAGAGGTTTTTTGAGCAAACAGGAATCAACAAACATACTGTAAAACTGGAGCTGAGTCTACTGGGTGTACTGTTTGAACGAGAGCTCACATTTATTGAGTGTTTACTATGTGGCAGGCTCTGTTACGAGCATTATATGAGTTAACTCATTTCATTCTCACCACAACCCTTTGAAGTAGATACAAGAATCACCCTGAGTTTGCAGATGAGGAAATGGAAGCACAGACAGATTCATCCATTCACTCAAGGTTCAGAAATTCTGTGTAGCTGGTCTGGGGAAAGGGCCCAGACAGTGGGCTCTTTTCTGAGCATCCCCAGTGGGGTCTCGCGTGCTCCCAGGGTGAAGAACTACTTGACTGAGATGCGGCAATGACCCCGTAGTCCTATAACCAATCACATAATGCCTGTACAGCAAACTGTTCCCTACACAAGTTTTATGTCTCCAATTAGATTATAAACTCCGGGAAGTGATAAGGTTGAACAGGATTAAAGTCTTAGAATAACTTGGAATCCATTCCTTCAGTACAACAGCACCACAGGGCACACGTACCCACAGTAGACACTTGACACACTAAAGGCTTCAGACTCAGATCGTGAGCAGGGACTGCACACTGCTCACACTCAAGGAGGGCTTACGCCAGTGCTTTTGTTTATTCTATGAGGTCGGGATTGCTATTATTGTTCTCATTTTACAGATGGGGAAACAGACACAAACAGGTTGGGGACATACAACCTGTACATGGCAGAGCTTTAAGTCATAGTCGGGCTCCAGAGCACGTTCAAGTCCAACATGGTATAATAGAAGGCTGGAGGAGGGAGGAGTACAAGGAAGGGAGAAAAGGAGAAACCATACACAGGAAGGCAGAGAATGCCAAGTAAAACTGAGGGTCTTATGTCTGATTAAACTTAGCTATAAATCATAGCTCTAGAAATCATCTCTGTCTCTCCACGCCCCCCACCCCAGATACCTGGACTTTCCCCCATAACCAGAAACCCCTGAGGCAGGGGAAGACAGTGAGTGACCTGGACCAGACTAAAGATCACAAGGCCAGGACCTGTGCGGGCCCAAGAGAACATCTTGACCTAAGTTGTGTTTCAGCTCCTGAGCCCTAAGGTAGGAAAACCTCCATAAAACCAGATGGAGGTACACTGGAACAGACTTCAGAACTGTCCTTAAGACCTGAGGAAATGATTTAGGACCATTACCCTACCTCAGACCAATCAGCTCCCAGCACAACCCCAAACCCCTACCCATGTCTTGTGATTTTGCCCTGTATAATCTGCAACCTACCCACCATCAGAGAGGTTGCACCCTTGAGCATCAGCTCCCCATTCTCCTGGGTGGTCCCATTCATTAATAAAATAGCCAATATTTTTCAACTGCAATTAGTGTTTAGTGTTTGGCTCTGCTAGTGCCAAGTGGGTGAACTCTTTCTGTTCTATAACACCATGGTGTTAGTTTGCTAGGACTACCGTAACAAAGTACCATAGACTGGGGACTTAAATGACAGAAATGTACTGCCTAGAAGTCCAAGATGAAGGTGCCAGCACGGTCAGTTCCTTCTGAGGCTGTGAGGAAGAACCCGCTCCAGACCCCTCACCCAGCCCCTGGCAGTTCACTGGCAATCTTTGCCATCCTCAGCACATACAAGCACCGCCCTGATCGCTGCTTTATCTTCCACATAGAATCCTCCTTGTATATGGGTCTGCCTCCAAATTTCCCCTTTTTACACAGGCATAGGTTAGGACTTCAGCATGTGAAAGGTGAGCCCAATTCAACCCGTAACAAAAGTTAAGGGCCACACAGTATGTAGGTTAATAAGCCGGAGCTCCACAGGACTGAGAAAGCAATGACTCCCCCAGACTTGAGCCTTGGAGTTACCTGGAGAGCAGCTCTGCGGTACTCGGATAAGAGTGAGTCAAATGGCAGCAGAGGCCAGGGTGGGCGAGGCCAAGCGGGGCTTCCTCTGGCACAAAGAATGGGTGGTCAAGGACTGGCCCCCACCTTTTCCTGGCAAGGCTTCAGCCCCTGGATTGCACAACCCCCTTGCCAATGGAAACCAAAAAGCTTTAAAAAACACACACACAAAAACAAACAACAACAAAAACCACACACACAAAAAAGAGTAATCTTACGTTGTCTGTGAAAAGCCTCAGAAAATGTCAACAAGTGCTGAGTCAGGAAATTCTCCCCTAATAGCTTTTGTTGGAAACGCTTAACATTTCAACTTTATCTCTTCTTTTTTTTTCAGACAGCTCCTCAGAGGTATTCAAATGCAACAATACCACCATTCAGGCCTTTTGGCTCTCAGAGGACTCCTTGGAGCCATGGCCAACATACACCCTCCCAGAATCACAGTTGCTTGCTTACACACTCTGGGGAGCTGATTTCCTCCAGCCCCGCTGAGCTGGGGGAGAGGACACTGCATCTGATACACCAGTGCCCTCTTGCCAACTGGCCACCAAACAGAGCAGACCCTGGGTAGGGACTGCTGAGCAGACATACCCCAAAAGCTGAGGTCTCATCTCTGGCAGTGGCCAAGAAATACTAAGGGACCTCTATAATGAACCTTTCTGTGCCACCCTGCAACTCACAGGGCAAGAGTTCGGCTACAGAAGGACCACGGCTTTCCTCCTTTTAGTTTTCCTCACAACTCAGTTCTCCACCGCAGTCCTGGGCCACTCTGACATCACCGCCTCCCCATGCCAGTTGCTACCCTGTGGTTCTGAGTTTCCTGAGCATCTCCACTGTTTCTTATTTGCAGTGTCTCTCACCTACATGGGGCAGCCATGTTCTTCTGAACCAAACAGCAAACAGAGACAGAACGATGTGGTAGAGGAGAGTAGGCAAGGAATGAGTACCCAAAGGAAATGGAAGTAATGCAATTTTTATGTGGCGCAAGCTGGCTGCTGGTCTAATTCAGATGGGCCCTTCCTTAATGAAACTCTATCCTTTTGGCCAGACAATTGAAGAGGCATCTTTTAATGCAGAGCAATAAATAGCAAGGAAAATAGAGGTGCATTCCCTTCTCACCATGCTGAGCCCCAAAGGCACAGCCTACTCCCAAAAGGCGATTCACAGACTTCCAGGCTGGCATCCACTCTGCCTTAGTCGGCAGTCCATCCTTCTCAATAACTTGGGTGGAATGAATGAGCCCATTGTACTCAAGCCTGAGCTGAGAAACAGTATGTACAGAGCAAGAAGAGCCGGTGCCAGAGGTAATCTTTGGTCACACAATCGTCATGCTAGAATAAATAATGCATCAATATACATTGATTAGGAAATAGCACATTAATTGTCCAAACACTGTGAGGTCATCATTCCCGGATGTGAGCATTAAAAGAAGCCAGCAACTTTTGCCCTTTTCAGCATGAACATAAAACTTCAGTGAAGACACAGCCGAAAGGGTCAGGGTCACCATCCAGACAGAGACTGAAGAGCACAGTGCAAAACTGACGGAGCCGCTGCAGGCAAGGCTGTGGAGACTGAGTCAGGGGCGTTGCTCCTGCAAAACTGAGCGTTTTTACTTTTCTCAGCTTGAACCATGTCCATTGCCTGGGAGAGAAGGGGCAGGGAAGTAAGTGTGTGTTGGGCACCTGCTCATGTGCACATTCTCCCTGACTATCCTCCTATCTCTGCAAGTAGGTAGCATCATTTTAATCTTGCCGGTGACATAAAGAGAGGGCCAGGGACTCACACTCAAGGACCAGTTATCTAGTCAATATCATGTCCTTGCAAAAGGGTGTTTGAGTCAGATTCAAGGCCAAGGAATGCTAGTTTGGTGTGAAGTTATTGTGAGCATGGACTCTTTGGCAGCATAACCAGGTTAATGAACTTGGGATGCAAAAGAGAGCCAGTTCCTCTTTCCCTGATCACAAGCTCTATGTGATCTCCTTTCCCACCCCTACAAAACCCCGGGTTCACCCTATAGCTTTCTGGCCTGCTTCTACCTATAAGAACAAGTCTCATTTGGGTACGTTAGAATTTTTCGGGTATTAAAAAGTCAAAACTTCTCTCTGCTTCCATATCAAAGCTTTCCTCCTCCTGTAGCTGAGGACTGACTCCACTCGGATTGTAAGTGGAGAGGGATGTGGGAATGTGCTTACCCGTCTCTCCTCCTCCCCATTTCTGGGCCTTTCTGGTCACAGCAGCGTTGCAGGAACTAGAAGGTGCTCAGGGTTTGTGCTTGGTGGTGCTCTTAGCAGTAATCTCTTGACTTTGAACATTCTCTGTGTGTCACAGCATTCAAATGCTGCTTATAAGGACCCACACAAGAGACCTCCTCTCTATACATTTCTGTAATATGGTTGAAGAACACTTTGGCAGACCTTTTGGGAACACCCACAGCTCTGTCCCTGCCCCTAGGTTCCCCTCTTGCCCCCTTATATTCACAGGAAGTCCTCCTGCTCAAGGTTCCCTGAAGGCACTAAGGCATCCATTTGGCTCATAGGAAGATCACACATGCTTGCCACACCACACGGTAGGGAAGCCAGCTGCCCACAGACATCTTATCTCCTCGCCCTGTTCTGCTGGGTTATTCCAGCTAGGGTCCTGACTTCAGAGCACCCCAGGCAAGCTCCAGGCTTTCAGTTCACATCTGTACTCTTGCCCCTACTTCCAGCAAGAAAGGCAGACCTCTCTCAAGGCATGGAATGAGCCTCCGCTCTTCTGTAGCTCAACCAGAGAACAGGAGTCGAGTCTTCCTCCTTGCATGCACCCCAATCTCCATGAGTGGCACACCCACCCCTAACTTAGCGGGACCCAGGGCAATAGAGAGGCCCACATGCCAAATATCCAAATACTTCAAAGTCACAAATCCAGCTCACTAATAGTACTGTTAAATAAAATGTTATTCACAAATATACCTTCATGATGGCCTGGAAGATCAGTTTGAAATAGAATTCTCAGTCTCCTTGGAATTTGACTCTGAGAGACATTCCTCCCATCCTGAGACCCTGCCTCTGGCTGACAGGCTGCTCTGCTTCTCTTCCTCCACTCACCTCCACTCCACAGCAGAAGAGCTTCGGGCATACGCATGTGGCCACCCAGGCTGCACCTCTAGGACTGGCCCACATCCGCCCAAAACTGCCGCCCCCTGGCCACACGCAGGTGCAGGTCTGAGTGCAGTCCACCTTGGGGTAATGGACTGCAGCAGGCCCTGGAAGGCATCCTGGGAGACCTGGACACCTGGAATGTGGTACAGAGGGGAGCGCCAGGAGGACCTGTGCCCTAATGCCACAGATTACCCGTTCCACAGGCAGCAATATGCTGAAGGGGTTTCTGAGAGGGTCTCTCTAGAGCATACAGGTCAGGGCAGGGACCCAACTTTAGGAGAGTTCTGATGAGTGTTTTTTTGACTTTTGCTGACTTGAGGGTGCAGCATAGGAAAGAAGGGCGGGGAAATGTCACCACCCTGTCTTTAGCTCACCACTCAGCTACTCCCCCTTTCCATGAATCTGTAACTTCTACTTATGTGGACTCTACAGGATGGTACAGGTGAAGGGCAAGAAGCCAGTCCGGCCACCTCCTAAAACACCTTGAAGGGGGCTGCTCAGTAGCTCCTTGGCTGCTTTCATTAGACATGGACACTGTTCTCAGTTTGGGGGCTTTAGCCACAATTCTGAGACATCCCATTCCATCAGGTTACAGAAGGGGTACAGACACATCGTACGTACTAATGTGAAACGGATATTCAGTTAAGCGGGAGTGTTTTACATGCCCACATTTTAACACTATGTGAGGGAGCAAGAGGGAGAGAGTAAGGTTCACATCTGGGCAGCTTTAAAACCAGGCTCTATTCTGTGACAGGAATAAATTTATAAAAACATGTCTGCAGAGAGGAAGGAGACACCGTGTCCCAGCTAAGGGAAACTCCACGAAGACTTTAGCAGAGACGTTGGCTGTTTCCTTCAACTTCAAGGGTATGGTGCTACCCCAAGGCCCCCAGTCAGGAGGCCGCTGCCCTGGGATCACAGCAGCACTAATGCTGGGTGAGCAGCAGCTACTGTCCCCACCCCGGAGTGCCCGCACTTCCTCTTAAGAGAAGCAGGGTGTAAAGAAGCATGTCACTCCTGTCCAGCCCCCAGCCTCTGTGGCCTGCGCTCACTACAGCTGGGACCACCTGGCCTGCCACCATCTGCCGACTCCACCCTGCTCGGTCTCTGACCCAGAGGGAGTTAAGGACTTGTGCCTAATCCCTAGGCACACAGAGGCCATAGAGAAAACAGGACTAATCTGGAATCAGAGGCCCTGGATTTAAGTTCTGATCCAGCTACTTACTAGGTGTAAGATTTTTAGATGTCAGTGAATTTTCTGGGCTTCTCCTGGAAATTGGAGGTATGAAGAATATCCATTTACCTACCTCAGTGGGAAGTTGAATGATCTAATAGTATCATTTTGAAACTACAAATTCTGAATGATTAGTGGTACACGACCAGGCTTAGAGATGGAGTATCACGGTCTTTCTGTCTGGTTTCACAACAGGTTTAGAACCATGGCTCTGCCTCCACTGTCGGACCAAACAATACCAACAACAACAACCTTCTGAGGGAAGAGAGGTCAATAACAACAGCAATAGTAGTCACAGTCTAACATTTGTTGAGCATTCATGTGAGCTAGGCACTAAGCTGAATGCTTAGATGGCCTCATTCAATCCCCACTGCCCTACAAGGACCACTATCACACCTAGGAGTTCTGTTCTTGCCTCCCAGCCTGAAGCACAGGCTACAGGGGCCTGGATTTCTGACTGTTAACACAGTCCATCTCCCATTAGGATACCCTGCTCCCCGCTGTGGGACCTCCTCCACGTCAGCCAACTGCACTTTGAGTTTTCACCGACTCTCAAGATGCCACTCATGGAGACTGGGGTGCCATGTTATTCATGGTAGGTGGGGTTTTTCAAGCATAAGCCTCAGAATCTGATCCTGGATCACCATCCCTCTGCAGCCCAGGAGTCCACAACTGCCCCCCGTGAGCTCAGCACCTTCTGGTCCTGAGCGGTAGGGTCCATGTTTCCTCCCTCTGGAGACTTGAGACTATGGCAGAAGTGACGCCATATGATTTCTAAGTCTAGGGCATAAGAGGTGATGCAGCTTCTGCTGTTCTCACTGGAACACTGATGTTTGAGCCCTGAGCTGCCACGTAAGCAGTCCGTCTGCCCTGAGGCTGCCATGCTGGGGGAAGCCCAACTAGTCTACGTGGGAGGACCACATGGAGAGCCCCTGAGTTTGCTCGAAAAGAAAGATGTCCGGCCAGTCCCCAGCTCTGTCAGCTCCTCCACTGTCCCCAGCTCTGTCAGCTGCCCCACATGGACTAGTTGGGCTTCCCCCAGCATGGCAGCCTCAGGGCAGGCGGACTGCTTACGTGGCAGCTCAGGGCTCTAGCAACAGTGTTCCAGCGAGCACCACAGAAGCTGCATTACCTCTTATGCCCTAGACTTAGAAATCATACAACATCACTTCTGCCATAGTCTCAAGCCTCCAGCAAGAGGAAACAGACCCCACCACTCTGTGAGAGGAGCGGTAAAGTCATGGTGCAAAACAAGCATGCGGATGCGAGATATTATTGCAGTTGTCCTTGGAGAATACACTCTGCCTCATCCACTGAAGAGGAGGGTACACTGGGAAATAAGGCAGGCTTAGCTCCCAGGGGCTGCAAGAGCCTTGGGCCCAATGTCCCCACCCTGCCACCTGGGGGTGGACTTATTTGTTCACTCTCTTCTTATGAGAGCCTTGGTTTCCCATTCGCTCCTCAGTTTCTCACTGAAACTCTAGCCCTGGTGTCCTCCCCTGGTCACAGGTCACCACTCCAGCCCGACCCTGCTCCTGATGTTTGCCACACTGACCACAGTGGACACACTGTCATCCTAATCCACACCTGGCGAACACCACTGAGAGGGCCCACTGCCATGTTCCCTGTGGCCCCCCATACCCTCCCACAATATCCATTCTATCCCCAAGTGATTTCGAACTCCCTCAATGGACTTGGACTGGGCACTTATGTCATTGGGGCCTTTTGAGAGGACCAAGTCCTTTTAGCTGTGACTTCCTGACAGCTCAGCCTTGTATTGGTCTTGGCTGTCTTATACCTTCCAAGGTGACATGGAACCATTTATTCGACCCATTTGCATCATTGCATTTATGATGCACCATGCACATCTCACCAAAGAATCTAGGCCAACCTCAATATCACAAGATTTAAGCAGGACACTTCAAGGCAGGGGCCAAGACAGGACTCTGCTCTATTGGCTAGCAGTGAAAACGGAGGGCCATTCACTTAACCTTGAATTCCTGTGATGTGGGGATAAGAGAATTTGCTGTGCCTGTTTTGCAGGCTTATCCTCAAAACAAGGTATGCTACATGAAATGACTTGAGCCGACTGTAGCATGTAACATGTAATAATCATTATTATATTACAACTGTCCTAACGCTGCTTCTGTATTCTCTTCCCTGCCTACAGGGTATGCTAAAATATGCCCCCCACTCTTGGCCGCCCTGCTCAAAGCCCCAGCAGTCATCAGTTCCCTTTCCTCCTCTGCGCCCCTGCAGAGAGAGGGGGCGTGGTGAACGCCATGCTGCCCTCCACCCCACCTACACCCTCACAGGTGTGCTGTGGGCAGTTGCAGCCTCTGTTGGACACCTTACAAATGCCAACCGAGGATGGAATGATCTAAGGGGTGGGCCCCGTGACCATCACACATACAGTCACCACCAGGCTGTGTTCCTTGTGAGCACTGAGGTTCATCACAGGGCCCCCCACCACCAGGCAGGAGGTTTCCTGCGTCCACCTCCATCCTGCCTCCTGGGGCACAGGTGGGAGAGAAGCCCATGAGGACAGGCCAAGGCTCCAGAGCAACCATGGCTCTGTACAGTCAAGGGAGCAGAGCCTTGGATTAGCCCCTTCTTCCTCCCGCAAGGCTCCTATAGGTCACACCTGGGACAGATTCCTAGGGACACTGCATTTTCCATCTGTGTGAACAATGCCTAGCAGGAAGGAAACCTTACAAAGACTCCGTCGTGGTGCTTTGGGTCTGCAGGCTTTTTGCCTTATCCTCTGCTTTCCCACACAAGAAAAAAGGATGCTGGCCCAGCTCTGAAGGTCTGGCCTGGTTGTGAAGCAACGAGGCTATTCTTAACTGCAGACTTGCCGATCGTGCTGGAGGGGGCCAAGGCAAAGGCTGATGGAACTGTTTCTCTTTCAAGAAAATCCAGAGGCAAAAACAGGCAGAAGATTTGACTGGGCAGCCAGGCTGCCAGAGATGGGAGGGCAGCGGGAAAACCACCTCCCAGGCTGCTGTGAATCAAGTTTTTTAAAACCTTTATAGTCTTTTCTCTTTCGTCCTCAAAGTAACTTCAGGGAGAGAAAGAGCAAGTGACAGTTTCATCTTTCTATCTTTGCCAATCGTTATTCCCTCCGCCTGCTCCACCCGCCCCCCACTCCCCACCCCCAGCCTAATGAAGCCATCTGGTGTGAACAGGGCTGAGCAGCGGTTCATGACAAGCAGCTGGAGCGCCGGACACACAGCCGACCCTCCGCGAATGAAAAGAACCCTGGGAGGAGTTTTTTAAACTGGAGCCATTTGGCTGACTGTTGGGCAGTGGTGGGTGGGCTAGGTGGAAGGAGCAGGGGGAGAGAGAAAAAACAGACAGAGATCCAAAACAAGTGACTAAGCCTAGAAGATTGGGAAGGGAGTGCGGCTCACAGAAAAGGCCCAAAGCAACACAGAGACAGTGAAGAGCCTGTCCTCACAGGGAAGAGAGAGTAGAGGGAAAAAGGAGGAAAGAATGAAAGAGGTGACAGAAGGAAAAAGTGCAAAACCTCGGGGAAGAAAGAAGACAGGCAAGAGGCTTGCAATGAGAGGTGTTCCAAAGAGACAGGGCCTTAAGAGAAGCGGGAAGAGAGGAAGGGAGCAATCCCCAAATCAGACGTGGGTTGGGCCCTAGACATGTTTTTCCAATATTCAAGTTTAAAACTAAAAACCCATCTCTGTCCAAAACACTGAATCACATGTTGACCAAGTTCCTCATGTGACCCCCAAAACAGAGCCGCCAGCTGGCACGACCCCGAGAATGAGCGTGTCCTTCAATCCTGTCCGTGGATGCCACTCTCACCCCACCCGTGTCCTGGCCCTGCCACAAATCCCCAGGCTCTCAGCCCTGTCTGCACATTAAATTTCCAGGAAATGTGTTAAAATCACCTCTGCCAGGGCCCCGCTGAGGCCAGTTTCACACCGCTCCCCTGTCCAGCGACACAGGCAGGGTCAGTGTGATTCTCCCGTCTGGTCAGTTTTAAATATCTGCTACAACATACTGTAAGGTACAGTTGACCCCTGAACGATGTGGGGGTATCAACTCCGACACAGTCAGAAATGTAAGTATAAATTTTGACTCCCCCAAAACTTAGTTGTCCCTTGGTACCTTAGTTCCAGGACCCCCCACTGATACCAAAACCCACAGATGCTTACATCTCTGATATAAAATGGTGTAAATCAATGCATACAGTTGGCCCTCCTCATCCCTGGACTCCCAGCCGGGATGGAAGATAGAACAGGTATTTATTGATAAAAAGAAATCTGTGTATAAGCGAGCCTGCACAGTTCCAATCCATGTAGTTCAAGGGCCAATGGTATAGTTCCACGAGGGGCAACAGGGGCTTTCTGACCTTCATGAATGATATTGTTTCTAAGGGAAGATGCATTTAGGCTTCAACCCCAGATGTCGGCCTACAACCAGCCCCCATACCCTGTACCCCACCACCCACGCACTGCAAGGCTGACTCAGCCAGGGAAGGGGAGGGAGGGAGAAGCCGGTGGGGCTTTCCCCGCCTGGGTCTCCACGTAGGAAACCTTTCATAACTTGAGTGTTTACAAGCCAGGGGGTTTTATTCGAGTTCAGTTAAAGCTAAAAAGAAAGGGGGAAAAATCTGTCGACAATGAGTAACAGAGGGATGGGAGCTTCCTAAGAAATGGCAGAACCTTCAAGTTAATAAATAAAGAAGACACATGCCTGGAAACAAAGTGGAAATGTGGCTTAACAATTCCATACTAGGAACTCTGCAGAGCCAAGATGTCAGGGGAACTGGTTTTCAGAGCTGTGTTAACTTGCGTCAGAGCTGCCAGACAGAACGAGATCATTCCAATCACACAAATACAGCCATCTCTCCTGCGCAGAGAGGAAGAGGAGGGTGGGGCACGAGCACTCAATTCTGCCACCTGTGGGACCCTTGAAGGGATTCCAAACCAACCTCCAGCACCTCACCCACATACCGGTAACGGAAGGATTATGTCCTCGTCCCACTTCCCACGGATCCTCGGAGATACGCACATGGAAAGCAGGATGTTGCCTGTGAAAAACACCCTGGGAGAGAAAGTTGGCACCAGCACAAAGTTTCGTGAAATCCTTGAAGCCAACAAGACAGAACAGAACAGGCCAGAGGGTACGGCCAAAAACCTGTTGTTTCTTTACCTCTTCCAGTATCGCACAATAAAAAGTTAATCAAACCATTGAATTACACAAGCAACAGCCTAGCTAGGGTTACATAAATGGAGTCAGTGTCCAGTGACAAAGCAGGCTTCCCTGCATTCCCCTCCAAAGAGACTCCTTGGTCAGCAAACAGGGCCAGGGCCCTGATGCCCTGGCTGCTGAGCCCCTGTGCCTGCCCAAAAGAGAACCTCAGCCTGCCCTTGGGTGGGTTTCTCCCACCGTGAGAGTGGCAGTTTCATAACAGACAGCTGGTGCGGGAGAAGGATGCAGAGGCCTGCACATCAGTCTGCCTCTCCTACTCCTTTGGGAACAGACCAGCACACTTTTGTGCCTAAATTAGCTGAATTTCTTTGTGAGTCGGGTTCTTCAGTTACCAGGATCGGAGACCTTCACAAGCTACTCCAGGATGGGGGGTTAACATAGGGGAACAGGGGGAGCAAGGAAGGAGGTAGCCCAGCCAAGGAACAATTAGAACATGCCCCAGGGTACAAAGCAGCTCCAGTAACCTGGGGGGTGCGGGGGAAACAGCTCCAGGGGTCTGGTCTTCTTGTCCGTCCCAGTTAGGACTGCTGCTCCCATCGTGGTAACCCAGTCACTCTCCATTCAGCTTCTGCAGCTTCTGCTAAGTAAGACCTTGTTCCCTACCACGTGGCATCTACTGACTCACGGCTTCCGTTCCTCATGGCACCTGCTCACTTGTCCCCTCTCTATGTACTCCTCGGCTTCTGTACAACTCCAGAATCTTGCATTCAAAGAGTGACCCTAAGACCCTGGAGGAGCTGATTAGATGAACTGATTGCTATCTGGTATGAAGCTTTCTTATTGGGCAGAAATCTCAGTGCAGTCAGGCACCATCCTCTGGCCCAAACTACTAAAGCCAGAGTGGAAGGTGGCACTGCGCAGAGTAAGGCAGCTTTGTCAGATGGGGCCTATGGCCAGACAGAACGCCTTGTTCAGGAAAATCCTCAGCCTCCCTGCTCCTCAGCTTCCCTGTCACGAATGTTTGATGTGAGTGCTTCTGGGCAACACACTAAAGCTGGCATAAGCTGAGCAAACCAGGAGAGTGACACACTACCATAAAGGAGAGTCAGTAATGGTCTGACACCAGGCAGCAATGATTCTGGTTCACATACTATGTATGTACAGTCAGCAACCACTGTGGGGAGGTTGAATCAGGTGCAAGAGGAAGAAAAATGGGGTTTTAAGAGTAGTAGCTAACAGGTAGCAAGTGCTGGCTCTGGGTCAGTCTCCATGCACAGCACTCAACTACTATCCCAAGTGACATCCTGACATCGTGACGGGGTGGTGTGGCACACAGTGGCTGATGACTCTAAAGCATCTCAACCCCTTCTCCTTTATCCCCTACTAACTGCAGAAGCTGTAAAAGACTGCCAACTTCCCTCACAGATAAAGACCTGTGACTTTGTTCTGGCCAATGAAATATAAGCAGAATTCATCTCAGAGCTTTAGGGAAAGTTTTTCTTTTTTGGAGAAAAGGAAGAAGCAGTCCCAAAACATTGACCTTCTCCCTATGCATACGGTTTTTTTTTTTTAAATTCTGCCATCATCTCCCATTTCCACCCCCACTTCCTACTACAAATGAAGACACTATATGAAGAGATCACAGCTGACTTGCGAGATGAGGCAACAAATCCGAAGATGAAAATTAAAGATGGTGAAGTTGTCAGAAAGAACCTGGGTCCCTAGTAAGACTACTGAGCAGCTGAATCAACACCAGCCACATATCTCAAACTAATACAGGAGGGATTATTACTATTCCCATTTTACAGATAAGGAAACTGAGGTGCAGAGTGAGTAGTAGCAACATTCTAAGTGCTCATTTACGAAAGGGTTTAGTCAGGATTTAAAACCAAGCCTGCTGATTCCAGAGACCTAACCACCATAACACACCCCTCTCCAGTCAGAAGAAATCTTAGAATTGGAAAGTCTATACTTGCAAGGACTCTTAAGGACCCTGTGGCCCAATTCCTTTTGATTAATTGATAAGTGGTTGACTGCTTGGTCCAGGTGCTATTGGCTCCATCCTCCTCAAGTATTAGGACTGGATGCTGACTCCCCATCCAGGGTTCTTCACATTACTTTATGCTTTATGGTACCCCATGCTTCCTCTCCTGAGGAAAACAGGAGGCTATGAATCCTGCACAGCACCACGGTGGCCTCCACATTGCTGGAGTTCAAGATTTATCATCTTGACTCATTCGGGACCTCTGATGCCACAGAAACCAAGACAGAAGTAAAGACAATTAGCATTGTATGTCAGAAAGTTATCATGTTGACCACAGTACACTTCAGTGTATTCAGAAGATATTAAGCCAAGATATTTTATACCAGAAAATGTTACCTGAGAAGAACCATTATTAGTGGCTTTTGCAATATTCACTCTGGAAGCCTGCGGCACCGTCCCTTAGGGAGAACAGTATTGCAAGGAAAAGTGATGGCAGACTTCGTCCCCAAGGCAATTTCTATTATTAAGCTGCTCAAAAAAGAAGAAAAAAACCTAAATAAAACAAACAAAGCTCTCCAATTTCCTATGGATCTCAGGAAAACAAAGAGGTCTGTTTCCACATGGATTTGCCATCTTTCCAAACGGTATGGGGCACAATGGAGACACTGGTTTTGAAAATCTAGCTCTAGATCATTTTATGCTACACCCTGGCCTCTTTTTAAGCATCTCTTCACTCTCCCAAAAAACTGCTATCATCTTATGATTGATGCTCTTCTGGAGATTCAGCTGAACTTGTCTGTTCAAATTATCCAGCTGTTCAGTGCCTGTGGTTTTTACTAATGGTCATTACATTTGATCATTCCCTCATTGCCCCTAAACTTTCTGGCAGTGCTCAAGACAAATGTAGACTGCAACTGGTACTGAGAGCCTTGCAAATTTAGTGAAGTTGATGTCTTATGTTTGAAATAATATGGGATCAAGATAGGAAATCAGAAGAATCATGTGTTCATTTATTCCACCGACATTTACTGAGTGCTTACTGTGCATCAAGCTCTATTCTTAGCATTCTGGATGCATAATGCTTCAGATGTACGCGCAAAGCATTAATATCATACTCATTTTATTGATCAGGACACTGAGCCTTAGCAATATAGAATAATTTACAATCTACAGAGAAAGAGAGCAGGCAGTTGTGCACACATATGCACATAGAAATTCCAACAAACAAGAATATATTAATTAAATGAACTAGATGTCAAAGTTTAGCTAAAGAAGAGATTGCATTCAGGTCTCACAAAGAAGATTGCATTTTAATGGGAGGCTGGAAGGTGGATAAGATTGTGGGAAAAGGAAGGGAGGAAGGAAGGAAGGAAGGAAGGAAGGAAGGAAGGAAGGAAGGAAGGAAGGAAGGAAGGAAGGAAGGAGTGACAGGAGGAAAAATAACTTAGTAAAGGTATAGAGGCAGGAAAATATAGAAAACATTTGAAAATGGTGAGTCATTCAGTTTAGTAAGAGCAAAGGGCACAAGTGTGTAGGTGTTAGGACTGGTTAGGTAGGTTGGGCATGGGTCGTGGAGGACCTAGGCAATGACACAGGCAAGAAACATGGCAAAAACTCTAGCAACTGATAATTAAGGAAGCATCATTCTGCAAAGTGGAAGGTTTCCAGTCTGATTCCCAGTCAGGGCACATGCGTAGGTTGCAGGTCCAGTCTCCCACTAGGGCATGTGCAAGAGGCAACCGATTGATGTTTCTCTCACACATCAATGTTTCTCTCCCTCTCTTCACTCCCTTCTCTATAAAAATAAATGAATAAAATCCTTTAAAAAATAACGTGAAGAACTTCTGTTTTAAAAGTGTCCCTGGTTAGCAGTCCCTGCCTCAACTTTTCCCAATTTTCCACTAAGCATACATATGACTACATATTTTTAAAAAATTAAAACTCAAAAATAGCACAAAAATGAGAACTGAATTACCCAAATATGGAAAGAATGGAAGGCCATTCGGGGAGACAGTGAGTGGCCGGCTGTTGCTGCTGTCCTGAAGCAGAGAGGCCCACATGTGACAGAGAGAGTGAGGTGGCTCCTGGTCTTTCCCCTCTGTCTGCCCTGTTGCAAAGGCCCAGGTCAATGCCAAACAAAAAAGTGGATAACTGTCCTCCAATTAACAAGTGTTTCTAAGGCATCAGAGCAAAAGGACAATCATCTGTTCTCCATCTTGCCCTCTCCAACTATTCCCATCCTGTCCAAATTCTCTATCATGTCTCTGGACTGAAAACAATGAGCAGGAAGTTGAGATGCTTTTGCATCCTAGGCAGGGGTCACAGCCCTCCCATTGAAGCTATCTTAGCAAGAAAAAAAAGATTAAGGAATCTAACAGCCGTGCATGCTGGATTTGTAAAATTTCATGAAATCTCTCAGTTTCAACGTGTCAGAGAATCAAGCAGCGGGGGGAGAAGATTCCAGGTCTGCGCAACAGTCACAAAATATGTCTGCTGGCAAACGTTGAATCCACAGGGAACCTGTCTAATCTAAGGATTAGTAAACAATAAACTAAATACAAGCCCCATGAAAAAGTGCCAAAGCTCAAAAGAAAAGAAACAATATCCCAAAGATCAAGAAGATGAACACACCTTTGAAAACGATTTACTATTGAAAATCAGAGAAAATATTATGAAATGTTTTGGTATCTTCACTAGGATCTAAGAATATATGGCCTCTCTGAAACAGGAGCAAAACGCCAGAAAGCTGAACTGAAAGAACATGATGAGATGAAAAGATAACATGGTGAATCCTAGGACAGAAAGCCCAGATTAGCAGGCTGCTAGGTGAGATGAGGAGGCTGAAATTGCAATAGAGAAATAGAGTCATCACTGAAGACAGTCAAGTAGACAATGGGAAATCAAATTAGTGACCAGTTAAGGAAACTTGAAAATCTCTCCCAGAATACAGGGGAGGAGAGAAGGGACCAAAAAATGTGGGCGTTTTTGTAATTTAAATAAAGTTTCTAAGACAAAAAGTAATAAACAATATGTGTAGAAGACAAAGAAAGGACGTTCAATCTACAAATCATACATGTGACCAAAGACAAGCCCAGCACACAGTAGGACCAAAGCAGTGAGCACAAGTGTAATTTGGATGCCATAGCTGTAAACTTCTGATATGGTAAATCTGCATAATTTCCTTGTGTTTCAGGTTTTTGTCTCTAAAATGAGGTTTACAAAAAATATGCAGAGAGTTTTTATGAATAATAAAGGAGATTTTATATGCAATGTGCTTGTCCTCAATACTGGAACATGGTAAATGCTAAGTAACATCAGTTGTTTATTATTACTGCATAGATAGCTCATACAAATTAATAAGCAAATTAAATAGGTAAATAGATAAATAATGGAAAGCCTAAAGAGTTAATTCATGAAATAAGAATTATGAACAGTATATAAACATGAAAAATATTGACCTTATTAGGAATTAAAGAAACCCAAGTTAGAACAATGAGCTACAAGTTTTCTAAGAACAGATTACTATAGATTCTTTATTCTTTAAGTGATAATGCTCTGCTTTGAGAAGAAAGTGCTGGAAGAGGCTCTCTTTGCCTCACAGGTAGAACTGTAAATGGGTTCGACCTTATAGCTGACGTGTGTAGATCAAGATGATGAAAGGGATTATATTCTTGCTATGAATTAAATGTTTGTGTCCCCTCCAAATTAATATGTTTGAAGCCTTAATCCCCAATGTAACTGTATTTGGAGATAGGGCCTATGAGGAGATAAGGGTTCAATGAGGTCATAGGGAAGGGGCCCTAACCCCGCAGAGCTGGTGCCCTTATAAGAAGAGGAAGAAACACCAGAGTTCTCTCTGCCATGTGAGGACACGGACAGACAGAAAATTCTCTCAAGGAAATTAAATCAGCCAACTCCTTGATCTAGGACTGCCACCCACCAGAACTGTGAGAAAATAAATTTCTGTCATTTAAGCCACCCAGTCTATGGTATTTTGTTACAGCAGCCCAAAGGGACAAATACAATTCTTTAGGCAGAATTCCCATTCATAGGAATCTATCCTAAGGAAATAATCAGTGAGATTGACAAGAATTTCTGGATGTGTCTTACAGCATTAATGAAGTTAAAAATGATCTAAATGGCTAATAATAGAAGAACCTTTAGGAAAATTTAAAATATGTACAATAGAGTATTTTACAACTATTAAAACCAGATTATAAAGTTTTTTAATGTTGGCAAATAATCATTTATATAATATTAATATAAAAGAGAGAAAATGATATCAATCAATATGATCCTCATTTTGTTAAGTTATGTAATTATTAAGTATATAAGCATAGAAAAAAAGAATGAAAAGATATACAGTCATCTCCCTATCCACAGGGGATATATTCTGAAATCTTCAGTGAATGCCAGAAACCACAGAAAACACCAAACCCCTGAATATACTCTGTTTCTTCCTACACATACGTACCTTTTCACTTAAAGGAAACACTTCATGGTTTCTCTTTGGCATATCTGAATTGCCAGCATCACTGTTCTTGCACTTTGGGGCCATTGTTAAGTAAAATAAGGGTTATGTGAAGACCAGCACTTCGAAACTGTGACAGTCAACCTGATAACCAAGATGGCTACTGAGTGGCTGGGTGGGGAGAGCATACGTCTTGGAGATGCTGCACCAAAGGCTGACTCACATTCTAATCAGGATGGAGCATGGCGGAGCAAGATTATATCACATTTCTCAGAATGTCATGCAATTTGAAACTTAAAAATTGTTTGTTTCTGGAATTTTCCATCTAATGTTTTCTGACTGCAGAGTAACTAAACCTGGGGAAAACAAAACGGTGTATAAGGGGGGATTACTGTACACCAAATATATTAACAGGAAGATTACCTCTGTGGAATTACAAGTAGGAATTTTTCTTTATTTCTTGAGAGGTTCTAAGTCTCCAACAATCATCCTGTATTATTTTTACAATCATAAAAAATTAAATTATTTCAAAAACAAGGTGTGTGAACACTATTTCTGCCATTAGCTTAGAACAGAGCTTAAGGAAAGCCTCATTTCTTCATACCACGCTCATTTTCTTCCTGTAAAATTCTCCAGATACTATAATTGACCTGTATGCATAAAAAAATAAAAGCTATAAAGAAACTGACATTAATGATGCTGGCATTGGTACTTTGTTAGCAACTCCTAAATTATTTTTATCCACAATCCCAAAACACAGGTGCATGGTTTCCACTGAAGGGTTCTGTGATTAGGCCCAACGAAATTCTTGCTTTTCTCTTTAGGGTATATGAGTCCCAAATTACATAAGAATATTCTTTGAAACTTCAAATATTGGGAAAAGTAATCTAAGTAAATATGAGTATGTTCTTTAAAAATATACCATAAGGACGCCAACATGGAAAATATTGTGTGAAAGAGAAGAAACTGCTCTGTATTGTTGCAAAGGCCAGGACTGGAATCAGAGGTAGACTAGGGGAAGGAAGACTTTGACACCAAACAAGACTCCCCCAGCAAATTAACATCTTGCAAAATACAGAGCACCCCATCACCAATCATGTAAACGGCAAACAGAAGACCACTTGCTTGGGAGGAGGAAAGAGCTGAAAAGTAACTTCTGTGTTAAATCTGAATCAAACTAAAATATGGACTAAAATATAATCTTTAAGGCAAAATAACTGTATAACTTATGATCCAAACTGAGCACTTTTGAGAGAAAAGAGGCAATATTAATAACTAACAGGGACATCCTAGTTAAACCGAAATTTGTGGTCATCCTTATCTTGGGTCTCTTCTAAGTCTTAAGCACTAAAATTGCACATTCATAAACCTTGAGTCTTTCATCCATGCTTCAAGGGCTAAACTTTTCCAGTGCCTGTGTTTTATTGGCTTAGTGGATTATTGTAATGGTCAGACTTTCTAACATGTAACAACCTGTCTCTGAATGACTGGGGGTGGGGATGTGGGTAGACATGCTGAATTTCCCCAATAATTGGACCTTGGAGAAAAGAAAGGAGTAAGCAGAGTTAATTGGAAGCCTACAAGGCATATGGCACTGGCAACCCCAGAATTATTTTGAGCTGCAGTTAGCATACCTAGGTGATTACTACTTGGATATTTCAGTGCTTCCTAAGCATAGCTGGAATGTGTGGCTCTGATTTGTTTTCCAGCTGGAAATGTTACAGAAACAAAAAGATTCTGCTTTTGTGTGCCTTGTCGTATCTTGCCTCTGCTTGGCAGAGGCTCTGGTCTGACAGTCATGTCCATCACTTCCGCTGTGCTCTGGGCTCAACAAAGAAATTTAGAATGCACTTCAGCAACATCCACAGAATCTCCTCAGCAACAGACAAGCCCACTTGCAAGTTGATTCCACATGGTTTTGTCATCTGTCATGACTACAGTGTCATCAGGAAGGGGTGAGAGAGATGGGATAAAAGGTAGGCTTTTATAAACACCCATTGATGTGATAGGAATTTATTTTATTTTATTTTGCATATATTGTATTGATTAAGCTATTACAGTTGTCCCAATTTTTCCCCATTTGCCTCCCTCCACCTCGCTACCCATCTTCCCTCCAGCAATCCCTCTACCCAGCTCATGTCCATGGGTCATGCATGTAAGTTCTTTGGCTTCTCCATTTCCTATGCTATTCTTAACATCTCCCTGTCTATTTTGTTCCTATCAATTATGTTTCAAAAATACAGAATGTTTCATGAATTTATGTGTCATCCTTGCACAGGGGACATGTTAATCTTCTCTGTATCTTTCCAATTTTAGTGTATGTGCTGCCAAAGTGAGCACCATGTGATATGATTTTAAAGGTTCCTGCCTCTTCTGAATATCTCCCCACTGACCTATCAAAAGTACTGGGTTGCCCAGAAGTTTGTTTGTTTTTTTCTGTAAGATGGCTCTAGTATCACTTAGGTGTCTTTAACTTCATTCAAAACAATTGTGTTAGACTGTATTGTGACAGGTGTCATATCAGCATGCATTTTTTAAAACAGAGTATCAAAATTGGTGAATTTTTTGTTTGGGCATTTTAATATTAAAGATGGAAGAAAATATGCAACACTTTTGGCATATTATACTTTATTATTTCAAGAAAGGTAAAAACACAACTGAAATGCAAAATAAGATTTGTGCAGTATATGGAGAAGGTGCTGTGACTCATTGTCTCAAAAGTGGTTTGTGAAGTTCCTCGCTGGAGATTTCTCACTGGAAGATGCTCCATGGTCAGGTAGAGCAGTTGAAGTTGACAGTGATCAAATTGAGACATTGATTGAGAATCAATGTTATACAACATGGGAGATAGCCAACGTACTCAAAATATCCAAATCAATAAAGTTACTGATGAAAATGAAAAATGTGTCTTTTATTTTATGGAAAAAAACTAAATGGACTTTTTGGCCAAGGCACCATATTCCTATAATTTCCCTGTGGGGATGCATTTAAGTGTTTTATTCTAGAAATAAGACAGGATGCTATTAGTTACCAATCGTGTTTACATTCCTGAAGACAGACTATAAACTGTCCCAAGGCAGAAATTCTTTTTATCTTTTTGTGTGTCCTCAGAACTCGGCAAAGTGTAGGCATTCAACACACGTGAGGGGGAAACAGTGGTAATGTGGTAGTGATGACAGTAATAATTATAATGGCTCCTTTTTAAAGGGAAATTATTGTTTATCATAAACAGAATGGGAAGGAATGCCACGAGGAGGAGTCAGGTGAACTTTGAGAGGGAACTATGTCCAATAGTGGCGCAGAGGTGCTTTCAAAGGTAGGCCAAGGTGTGGCTGCCCAGCAAATAATAGTGAGCAGCTGAGAGGTACAGAGCCTCTGACAGAGCAGGGAAAGATGTAGAAAGTGGAGAAGAAGCCTTTGAAATGGAGACTGAGCAGAGCTTAAGGTAAGTCATGCCTGATTGGAAATTTTCCCTGACGCAGAGAACCAGGGCACATTTCTAAAAGCCAAGAGGAAGAGCTCTTTCCAGAGAGGCTTATATGTCAATTAACTAGAGACTGACTTAAATTGCAAAGAAACCATATATATCCTTGGACATTCTTACTAAACTCTGGCAACTGGAAGACAGTGAAAAATAAAGTGTGCTAGCTGTCTAAAAATTAATGACTGTTTCTTCTACTCTTTGCACCGTCACAAAACCTAGCACATCCTTTTGGTGGTCGTAGCATTTAATCCAGCTTCAAGCTCCTCACAGCGGTCAAAAGCAGGAAAATCTACTGTTTTAATAGGTGGGCAAAACTGAGATGTTCCACAGTCACCCTTTTAAACCAGCTCACCTCTGAAGCTTTCAGAATTTCAGGCAATACACCAGCAACACTGAAAGTTCCTGGAATGAAGCCTACCTGTCAGTAGAGGAGCAGAGCCCATCCCTGAACACCTCACCTGGAGTGAGCTGGGGCAGAGAGGACAGCAGTAACCAGGCAGCTTCTGAACAGAGTGCCAGGGCAGGTGTGTGCTACAAGGCCAGAAATGCACTTCCCAGGTGCCTGGAAGCACAGCTTCAAACAACTCAAAGTAGTCGGCTACCTCTGAAACCTGAGTGCCACTGGCAAACTAGTGAGGCTCCAGAAATGGGTCACATACAGGCTCTTTTTCAGCAAAAGCTGTGGATTATCCAGAAAATCCAACAGGCAAAGTAGGAATGACAGATGTCATTGCAAACAGATGCTATTCTGACAAACTAAAGAACAACTGACACCACATGAGTGTCTACTTAAGAAAGCTCAAGGTACCTCCTACTTCAACCACAGATGGAACCATCCTCATGAAGGACACCACTAGTTGATGACAATCATTAAATCCTGCCTTCTTAGGCAGAAAGAGCTCTGTACTAGGGGTCAGGAGGCTTGGATCTAGTTCCCATGTTGCCACCAATTTGCCTTATGACCCTGGACAAGTTCATTTACATGTCCACAACAATAAAACAAACATACCTTCTCTTCTGGCTCCAATTAAGTCTTGCTCACTGGAGTATTAAACTTCTATAAAAATGTGGAAACTAGAAAATGGAATGTAAATGTAAAGTATTGTTATAATTAATTTGAAGGCAATTTTGTAGGATAAAAACTAAACTAAATAATGGTGCCATAGGCTCAAAAACACAAAACAGAAAATCCTTGCTAATGTTTCCAGACCAAAAAAAAAAAGCTTCAAATCCTTTGTCTTCTAAACAATGCCTGTTACCATGACAAGAACCTACTGATTTGTCTTCAGAAAACCTACCGATCAGTTGATCAGGCAGTGTGGCTGGAACTGATGAGTCCCTTCACTCTGAGATTTCCATCCCTCCCGCCCCTCCCCAGTGCTCAGAACAAAAGTGGGTGAGTGTAACTGCTGGCAAATGAACAGACAGGGCAAGTGCCAGATCCTGGTGGGCAGCTACCACCCTCTCCCCCCGACAACTCCCAGAAGCAGCACTTTCTGTAACTGGTATGATAAAGTCATGTCAATACATCAAAGTTTTTTTTTAATGCAGTATTGTTTTCCTGTAATCTTCAACATTTTTACTCATAATGTATTTCCCTTTCATAATTGAGTAGTGAAGAAACAAATTTATAAACATGCATGCCTCCACAGCTCAAAATAAAGCAGGTCCACGAAGGCATGTGGGCAGCGTGCATTTCAGCACAAACGGGGCGGTGAGAGAAAGGCCTTAGAAGAACTCAAGAATGCAAAGACCAGCTGCTCCAAGATATCCATTTGTTGGCACAATTTGCACTGAGGCCCTGGCACAAACATTTTATTTCTAAAAGTTTCCCTTGGTTATCTCTTTGGGCTTTATTATCCATTTATAAGCTCAGGATTCATATCACATAAAACTGGACTTTGCAAATTTGAAACTAACCAATATCATTTTCAAAAGCTCTCCGAAAAATAAAATGGATTATGCAGGAAATTTTAGTAAATGGAAAATATTGCATATACAGAGTCTGAGGCAATCCAGGACATTTTAAACCAGAAAGCAGATGGAATAAGAGCAATATAAATTAGTATAACTGTATTTTGCCAACTGCAAAATGACTCTAATTCCAAACAGAATTCTTCCCAACTTGTTGATTGCATGTATATTTGTTTTTAATTACTTCTGAGTAGAATTTGGTGAGATGTTTGGAGTTAGAATCACAGAATCTAAAGATCTAGAACACCAAATCTTGCCAAATCACTCATGGAGTATCAAACTAAGGAAACAAACATATAAAATACAAGCAAGGTGTTTACACTGGAAAACAATATCCATGCATATGTTATATAAGCCAATTAACAAAGACTATGCATGTGGCCGTTTGTAAGAAATGCCCTGCCCCACTGAGAGCAAGTCCATTAAAGCTGAACGGAGGGACACAACTGCATGAGCAGTCCTTCCTGGCCTTGGCCCTCACAACGTGACCTATGTCTTGGATGTCTCAGCACCTTCCCAACGGAAGAGTCTTCGGCTTCTGATTGTCAAAGTCAGAGCAGGTCTTAGTCCTGACTCAGTCCACTCTAGGCTATCCAGTCAGGCTCGGAAGGTTTAAGCAAATGACCCTGACTGGAGTAAATCAACTCAGTCCACTAGAGCAAACTGACCAGCTAATTTATGAAAGGGCGGGGAGAGGTTGACACAGATTTTTCACTGCAGTGTAAACTATGGTAAAGAAGCAGATAATCTGATTACTTCTTAGAGAAGTAATCTCCATATTCTCCATATACCTGCCAAGAGCTCAGGCCTTGAGCCACTTTCTTGGGCTGCATATGAGTACAAATAGGATTTCACCAGCAGGCTACTGTCAACCAAGGCAGCCTGTGGGGACTAGTGCTGCAGTAAAGTCCCACAGACGACTCCCAGTCCACTGACCAGCAGGACTCCTGTTTGGACAGGGAATCTTGCTCAGTGTCCTAAGTCCAGACTGGCTGTGGTTGGCAAAGCCCGAGTTTTTAATGACGAGCCACTTTAGAGTATGGATGACGAGAATAGAATGAAGATTTCCCCTGCGTCTGCAGTCTCTTCCCAGCCACATCATGGAGGGGAGCACAAAACTGCACGTTCTCAACCAGTGGACAGGCACAAGGTCTTTGCTGCACTCTTACTTTTTCTTTGACATACAAGACCTCTACACTCTTTTATCTCTGCCACAAAGACATCGTCGTATCCCCTGCCCAGTGTCAGATCTCGCACCAGCTGCTACTTTCAGGAGAAAGGCTCAGAGTGGAATCAGCATGTGGAAATATGTTAATTTTCCATGAAAGTTGAGGATGATGGCAGAAATGACAGACACTGAAAATGAGAGACATCTGTTCATTACAGAATTTAACACGCAGCAACAGCACAAAGCAGCATGGGTGAGGAGGGGGGTATAAGGAACTACAGGAGTGACCAGGGAAGGCACTCTCCAATCCCAGACTCAAAGAGGGTATGCACCAACAGAAGGAACTGCGAGAGGCAAACCAGGGAAATGAAACCGACTCCCGAACTCAAATATTGAAGGACCTGGGACCTGATATCACAGGGGAAGTGACAGGGGTCAGAATTCCCAGTCCCAGTAGAGCTAAACTTTAGTCCTCTTTCATCATTGGAGGGCTCTGAAAAAGGATAGAAGGCCTAATCACTTGGAATCCCAGTCATGAAGAATGGAAAGACAGCACTTCCGATACAATATCCTTATGCAAGCACTCAGTTCCCTGCCAAGCAAAGGCAAAGATGTGAATGCATTTCCATTCATAAACCGAAATAATATACTGGGGCCATTTCTGAATCTCATTAAGGACTCACTCTCAACACAATGGCCATAGTTTGCCATGGGCCTGTGCCCTTCGCAGCTCAACTATTCTCCCTACGGTTGCTTTTGGAATCAGGGCAGTTCAGTCCACCACGGGAGCTTCCAGGAAGCTGGCCAAGATTACTGCCACCGTGCCAAACCTGTACACTTAAGTAAAGGAGCGATGAGGGTTACTCTTACCCTAGAAATAAGTGGTAGCTAACATGAGGCCTCACCCCAGTGCTAAAGATTTGTAAATTACACATCCTGCAAAGTTTCTGGGGGAGAAAAGTGGATGGGATTGTAGACAGCAAACATAACAACATTCGCTTACCTTGGAGGACAGTTGAGAGAAAGGGCTGATAAAAATTACTGCAAATCACTACACACATATAAAGTGCTTTATAATAAACACTAATTCTTTAATCCCACGTTGCTTGTTTTGTAGGTTTGATGCTTAAGAAAAAGTTCAGCTGAAAGAGTAAGAGAAGCAACCTTCATATTCTGTCATTTTCTAGGTTTAAGCAAAAACAAAGAAAAGACAGGAAAGAAAGGGAAAGAAAAAAAAGAGAAAAGAATACCCCAAGAAGTCCATTTTTTAAATTGCTGCTTATGTAACAGGAGCCTGAGAACTACACCAGAATTTAATTGAAGGAAAAGTAACTGTAGGGGAATTGCTTGGAGAGCAGCCAGAAGGGTTTTAACAGCTGGAAGTTGAAAAGTGATTAATTTTGACAGCAATAAAAGCCTCATGTTCATACATAATTATGCTTAGATTTGTGGGCTGCTGGAATTCTTTTTCTATGCACTATTAACCTTATACTGTCCAAAATGGAATTTAGATCATTTAAATGAGTCCTTATTTTTAAGTTGAACAATAATTTGCTTTCAGTGGTTTTGACTCATCTCAAGACAATGGAGACAGGGGAAAAAGTATAGAATAACTGGTAGGTTCAAATACTCTTCTGAGTATCCTTAGAACTTAATGGAAGTAAAGTCATCTCATTTTACCCTGCGTAGGAACAGTAACCAAAAAGGGGGGGTTGGTTCAGGAAACAGGCACAGGAAGCAAAGAAAAAGGATATTGAATAGTGGTCTGTTGTCAACGATACAATTCAACTACATTCCTAGCAATAGGCAATAAAGACAAATCTGGAAGTGAATACTATGATGCTACACTCAAAATACTGCATAGACTAAGAAAGTGATGAGTTAAACTGAATTCTAGAACTGGCGGTGTTACTAATTTGCTATAAAAGCTTGGACAAGTCACTTAATTTCTTCATGATTTCTCTGTTCCCCACATAGTAAGGGAGGGACCAAATAGATAATTTAGAAGATCTAAAATCTAATTATATTAAATCACCTTCTCTAGGATTAGTCACATTCTGAATTTTTTTTCTTAGTCATCTTTACTATCCTTGTGCCAACCAGTTTGACCAGATGAAGTGAAACTTTGCTAATATATGTTCAAATTAACTGGAAATAATATTTAATAATAATAACTATAACAATTATAGCAGTTTCCAAGGCATGATTCTAAGAACTTTATAAATTATTATATGTTAATCCCCACAATTACTCTATCTGGCAGGTCCTATAGTTCTATTATTACTGTTATCCCATTTTATGAAACTGAGACCATGAGGAGGTTACATGACCTCCCAGAGTACAGTACCTAGTGAAAAAGCAAAGATTTGGGATCTCTAATGTCCTATTGTTCCTAAGTACATACATAGTATTGTAGAATGACGAATAATGAACCCAACTCAGAAAAAAACTGAATTTAGTTTTAGCTCTTCAATTTTCTCAATTACCTTGGACAATCCATCAATTTCTCCACTCCAATTTCCTTAATTGTAAAGTGCAGAAGTTCTCCAAATTTGAGGTTCTCAGTTATGGTGCTGGGCCCAGTAGCATCAACCTCACCTGGGAACCTGTAAGCGATGCAAATTTTTTATTTTTATTTTTTATTCTTATGCATTGAATTTTTTTGGATGATATTAGTTAATAAATTATATAGGTTTCAGGTGTACAATTCTATAATACATCATTGATATATCGTATTATATGTTCACCACCCCAAGTCAAGTCTCCTTTCATCACCATTTCTCCCCCTTTTATCCCCTTCTACCTCCCTCCAATCCCCTTTCCATCGGGTAATCACCTTACTGTTACCTGCATCTATGAGGGTTTTTTTTAATCCCTTCACCTTTTTCACCCGGCCCCCAAGGCCTCTCCCCTCTGATAGCTGTCAGCCTGTTTTCTATCTCTAGGTTTCTATCTGAGACTGTTTCTGTTTTGTTTGTTAGTTTATTTTATCCATTATATTACACATATAAGTAAAATCATACAGTACTTGTCTTTCTCTGACTGGCTTAATTCACTTAGCATAATACCCTCTAGTTCCATCGGTGCTGTTGCAAAGGGTAAGATTTCCTTCTTTTTACAGCTGAGTAGTATTCCACTGTGTAAATGTACCAGGGCTTTTTTTATCCACTTATCTTGAGCTCCACCCCAGACCTATGGAATTGGAAACTCTGGGCATTCATCTGTGTTCAACAAGCCCTCCAAGCAATTCACATATATCCTAACGTTTGAGAACAACCAGTCAAAGTGATCACTAAATTACATTTTGATCCTTACATGTAGTAATTTTATCTACTAATGCCTGGTTTCAAGTAACTGGATTTCAGACAGAGGTGGTTTTAACATATTTAAATTCTTCTCCCCTGATTCATCAGACACTTGGACCCCATTGCCAGAGGACAGGATACATAATGTTGGCTCTCTGGAATGATTGTTTTCTTAGACATCATCAGAGCATTATGGAATTAGAAGGCAGAAGGGAGTTTTGAATCTAAACAGAATGATGTCATTGTGAATGTTTTGTTACCTGGGGCAAAAGTATGAAATTGAAGCCTAGAGTCAGAGCCTCAGCATAATCTGGGTTCTTTTTTTTATTGTTATTCTATTGTTCCAATTTTCCCCCTTTGCCCTTCTCTGCCCATCCCACCCCCCACTCCCACAGTCCATTCCCACACTGTTGTCCATATCCGTGGGTCATTCATACATGTTCTTTAACTCGTCCCTTCCCCTGCTTTCCACCATTATCCCCCCACTCTGGTCACTGTCAGTCTGTTCTATGTTTCCATGCCAACAGAACCAAGTCTGTGTTTCTATTTTGTTCATTAGTTTATTTTGTTTGCTAGATTCCTCTTATAGGTGAGATCATATGGTATTTGTCTTTCATGGAATGACTTGTTTCACTTAGCATAATATTCTTCAGTTTTATTCATGCTGTTGCAAAAGGTAGGAGCTCCTTCTTTCTTTCTGCTGCATAGTATTCCATTGTGTAAATGTACCACAGTTTTTTGATCCATTCATCTACTGATGGGCACTTAGGCTGTTTCCAGCACTTGGCTTTCGTAAATAGCACTGCTATGAACATAAGGGTGTACAAGTTCTTTTGAATTAGTCATTCGGGATACCTAGGGTATAATTCCCAGAAGTGGAATCTCTGAGTCAAAAGGCAGTTTCATTTTTAGTTTTTTGAGGAAATTCCATACTGCTTTCCACAGTGGTTACACCAGTCTGCATTCTCACCAAGAATGCACTATGGTTCCCTTTTCTCTGCATCCTCACCAGCACTTGTTGTTTATAGATTAATGATAGCCATTCTGACAGGTGTGAGGTGATATCTCATTGTGATTTTAATTTGCATCTCTCTGTTGGCTAATGATGTTGAGCATGTTTTCATATGTCTATAGGCCATCTGTATGTCCTCCTTGGAGAAGTGTCTATTCAGGTTTTTTGCCCATTTTTTAATTGGATTTTTTGTCTTCCTAGTGTTGAGTCATATAAGTTCTTTATATATATTGGAGATCAAACCCTTGTCTGATGCATCATTGGCAAATTTGTTCTCCCATACAGTCAGTTCCCTTTCATTTTGGTGGTAGTTTTTTTAGCCATGCAAAAGCTTTTTAATTTGATGTAGACCCATTTGTTTATTTTTTCCTTTGTTTCACTTGCCCAGGGAGATAGATCAGCAAAAATATTCCTATGCGGGATATCTGAAATTTTTACTGCCTATGTTTTCCCCTAGGACTTTTGTGGTGTCGCAACTTATAGTATTTTATCCATTTTGTGTTTATTTTGGTATGGTGTAAGTTGGTGGTCTAGTTTCATTTTTTTGCATGTACCAGGCCAGTTCTCCCAACACCATTTATTGAAGAGGCTACTTTTACTTCATTGTGTGCTCATACCCCCTTTGTCAAATATTAATTGACCATAGAGACATGGTCTTTATTTCTGGGCTCTCTATGCTGTTCCATTGATCTATATCTCTTTTCTTATGACAATACCAGGCTGTTTTGATTACAGTGGTCTTATAGTATAGTTTGATATCAGGCATTGTGATTCCTCCTACTTTGTTTTTCTTTCTTAAGATTGCTGAGGCTTTTGGGGGTCTTTTTGGTTCCATGTAAATTTTGAAATGTTTGTTCTAGATCTGTGAAATATGCCATCAATATTTTAATAGGAATTGTGTTGAATCTGTAGATTGCTTTGGTTATTATGGATATTTTAATGATGTTACTTCTTCCAATCCATGGACACAGTATATGCTTCCATTTATTTGTATCTTCTTCAATTTCTTTCTTCAGTTTTATATAGTTTTCTGAATAAAGATATTTTACCTCCTTGGTTAAATTTATTCCTAGGTACTTTATTTTTCTTGTTGCTGTAGTAAATGGGATTTTTTTCTTCTTCTCTGTTTCTGATATTTCATTGTTGGTATAAAAAAAAGCCTTTGATTTCTGAATACTTTGTATCCATATATTTTGCCAAATTCATTTATTAAGTTGCGTAGTTTTTTTGGTGGAGACTCTAGGGTTTTTTATGTACACTATTATGTCATCTTCAAACAATAACAGGTTTATTTCCTCCTTTCCAGTTTGGATGCCTTTTATTTCTCTTTCTTGTCTAATCACAGTGTCTAGAACTTCCAGTTGAATAAGAGTGGTGAAAGTGGACATCTTTGTCTTGTTCTTGATCTTAAGGGGAAAGCTTTTAGATTTTTGCCTGTTGAGTATAATGTTGGCTGTATGTTTCTCATATATGGCCTTTATTATGTTAAAGTATGCCCTCTCTATTACCACTTTGCTGAGTGTTTTTATCATAAATGAGTGCTGTACTTTATCGAATGCTTTTTCAGCATCTATTTATATGATCATGTGACTTTTATCTTTCATTTTTTATGTGGTATATTGTCTTTATTGATTTGGGAATATTGTACCATCCTTGAATGCCTTGGATGAATCCCCCTTGATCATGGTGTATGATCTTTTTAATGTATTGCTGAATCCAGAGTGCCAATATTTTGTTGAAGATTTTAGATTCTATGTTCATCAGAGATATTGGCCTGTAGTTGTTTTTGTTGTGTCTTCACCTGGTTTTGGAATTAGGATGATACTGGCCTCATAAAAACAGTTTGGGAGTCTTCCCTCTTTTTGAATTTTTTGGAATAGGTTGAGAAGGATAGGAGTTAGTTCCTTAAATGTTATGTAAAATTCACCTGTGAAGCCCCAGTCCAGAACTTTGTGTGCCAGAAGTTTTTTGATTACTGCTTCAAGTTCACTAGTTGTTATTGGTCTACTCAGGCTTTCTGCTTCTTTTTTATTCAGTTTTGAAAGATTGTATGTTTCTAGAAATTTGTCCATTTCACCCAGGTTATCCAATTTCTTGGCATATAATCGTTCATAGTAATACCTTACGATCATTTGTACTTCTGTGGTATTGGTTGTAACTTCTCCTCTTTCATTTCTGATTTTATTTATTTGGGTCCTCTGTCTTTTTTTTTTCTTGATTAGTCTGGTTAAGTTTTGTCAATTTTGTTTATCTTTTTAAAGAAGCAGCTTCTGGATTTATTGATGATTTAAATTTTTTTTAAGTCTCTATGACATTTAATTCTGCTCTGATCTTGATTATTTCCTTCCTTCCACTCACTCTGGGCTTTGTTGCTGTTCCTCTAGTTCTTGTTAGAGGTAGGGTTAGGCTGTTTATTTGATATTTTTCTATCTTCTTTAGGTAGGCCTGTCTCACTATGAACTTCCCTCTCAGGACTCCCTCACTGTGTCCCATAGCTTTTGGGTTGTTGTGTGTTCATTTTCATTTGTTTTCAGGTACTTTTTGATTTCTTCCCTGATCTCATTGTTAACCCATTCATTAGTTAATAACATGTTATTCAATCCCATGTATTTGAATGTTTTTGAGTTTTTAAATATTTTAAATATATTTAATTGATTATACTATTACAGTTCCCAATTTTTGCCTGATGCCCCCCTCTGCTCAGTACCCCCTTCCCTCCAGCAATCCCCGCCCCCCTTAGTTCATGTTCATTTGTCACGCATATAAGTTCTTTGGCTTCTCCATTTCCTATACTATTCTTAACATCTCCTTGTCTATTTTATGCCTACCAATTATACTGCTTAATCCCTGCACCTTTCCCCCATTCTCTCCCTTCCCTCTCCCAGCTGATAAACCTCCAATTGATCTCCATACCATGATTCTGTTCCTGTTCTGGTTGTTTGCTTAGTTTGTTTTTTTAGATTCAGTTTTCGACTGATGTGAATTTCTTGCCCTTATAATGTTCATAGTTTCAATCTTCTTCTTTTTCTTAAACAAGTCCCTTTAACATTTCATGCAATAATGGCTTGGTGATGATAAGCTCCTTTAGCTTTACCTTGTCTGGGAAGCACTTTACCTGCCCTTGCATTCTAAATGATAACTTTGTTGGTAGAGTAATCTAGGTTACATGTCCTTGCTTTTCATCACTTTAAATACTTCTTACTAGTCCCTTCTTGCCTGCAAAGTTTCTTTTGAGAAATCAGCTGATAGTCTTATGAGGTCTCTTTGAAGGTAACTCTCATCTTTTCTCTTGCTGCTTTTAAGATTCTCTCTTGATCCTTAACCTTTGGCATTTTAATTATGATGTGTCTTGGTGGGGTCCTCTTTGGGTTCAACTTGTTTGGGACCTCTCTGTGCTTCCTGAACTTCTATGTGTATTTCCTTCACTAAATTAGGGAAGTTCTCTTTCATTATTTTTTTCAAATAAGTTTTCAATTTCTTGTTCTTCCTCTTCTCCTTCTTGCATCCCTATGATTCAGATGTTGGTAAATTTGGAGATATTGCACAGGCTTCTTACACTACCCTCATTTTTTGAATTCTTGTTTCTTCTTTCTGTTATTGTTGAATGCCTATTTCTTCTTTATGTACCAAATCATTAATTTGGATCTCACCTTACTCCCCTTCACTGTTGATTCCCTGTAGATTTTTCTTCATTTCTTAGTGCAACATTCATTTCTTCCTTTATGATATTGCTGTACTCAGTGAGTTTCTTGAGCATCTTGATCACCAGTGTTTTGAACTCTGCATCTAATACGTTTCCTATCTTCATTTCATTTAGTTTTCTGGTGTTTTGTTCTGTTCTTTCATTTGGACTATATTTCTTTGTCTCCTCAATTTGGCAGTCTCCTTGTGTTTGCTTCCGTGTATTAGGTAGAGCTGGTTTGACTCTCTATCTTACTAGTGTGGCCTATTATAGAAAAGGCACCTATAAATTGTGTGGGACAGAGCCTTAGGTAATCACCAGGACGAGATAACCTGCTTCACTTATTTGTGGTTCTGTGTGATGGGAGGGCTCAGAGAGGGCACAGTGCCACTGCCTTGCTTCTTGAGGTTTGTTCAGCACTCGCCCCATTCCCAGCCACTTCACCCACTCCCCATAAGTGCCTGGAGCTCTTCCAGCTTTTGCCCTGGTGGTGAATCCCACAGCAGGTAGACTTGCATATGTTCTAAGACCATGTGGGCCCTTTAAGTGGAGTCTCCTGAAAATCTGGCACTTTCTTCCACTGCCCCATCCCCACTGATTTTTACAGCCAGAAGTTATGTGGATTTATTTTCTCAGCCCTGGAACCCTGTACTGTGTAGTCTACCTTGAGTCTGGGATCACTTGCCCCCAAGGTTTCCCTCCCAGTTTTTATCTACCACATGTGAATGTGGGACTACCCATTCCACATCACCACCATCTCTCTGCACCACTCCACGACTCCACCCCTCCTACCCATCTGGCTGAATGTGGCTTCTTTAAATCCTTGGTTGCCAGACTTTTATACAGTTCGATTTTCTGACAGTTCTGGGTGTTATTTGTTTTGAGGTTAGTTGTAATTCTCTCTGTGGTTGTGTGAGGAGGCAAAGCATGTCTGTCTACATCTCCATCTTGACCAGAAGTCCTTGAGTTTTTCCATGAGGTTGGTTTCTAATTTCAAGTCATTGTGATTTGAGCACATGCTTGATATGATTTCAATTTCTTGAATTTGTTGAGGCTTGTTTTGTGTCCTACCATGTGGTGTATCTTTGAAAATGTTCCATGTGCATTTGATAAGAATGTATATTTTGCTTCTTTGGGGTGAAAGGTTCTGTATATATCAATTAAGTCTATTTGATATAGAGTGCCATTCAATGCCATGATATACTTGTTGATTCTTTGTTTGGAAGATCTATCCATTGTTGACAGTGTGGTTAAAATCCCCTGTGATGACTGTGGTGAGTTCTTAATCCAATGCCATGCATTACATGGGGAGTTAATGAATCCTTGTTTTTGCCTGAGGCAAATGACACCCAAGCAGATTAGCAGTCTGGGGGAGCTGGCCCTGATTGTTCCCATATTCCCAACTGTGCCAAAATCCAGACCTACCTTTCTCCTCTGAGTCAAGAAGGATGCAACCCCAGAAAGAATGTTGGATTTATCTCTTAATACTTCATTGCCATAGGGTTGTTTTGCAGAAAAATACAACTCACTTGGAGTGGGAAGCCAGGATGCCCCACAAGAGACAATTCCAAGTGCACTCACAAGCACCAAGTTTAAATGCGTCTTTGCCTTGTTCTCAAGTAACCATCTGCTCATCAGAAATGGCAGGGGAAGACCTCTGAGTTTTTTGGTCAACCATGATATAAATGTCCAATGTGTCATGTTTAATAAACCCACCTCTCAAAGTAGAACATTGTGTGACTTCATGCCCTGGGGTACAAGACTATAACCAGCAAAACAGCAAGACTGGTGTCTGTGCTTCCTTTGTATTTCTCACGATACCTCATTAACATAAATTGTCATTTGTTGATTAATCTTTTTAATACGAATACAACCATAAGAAACATATAGGCATAAATGCAAACTCTTTCAGAGTTAGAAAAAGTTCTGGAAAAAAAAAAGAAATTTAGGAAGGAATAATATATATTGAGAGAAAATGCCACATAAAGGAACATGAATTTGCCCTGGCTGGTGTGGCTAAGTGCACTGAGTGCCGGCCTGTGAATTAAGGGGTCACCAGTTCGACTCCCAGTCCAGGGCACATACCTGGGTTGCAGGCCAGGCTCCTAGTAGGGGGTACACAAGAGGCAACCACACATTGATGTTTCTCTCCCTCTGTCTCTCTCTCCCTTCCCTTCCATCCAAAAATAAATAAAATCTTTTTAAAAAGATGGTTAAAAAAAAGAAACATGAACTTATTTGGAACTACAGTAACAAAACAGGCAGGCTCCACTCTTCAGGGTGGAATAAGTCTAAGACTTACATGTGGAATAACTCTGCTCTTTTGTTTCATGAGAATGGAAAATCCCAAACATTTATTTTAGGCTATCTCAGAGATTAACAGATTTGCATTTGGCCATAATAAATATGAGAAGGACTGAAAAAATTTTACAAGCCATTTCCTAATCCAAGTTTACTTAAAATGATATACTATATTTTTCAGACTATAAAATGCACTATCCACCCCCCAATTTGGGAGGAATAATGGTTGCTAATGCTGCTGTTGAGTTCTGTTTACATTTACATTGGTGAAATATTATGTTATTTATTTATTAAATATTTTACCACATTTTTTTGCTTCAAAAATTTTTTTCCTATGTTCCTCCTCTAAAACCTAGGTGCATCTTATGGTCCAAAAATATGGTGATTTCAATTTATCATAGAGATTTTGCAGAAATTTTGCATTCTTTTATTACAAATAATTAGGTACAATTTTACAACTCTGGACACCTGTATATTACTCTGACCCCATAAAGGAGTCAAGCTGACATTTCGACATTTCTTCCAAACTACATGGCACAATCTATGAAGTAGGTACTACTAATATCTTACAGATAGATAAACTGAGGCACAGAAATGTTAACCCAGCCAAAGTTATAAAACTAGTACTTGAAAGAACTTAGATCTGAGTCCAGGCAATGTGGCTCCAAAATTCATGGTCTTGAGTAATGAAGTCACTCTTATTTATTTACACCATGTACCACTTAGGAATGCTTTTGGTGGCATAACCAAAGAAACCCACTCAGAGTGGTCTTAAAAAATAGGAATTGATGCCCTAGTTGGTGTGGCTTAGTTGGTTGGAGTGTCATCCAAACCACAAGCAAAATTTTGGGGGGTTTGATTCCCGGTCAGGGCACATACCTAGGTTGTGTGTTCAATCCACGATCAGGGTGCATCTGATCCCAGGTCCAGGCGTGTATGTGAGGCAACCAATCTGTGTTTCTTTCTCATGGTGATGTTTCTCTCTCTCCCACTCTCTCTAAAAGCAATGAAAAAAATGTCCTTGGGTGAGGATAAAAATAACTTTTTGAAATAGGAATTCATTTTTCTCAGCAACAACTGTGGAAATAAGCAATTGCTAGAGCAGTTCAATAGCTCACAATGTCCTCGGGGAACAAGGCACTCTCCATTTTACTGGTTCATCATCTTAGCATCATGGTGATTATCATCTCTCAGTCACTGCTCTTCTGGGCACCACCTCCCAATTACAGGGAGATCAAAGGGGGAAGAGAAAAACATCTTCTTGAGAGACTTTGTCTTTCCATTTAAGAAACTGAGCTTACTTCTGTAGGCTTCCCCTTATATCTCACTAGCCAAAACAAGATCACACGCCATCCTTCAACCAACCAAAGGCCAAGCAGAATAAGATGATCATGACTGGTTTTGACTAATCATGATTCACATTTTGGGACTGGGAAATGGTCTGAAATAATGGGTCTTACCTAGCTCCTGAATAAACTGGACTTCTTTCAGTTCAGAAGAAGAATGGGCAGGAAGGGGGATGAATGTAGGGTGACAATAAACAATGCCCACCATATTCTTCTGCTTCAGAGTTTAGGTTGCTCCTCCTTGTTCAATACCCAGCTTATTGGAGCCGTGGGAAGGCAATGTGCTAGGAACTAGGAATAAAGATAAAAGAAAATCTCTATATAATTGGCACTCATTTAAATCTTCATTTGAGAGAATCAATCTCATAACCAATTTCAGATAAAGAGGTGAAAGAATTTATATCATATATAGCTGAGTTGGTAAGTGGCTGTCAGGAGAATCCAAGAGGCCTTACGTTTGCTACAAGTACACAGCAGGTACGAAAGAACATGCCCCAAGGTACCATCCTTAGACTATAAAATGACAGACAGGACAAGACTGATGTATGTGTATAAAAATAGACTAGCGTGTGTATTCAATATTTTGGAGGCATTTGGCACACAGAGTTGGGTTTTACCCATACGTAATTACAGTATAATCTGAATGTCTCCAAGTCTTACCTGGCACTGGGTATAGATAGGATCAGGCAAGAGCAATGACTCAAACTTCACTGGCACCTGCCCTTAAAAGTCCCTTGAAAACACCCCTGCTCTGTGTTTGTGGCAGGTCCCATGGGGTTCTCACATGTGCATACAGACAAGTCCAGCCGCTTGGGCTGCCCCCTGCTCAGATTACCAATCCTGGGACTTCCACAGTGCTGCATATCAGCCTGAGGCAGGAAGCAGCTCTCTTTCCTCGCCTCCCTTTCCTTGCCTCCACTGTTAGAAAGATCTGGAAGCAGTGGTGCTGGGAAATTCTCTCTGTCTGGAGCCCAAACCTGTGTTCACAGGGCTGGGTTGGGCACAGATTCAAGTGATAGTGACTGTGATAAACTCACTATCTCTTCCTTTCCTCAATAGTTACAGTTTGCTATTGCATCAAATCATCTTGTCTGGCTCTTCCTTCCCTCAGGACAATTGACTAATCATCTGTTCTAGAAACTTATTCTTAGGAAATAACCAGATCAACAGCCAAAAATATGCATAAGAAGTCATTTACGGACCTCTTTATAATGACTTTTAGAACATCTTAAATTTTATCTGTAGAAAACTGGTTTAATTATAGCACATTCATTTTGAAGAGTAATATGCATCCATTTAAAATGATGAGGTAGGTCTACATCTATTAACATGGGGAGATATTCATGATATATTGTTGAAGTAGGAAAAATATGACCTCATTTTTGTAAAAATATAAAGAGGTGCTTGTGTGAATGTATTTGCATTTTTGTGTACACACACACAATGAAAATAGGAGTTATCTTTGGATGCAAGATAAGGGTATTTTTACTATCATCTTTACATCTTTACACATAGCACAAATGCTTTTACAAGAAGCATGAATTGCTTCCACAATCATAAAAAGATAAAGATATATTCATTTTGAAAAATAATTATTTTAGGGGTGTTCTGGCCAAGATGGAGTCATAGGTAGATGCACTGTGCCTCCTTGCACAACCAAGATAGGGGCAACAACAATATAGAAACAAAATAACAACCAGAATTGACAGAAAATTGAAGTGCATGGAAGTCGGACACCCAAGGAATTAAAAGTACACACGTTCATCCAGACCAGTAGGAGGGGCAGAGTCGAGCTGGG